>JAUZTB010000098.1:88714213-88726871 GCA_034780895.1 Rhynchobatus australiae | reverse complement strand
TCTCTTTGACTGGAGGCTTGTGTCTAGTGGCGTGCTAAAGGGATCGGTGTTGGGTCCGTTGGTTTTCTCATCTATATTAATGATTTTGATGGCAACATGATAAACTGGATCAGCAAATTTGCGGATGACACCAAGATTGGGGATGTAGTGGATGGCGAGGAAGGCTATCGAAGCGTGCAGCGTGATCTTGACCAGCTAGGTAAATGGGCTGATAAATGGCAGATGGAATTTAACGCAGACAAGTGTGAGGTGTTGCACCTTGGGAGGACAAACCAGGGTAAGACTTGCACAGTGAATGGTAGGGCTCTGAGGTGTCCAGTAGAACAAAAGGACCTGGGAATACAGATCCATAGTTCCTTGAAAGTGGCGTCACAGATAGATAGGGTCATAAAGAGAGCTTTTGGCACTTTAGCCTTCATAAATCAGAGCACTAAGTATAGGAGTTGGGATGTTATGTTGAAGTTGTACAAGACGTTGGTGAGGATCAATTTAGAGAATAGTGTGCAGTTCTAGTCACTTAACTACAGGAAAGATATCAATATGCTTGAAAGAGTGCAGAGAAAATTTACAAGGATGTTGCTGGAACTTGAGGACCTGAGTTATGGGGAAAGATTGAATAGGTTAGGACTTTATAAGATCTCCCCTCATTTTTCTGGGCTCCAGGGAATAGAGGTATACAAAATTACATGGGGTATAGATAGGCTGAATCCGTGCAGGCGTTTCACCTAAGGTTGGGTAAGACTAAAACAAGAGGACATGGGTTTAGAGTGAAAGGTGAAATACTTGAGAAGAATCTGAGGGGAATCTTCACTCAGAGAGTCGTGTGAGTGTGGAATGAGCTCCTAGCAGAAGTGTTGGATGCGGGTTCAATTGTAACATTTAAGAGAGGTTTGGATAGGTACATGGATGAGAGGGTTTTGGAGAGATATGGTCTGGGACTAGGCAGATAGATGGGACAGGGCAGAAGATCAGGCAGCATGGACTAGATGGGCTGAAGGGCCTGTTTCTGTACTGTAGAACTTTATGACTCTATGACCTGCCAATCTCTATCCCAACCCTTTCATCCTGCTATATACTAGCAATCTTTCCTGTTCCCCCTCAGTCCGGATACAGGGTCTCAACCTGAAACATTGACTTATATCTTTTGCCTCCACAGATGCTGCTTGACCCACTGAGTTCTTCCAGTGCTTCTATCGCAAAACCAGCTCCTCTTTTACATCTTTGAAACGCCTGAAAATTCTATACCCTCGAATATTGAATTGCCAGTCCTGCTCTTCTTTCAACATGTCTCTGTGATAGAAACGTCATACATCCATACGTTGATCAACACTCTAATTTCATCTGCTTCGCTAGTCAAATTCTTTGCATTTAGATGTAATTTACCCTTTGTATTCCTCCCATATACCTTAACACACTGATGTTTGCTCTGTCTACTTGACTGATTTAGTGTCCCTTCAATGTTTGACTGTGTCACACCCAGAATTGTACATTTATTCTGTGTCACATTCCCCTGCTAAATTAGTTTAAACCCGACTCAACAGCTCTAGCAAGCATTCCCACCGGTATGTTAGTCCTACTTCAGTTCAGGTGCAACCCATCTAGCTTGTACATGTCCACCTTTCCCAGGAACAGAAATCTAAATCCTTTTCTTCTGCATGTCCCTTAGCCATACATTCATCAGATATATCCTCCTGTTCCTATCTTCAGCAGCACATTGCACTCGAGCAGTTCAGAGATTATAACGCTAGTCTTGCTCTTTTATCTATGATTTATCTCTTTTAAATTCACCAGTCTTTTTACCCATATTGTTAATAGTACCAATGTGGACCGCAACCTCCGGCTGCTTACCCTTCCCTTTTAGAATTTCCTGCAGTCACTCAGAGACATCTTTGATCCTGGCATTAGGGAGGCATCGTATCATTTGGGAATCTTATTTGTGGCCACAGAAATGCCCATCTGCTCCCTTGAAATTGAGTCCCCTATCAATTTAGCTCTGTTAATCCTTTTTCCTCCCCGATGTGTCGTAGAGCCAACCGTGGTGCCAGAAACTTGGCTATCACTGCTTTCCACTGAGCAGCTATGCTCCCCAACAATATCTGATGCAGTATATCTGTTGGAGAGGGGTTTGGCCACTGAGGATTCCCGCTCTTCATGTCTGCACCTTATGTTCCGTCTGATGGTCACCCATTGCATTTCAGCCTGTGCAGCCAATAAATGTGGGGTGACCAGCTCACTAAAAGTGCAACCCACAATGTCCTCAGCATCGCGAATGCTCCATGGTGAATCCATCCACAACTCCAGGTGCATTGGGAGCTACAGTGTTATACCCTTCATGTAAACAGCCACCAGGGACACTATCTTGAGGACACTGACACTGTCTTTTTCCCATAATTCAGAAGCCATCTCTCAATGAAAGCAGACACAGATGATGTAATTGCCAATCACCTAGAAAATGTTAATGTGCCACAGACTAATGGTAATCCATGGTCCATGACCATTTAAGGTGGAAAAGAAACAAAGTGCCATTGAGAACCAAGTCTATTGATCAGGAGCACACAAAAATTCGGAATAATTGGCTGAAGTTGTTCATCATCTCCCAAACCACCCTGCTGCCCATCTCATTAAAGTCTACTTTATTATCGGGTAGCAGTGCAGGGAGGCAGATCGGCAGAAGAAGCTTGTTTTGCGGATGTTAAATGTAAGGCCCTTTCTCTCGTAGATAACTGAGCTTAGTCTCTGTGCGCATACATAAGCACCATCTGCGTATTGTAAATCCAACTGAAACTGGAATTATTTTGCATCAGGACTGGAGAAGACCTAGACTGAACAGTTTCCCATTTGTCCTGTATAGTAACTTGGCTCCAGCAGGAAGTTTGTTGAAGAAGAGGAGCTGCATTGCAGGAAGGCTCATTGAGGAAAGTGTTGAGGGGATGGTGCAGCCTTGCTTGACTGCAAGTCTGCACTGAGAATGGATCAGTTGCGGACCTGTTATTCAAAATCATGGCTTGCATGCCATCATGTAACAGATGCAAGAGAGGACAAATTACTGCAGGCAGCCAAATTTGAGGAGGGTGCCCCACAGACTCACTCAATTGATGGTGTCAAAGACTGAGGTCTAGAAAGGCCACATACTTCTACTGGAGGTATTGCATGGTGAAGATCATGTCCATTGTGCTTCTGGATGGGTGGGATCCACACTGCGATTTGGGAGCAGTTCTTTGACCACTGGGAGGTGTCAGTTGAGGAGTATTCCGGTAATGATCTTTCCTTTAGCAGTCAGCCTCTGTAGTTACAGCAATTGGATTTGCCTCCTTTCCTGAAGATGGTGATGATTACAGTGTCTGAGGTCCCGTGACGTGTTCTTCTTTTCCCAGATGTGGGAAAGAAGGTTATGAATTTGTATCTGAGGATCCTCTCTGACAAGTTTTAGAAATTCAGTGGGGATGCCATCTCTTTCTAGGCCTTGATGTCCTTCAGTTGGTCTATTGATGGCAATGAGGCCAGACTGGGTAGTTTGGTATGGAAAGGAGCCAAGAGTGCTTGCGTTAAGGACAGTCATGTATATTCTGAATCACCAATAATATATCTGTTTAATAAGTCATTGTGGAAAGCAAACTTTTCAATGAATTCTTTAAAATATGGACACTGCTGCAGAATGAGGCCCTTGGTTTGTCCTGTTATTCCTCGCATAGTAAGCTCCTGATGCCAGCAGTGGTGTGCTCTTGCTAATCTCTGTGTAAATTTTATGAGTGAACAAGAAGATGGAAATTTATCCTAAATTATTCTTGTGAAAAGCCTGGATGTTGCCAGTTGTCATATCTTGGATGTTTAATATATTCAGTTATATATCGATTAAACTTGAGCTCTATTTAAAAATGTACTAGCATTTGAGATGTCATCTTGTACTGCGAGAGAGAGTAAGCTGAATGATCTTGCTGTGCCATTGAGTGAGAGGCAGTTTCTGATTTAATTTCATATTTTCATATTTCAGTAAATGCCTTTGAATACCATTATCAGATTACAGTAACAGAATATTAAGCCCTGATGCATTAGTTTTCTTTTATGTAATTGAAGAATCTTACTAAGGCTAACTTATTCTTTTATCAAATTAGAAATTCTTTAACCAGTTCTTATACCTCTTAAGAAAATTCAATCTTCTTCACTTTAACCATATCTTTAAACCTTACTGTTCTAGCCTGTTGTGAACAGCTCAGAATGCAATGTAAATTTAATAGCTTTTATAAATCAGTAAAATATCCATGGACTTTCATTTTACCAAACTAATCAAAATGTTTATTGTTTTGATGTTATAACCCTGTAGTGTTGTATTTAAATCAAACCACCTACTGTCTTTGGAGTGATAAATATTACTTGTGATAATGAATAAATAATAATTTTAAACTGTGGATCTCCATTATATTGGTTTAAGTATTATTTTATGGATGAGATTTCCTGTTTCAGATTTCATTTCGTGTTCATTTTAAAGTTAAGAGCTTTTGGTAATTCCATGTAAAGCTTAGTGGTGGTAGAGATTCGCAGCTCATGAATGATTGTTTATACATAGCTGTAATCTCTGGTCTGTAACCAATTGTAGGCATTTACTACCTGAAGCTTGTCAGTAACAATAGAAGATAAACTTTTAATAAATAATGATTTTTCACCGTGGTGTTACGAGGAAATCCATTGTGGAAGAATGCCAGGTTTGAATTTTTGCTTCCACAAAGGAATTCCAGCATTGCCAGTGAACAGGAATTGCCAGGGATAAGGTATGAATAGAAAATGTTCAAAATACAATTTAGTTAGAGTAAGGAAAAATAAAAGTCAATATTTGAGTTGTGGCACATTGACAAGATTTACTGATTTATCCAAATATGTTTTAACTGAAACGTGAATTATTTCTTCCTGTTTTAATTGCTTTTCCTAGCTGCTTATAATTTTTTACCTGATTTAATTTCATATTTTCAAATTTCATAGCTTTATTGCTGTACAGTGTTTGAAAACTTTCAAAGGTATAGCACTCATTTCTATGACTCTAGGGAAAATGACTGGAAATAATAAGGGCAGTAAGCATTAGCAAAGGGAAATGTCAAAAGAATGATGAAACATTTTTTTTTGCTGACCTGCTTTTTATTTCTTGTAATTTCTATTTTTATGTGATTTCCAGTACTTCCAAATTATTGTCTTTTTATTTACATCACTTTCGGGAAAAGAATTAATACTTGTCTGCTAGATCTGCAGATGTGTGTTGCTCACTTCTCCAATCCCATCTGTATTGTTTAAAACCCAGTTGAATCTAAAGGCATAATACAGTGCAATTAATAACATAGCCAGTCTGCAGGTTACACACGTCAATAGAAGCAGCTGAGTTTAGAAGCATCAAGCTAACAGTTCTTAAAATAAGTTGGAAATAATAATATAATTCTCTTAGAATTAGAATAACCTATGCCACATAAATAAGTAACTGTACAGATACATTTCATCCTAAAATCTTGTTTACATAAAAACTCATCTTTAATTAAGTAAAGAATATTGATTTGAAGATAATTTTAAAAATATTTACAGTGCATTTATTTTCTGATGCACAAATGTTGTTCTGGACAGTATTATATTGTTTTCACCAGGAATCAGTTTTTAATGACTTGCAATTATGTTGCTTGTGGACAAGGCTTTGTGTTATCTTACTCAATACCTTGCTCATTATCTCAGTCATTATCATACTCATTATCTAGTATCTTAATTGTGTTCAAGTTTAGAGGATTTAAAAAAGTTACTAGTTCTTGAAACCTATGCCAAAAAGGCAACATATTAAGAAAACAAAGAAAAAGATTTTTCAGTAAATGTAGAATGTCATAACATTATTTGCGTCTGAAATGATTGAAAACCATTATCAGACAGACCAATATTGCCAATTTTTTTTGTGCTGATTATTTTGCCTTTTAAGTGAACAAAAGCACACTGGTAGAAACTTTTTTGTTATGTTGTGTATTGGGAGCACTATTGCAATCACTATCAATTTATGAGAATATGTGGATTTTTGACATCTGTTGTGAAACACAAGTGTTGCTCAAAATTACTGATAAATATTACAATAATGGATATTAATTTTCTGATCCCCTTGTCCTTGTATATTACATGCTAAAAATTGCAGTTATGGTGGTCCCTAATTGAAATTGCTATTTGAGTGCTCTAGTCTTAGCAAGATAGCATGCAGATGTATTTTGTTTATTTTCCTCAACATTAAACCTTTTACATTTGCGTCGAATTGCCAACACAGAAATTGCAGATAAATTCCAGACTGTATCCTCACTTTACTTTTTTAGAAAAGGAATGAAGTGTGAAAGGTTTAACACCTGTGATTTCCTCATTTTCCTGAGCCATACTTGTGATTATCTGGAGGCAGGCAGTCTTGTATCACGCAGGTGGGAAACATAACTCTCGTTTGGACCACCTCACACAGCTGTTCGAACTGTGCTGGCAAAGCTTGATCGCTGGTTGTTTGGCTGTCACCTTGACTAGTTGCATGTGATGTAGGATGTCCACAGGAGCAAAGGCTAAATGGTGATGTTTCTCTTATTCTGATTTTGTCCGTCTGCCTCGTTTGTTTTTCCATTATGGTTGAAGTATGAACAGGATTTGAATAACATTTTAAAATAAGTACTTTGGAATGTAATCAAGTTGATCCAAGTGGTGTAAATTGTGATTTATTTTTAAAGCTAGATGGAGATTTTACTTTTGTAAATTTTATGAATTTTGAGTTAATAGTTTAGGATCTGTAGAGCTAAATAAGCTTAATGCTGACACTGTTTTCAAATTGTGAAGAAGTGTTGTATTTTCACACATTGTCATTTCCCACATTAGGACGTACAACCAATTTGTATTCCTTTGTTTAAAAACAGTATTTCATTCAACAAGATGAGTTTTTATGTAAACAAGATTTCAGGATGAAATGTATCTGCACAGTTGCTTATTTGTTTATGTGGCATAGGTTATTTCATGCATCAATTGGATGTGTTCTGTTGCTGATCAATTCATTGTTTTGAGCTCTGCGTTGTCCAGGTTTCTTCATTCTGCAGATAAAATATTTTCCATTTGCCAAAGTACAGAATTACAGCAAAATCTGGTGCTTCTGCCTTTCAACATCTTTCAATGTCTGTGTACTGAAAGACTTTGCATAACTTTGCTAGAATTATACAAAAGGCACTAACTAAAATAAAGTTTTGATGCTGTTATTTAGTATTTTACAGAATTTTACATTTGTGCAATTGTTTTGAATCATCTTAACTGTTTTGCATCTTCGAGGTCTTGCTTTTCAAAAAAAAAGATGAAAAGATATGTTGAGTTATTTTTTTTGCTGCTTCTCATATTGAAATAATTTCAGGTACAATTATTATACATCAATTATCAAAATGTAGCCCCTTTGTATCAAGTGTTTTGGTTTAGTTTTGAGGATGTACTTTCATAAGATAAATTCTATAATAACCTAAGAGTTTTTGTTATCATATTTTAAATTATAATCCATCTTTAAATCAAGGGATAAAGTGAGTGATTGTTTTGCAATTTTTTTGTATCTTTCACAATTCTATGAGGCCTTAAAATGTGCCATTACCAATAAAGTATTTTTGGAGTGTAATCACATTGTAAAGTAGAAAACAATTAATATACTTTCTGGATAAGATTAAGGCTGGAGGAAACAATGCTGCAGCACAGAAATTTCAATAAACAAATTCTAGCTTTATTAGTTATTCACTCCCATGATACTCCCTTTAATTTAATCAGATTCTCTTTTGCATGATTTACATTCTGTAGGAGGGGGGAGAAATGATCGCAGATCATAAAGGCTATTTGTTGCTGCAAGCTTTCAGAAATTTTGCGACGATTTTTTTCAGCTCCTAAATATTCTTGGGACTGTTTAAAACTAAAATTGAAGAGTTCTGGTTTACTTTCAAAAATATATTGTGTGAAGATAACTATACACTATTATTATAGTTTGGAAAATAAACTGCTTTGAAAAAATCTCAATAAACTTGGTAACTAAAAGTTACTTTGACCATGAATTAAAGTTGGATTAATTATGATTTCTATTCTTGCTGCAGATCCCAATTATTTCCTTAGCTTCTTTATATGTACAATTCATATATTATCTGATTATTTGCTGAATTTTCACATTATACTTTGCACAAGAAACAGCACATGAGCCTCGTCTATCTGGAAGGTCATGTTTATCTATATATGATTTGAAGTAGCTTTCAAATTTTGTTCTGACCTTGAGATTTTTCTGAGGTTTGCCTTGCAGCATATTGTATTGTAATGACGTAACTAAAACTAATGGAAATGAACACCAAAAGCTTCTAAGTATTGAAATTGGCTTTTTTTTGCTTGTTCTTGCACTTGTTTGCTTTGTTTAGTGAACTGTAACAAAGAAATGGAAAATAGCAGTTTACTTTGTGGCATTAAATTAAAAGACAATCTGCCAGTCTATATTTTGAAATGTTTTGTATTTTTTCTAGTAGAGAGAGATGCTGAATGGAGAAATAAAGAAACAATGTACATATTGAACATTTTTGTTGGCACGTAGTGCAATTCCAGAATACAATGGAGATTAATTCCGCAACATAATCTCTATAAGTGGATGTTTAATTACTCGGATGATGCAGAAAAAATCTGTAGGTTCTAAAATAATTGCTGTACATTTGTATAATTGTATATTTGTCAACTGTTTTTAATCTATAGTTGATAAAAGCATAACTAATAACATTATCTGAACAGAAAGCTGAGTGTTGTATTATTATTGAGGATCTAATATGGGTATATTTTCATTATCCATAATGCCTGCATCAAGTACATTTGTTGCATTTTTAAAGTTTAATTGTTCATATAGTAGTAAAATGCATTTAATTATTTTGATCTGTATCATTGGAAACATGTAAGTAACTAATAAATAGTTATTGCTGTATTTGGTGAATGGGCTCATTTTGCATTCGCTCACAATTGATTAGCTGACAATTAAGTCAGCAAGGGCAAATATGTGTATAATGATTATGTTCTTAAAGCATAAACAAATTATACAGACTGGATTCAGGTTTCACTCAGAATGGTACACTTGCAACATCATTGATTTTGTTGTTTGAGTGGGATAAGGTGATTAAAAAATTATGGAACCATCTTTATTGATTAACAATATCTGTCACATGAGATTTTTTTTCAGTATTTCACTTCACTGGACAATGACCTTCATGTTAATGCAATATTTGTAGCTAGAGACTGTTTCACTCTAATATTGTAATTTGCAGGTAAGAAATATTTTGGGCTATCACACATAAAACTTTGACGCCCAGCACTTTTGAACTGAATATAATATTTTGAATTAATACGTATCATAGCTTTCAGTAGTCAGTAATTCTGGAGGTCACAAAAATATTTTGGCCAACAAAGTACTGCTTGTTGCTATTAAATTAAAAGAAAGAAGGCTTGGATTACAATTTTTTTTAAATGTCTTTTGATGGTAAATAATTTCAAGGCTTTACTCATTTGTAAAAACCACAATCAAAAGAAATTTGGTTGTCTGAGTTGTGACTACAATGTGTAGCCCTACTGTAAAAATATGCACTGTAAGGTCGAGTCAGGAGAAAACAAAGCACTGGATTTTTCTTTAGCTCAGACTGATGAAATCAAAATTCTCTTGTGCAACCTAGATTTCTTGCAATTTTCTTAATTTTAGGTAAACAACATGCCAATTGTTGCTGAACATGTTTAAAAGTAGCAGCAAGCCTGTTTTCTATGACTGTCTCAATACATTTTATAGTTAACAGCATTTTCTTATTTGCATTATCCAGACATTTATTTAGGTGTTTCAATAAACTGAAAGAAACTATCTACTTTCATTTATTCATGGGAAAAAAGAAACCAAAATAGAATTTGGGAAACTAAGTAGAAAAACATTCAATATTGTTTTCATTTGGTATGATGGGGTTAAAAACTAACTTTTTAATTGCACTTGTCTACAAACCAAAATAATTAAACTGATCCGAAAATGGATTGCTTTTTTTTTTGAATAGGGCATTTAATAATGCTTTAATGTTGGATTGCAATAGATTGCATTTTTATATTTGGGTAGAAACTTTTCAGTAGTTATTATAGATGTACAGTATAATCAACCATTTTGTGGAGATTTTATTGTGTGAGTATAACTTTGAGGCCCCTGTTTAAGTTATTTATTTCCTAACTGGAGAGAGTACATCTCGGGTCTAAATGAGAGCTGTATTGCACTTTTAGAATATTCTAGTCATACCAGTAGAATTCTAGATTTTATTTGACATTTTAAATCATTTTTAATAGATTATTTAAGTTTGGAAAATGAGGAAGAGCTGTGTGCTACTGCTGTTACATGTCTATAATATTCTGTTTGTGTAACTTATTTAGTATTTTTCAAATGGAAATAATTATATTATGAAATGTTTCTTAAGGTTTTTTGGATGCATGATCTCACTTCTTATTCTGACAAAAGTAGGGATACAACTAGATTTGTATTGTCTTTACATCAGAAGATGTTTGGCTGTACTAACTTGGCTTAGCAGCACACTCTCCTTAGAATTAGGAAGCTCAGGGATCAAGTTCCTCTTCAGGGCTTCATCATGATAAAAATTGCACTTGACTATAATAATCGTATCTTTTGGTTCCATATTTCTTCAGTACCTCTATCATGAGTGTTATGGCAGCATATTATTGGTGTGTCTCCAAAAAAAATGTTCTCATGAAAGATTATGAACCTGAAACATAGTCTACTTCTCTCTCCACAAATGTTGCCTGACCTGCTGAGTAGTTCCATCACTTTCTGTTTTAAAATATAACATTTTGTTCACATTACAAAATACAATTTCTGCACAGTATTAAGTGATGTTGCATGTGCTGCATGGAAAAGTTCCTGGAATCCATATTCAAGGAATATTTGTATTTGATTGGAAGTTTACTAATGTCGAGCCCTAAGAACATTTAGAATGCCATTGTCCTCCACCAACTTAACTGTAGAAGCTTTGAATGCTTGTCATTGTAACATCTTTCATAACTATAAATCCATTCAATCTAACTGATTGAAAGTAAATTGCCATTGCATTACTTAGTAGAATATTAAACAGTGCTACAGGTTCTGATCCATGGTAAGCAATAGGATTGCACCTTATGGTTTGTGAGAATCTGGAAAAAAATGTTAGCACAGTAACAGCTTCTAAATGTGTTTCACAAGTAATGAGTCATGGCATCTGCTTGTTGGCAGTCTGTAGTCATTAGCATTCCCATGTGGAGGTTGTAGCTGTGCCATTATCAACACTAGCCTAAAATGACTTCTCTTCAGAAAGTTGATAAGCTATTTTGTTTCTACTTTAAGAATAATATATCTAAAATGCATCTTTTAGACATAACGGAAGATGTGGAAACTGTACATTTGTACATATTACTATTTAAAAGGATGTTACACCAGTATTCTGATTAACCCAATTTTATGTTGTTTTGTGGTTAGATGATGAATGTTATTAGTTATAACACCAATAAGTTAATCATAAACATATTTAGTTACATGCTGGGTAGGGTGTACAAGAAGGCCTACATGATTCCCTCATTTCTTGCAAGGTAATAATTTTAGTGGTTCTGTTCGTGCACAAAAAATAATATCTTGCAAATTTGCAAGCCCAGCAGGTTAATACTGTATTTAGATTCTCAGCAAATATGATAAAATCACCAGGATCAAAGTTCACCTCTATTGATTTTAAGCTAATTGCATATACTGTAAGTTTTGAAATTGACCTGATAATTTATGAGGACAAACATGCTTTAGGTTATCAATTTATAAAAGTAAATAAGTTATTGTTTAATTATTGCATTGCTTCAGAGACTGAAATGATGGTAAAACTTCTGTGGTAGTGAAAGGCAGTTTATAAGTGTATGTCTTCTTTTAATTAGCTGACAGTAACAAGGAGACTCGCATTTATATATTTCCTTTTATATCTTCAGGATGTTTCAAAACAGGTTATAGTCAACAAAGTACTTTTTAAGCGTTATTCTAGGTTATAATGTTAGAAGTAAAAACTGGAATTAAAAAAAAATTAAATATATAGAGTGGGATATAACTCAATTACCTTGGTTTCCAAAGATGGATATTGTGTTCACATCTTAAAAGGATGCATTCCTTGCATGGACTGTGAGAACCTACAACAATATGAAGGATAATTTCTTCCTTCTGCTATATGCAAATAATATTATAAATGCATTTGTCATAGTTTATGATTTCATTGCAGATGATAGATAAAGACATTTTTAAATGTAAACTTAAAAGATGCTGGCTAATTCAAGATAAAAGTGAGTATGAGTTGGGGACACAGACAAAGCACAGAGATTGTAAAGATTACCAGTGGCTGCTGTTTGTACTGTTAGTCTTCATGCTGGAAATTATATCTGCTTTTCAGTCCAGGATATAGATATTGGTGTTAGCTTCAGTGATGGGCAGACCTTCTGCTGGCAGCAGTCTCTTTTTGGCCTCCAGAGGCATTGTTGAATATGGCAACCTGTGCTCTTGTGATGAGAATATTAATGGGAATGAAATTCATCTTTAGTCTCTAGCACTAAATAATGCAAAGGTGTTATCCTCTCTTGTATTTTGTCTGCATAT
>JAUZTB010000098.1:88673131-88685281 GCA_034780895.1 Rhynchobatus australiae | reverse complement strand
TAATGCTGCGATTGTCCATTTCTTTACTTATTACTTGATGGTATTTGAGAAAAAAAGTTACATAATTGCCAGATTATTACCATTATCTTGAGTTGTTTAATGCTTTTCAAAGTCTAAAAATCTTTTGAATTCTATGTAGTACGTCATTTTGTCTTACCTACAGAAACATCTGTTGCCTAAAACACCAATATTCCCTGCAGAAACTGTCCTGAAGAAGCAAATGTTCAGGTTCTTGAGTACTTGGAACTATGGTTTCTCTGCAATGGGAAAGAAAAGTCAAATGCAATGATGTAGATTACCAGGTCTTTATCTTAGACTCATGTGTAACAGAGAATTATATTTGCATGCAAGAAAAATGATTAGAAGAATGTTCACAGTACATTTCATTTAAAAAGAACCTGTATTATGCTTAACCCAGATAACAGGGAAATAAGAACTTTCAGATTTCTCCTGTTTTGGTTAACTTTTGTCTGTTTTCTTGCCTAAAGGAAATTGATTTCTGTTTAAAATTTCTTTCCTGCCTGAGATTTGTGACAACTGTAAACATAAAGTTCAGTAGTCTAAATTTATAACACAGGTAAAAGGAAGTGGAAGTCCAATCTTAGCTAAGGCCACCTATAAAACAACAAAATATGTGACAAGCAGCTGATGGGCACTATAACCATTTAGAATCTCTAAATGTGTGAGCTTAAAGCAGCACAATTTTTCACTAAACTCTTAAAGAACGAGAGGATAGTGGTGATAAAAATTAATTTGATTCAGTTATTAAAAGCAGTAATGCAACAGAGTACAACTGCATAATTTATTCAGGAAAGAATAGACAATATCTGAGAACAAGTACCATACACTAGCAGTGAACGTGCTGCTGACTTAAATTATTCAGATGATATTTTGAAGCTAGTTTCAGGGATCTTTTGACTGGAACATTTTTTTTCCTTTTCAAACTGAAAAATGGAATTTGCAGTGTGTTTTTTCACCTGAAATGCTTCTCGTATCATGAGTAGATACTTCCCAAACCAGAATGCATAGCTTCCAGGAAAACAGGATTTGAAGGTGAATAGGAACACCATCATCTCTAACTTCCCCTCTTGACCACACATAATCCAGAATTGGGCAAATTATTCCTTCATTATTGATAGACCAGAATCTTAATACCCCCTGCAGTGATATGGGAGCACCCTTCACCACACAGAGGGCAATGATTCAAGAAGGCAGCTTCTCACTGATTTTTTTTTAAGGACAACCTTACCAGCAAAGGTAATATTTTGAATGTTTTGTTTTGAATACATGGGTACATTTAGAAAAACCAAAAAAATAAACAAATAATTAAAATATTAATAATTAAAATGTTCCACCAGTTGTGAATGAATAAGCTTGCAGTGACTATAGCAACATTCCATTTTTGAATTTTTAAAAAGACTTTTCAATTTTTTTTTCTTTAAATAATTTTTCTTTTGTTGAGGTTGTTGAAAGGCTAAAACAATTTATCACATTACCATTTGTAGTCTGCTGATTTCCTTTCCTTTGCATTAATATGCTACTTTCTCTTCTCTTTTACATTCTAGCTTTGATCAGCTAAAAGTTGCTGCAAATTTTTTAAGGAAACAGGCAAACAAGAAGAATGAAGGAAGTTTAGCCTATGTGAAAGGAGGCCTCAGTACATTCTTTGAGGCTCAGGACGCTCTTTCAGGTAATTGTTTTGGTATGACCGCTTCTCAAATGCATTTATTTTTCTAGGATACAGTACAAGAATAAAATTTTTTCTCACTGTAGAAGGCAGAGATAAAAAAAGCAAGCAATTCATTTTACTTTCCTCAATATTGACATATTCCTTTTGCTTTAAAAATAAAGTTAATTTAAAAATCACTTGAGGAACCAGAGGAAATAGTCTTTCTCCATATACGTTCAAAACTTTTCTTTGTCTAAACAACCTCCATTATATCTCTTCTTAGCCTTCTTCACTCCAGCGGTAAGAGTTTCAAGCTTCATGCTTTTGTCAAATCTAATGTTTCCCTTTTCTGATTTATCTATGGTTACACTGTTTGGCTTTGATGTTTTGTAACATGGCTACTAGAATTTCATGCAGTATTCTCACTCTGGCCTTTATCGTAATTCGTGAACTGAAGATGTTATCATTGGCAAAGTCAGCATTTATTGGCCAGCCCCAAATGCTAACAACTGAGTGGCTTGCCCTTTTTAGGACATGCCAAACTCTGAACTAAAGGGAGCACATTCCAGCAGAAATCTGGGCTGGCACCCTCATGATTGTCCAATGTCAGTTTTGAAACCCTTTCGGCACTTCTGCAGCCAAGCTGGTCCAAAATGTGTTTCTTCCTACCTTTCTCTACCTTTCTGCTTTCACCATGACAATGACACCAAGAGGTTGGTCCTATTGTTTGGGCAACACAAGACTTTAGTTTTTCTCTATCCAAGCTTGCAACTTGGAGAAGAACTCCACCTTTGCTTCTCAATGTTGAAGCAGCATTGGAAGTAGTGGTTACCAGTTATAAGTGCTTGCTCAATCGACCTAGAAAGTAGGTGCTAAAGATTACTTTTGACAATAAAAGAGACCCTTGGGTGTCACAGGTCAGCTGAAGCCCTCCAGCCAGTATGATACTGCTGCTCTACAGTCCACTAGCTTCACTGACTGTGTGAAGCACGGTGATACCTGACAAGTAAACTACAACTGCTGCACTAGGAAAGATAAAAATAAGAAAGAAGAAACCAGTTCTCAGGCTTGGTACTTGGAATGCACCAAGCATAACAACTGGCGCCTCTGAAGATTATTGGTGCTGGCAAGAAGGGCATAAGTAACAGCAGGTTGAAATTATTTCATGTCTACGTAGCTCATCTCTAAGAAATACAACTCAGATCAGCTGGATTCATTAGGAAGAAAGACTACACCTTCTTCTGATAGGGATGAACCCAGATGAAATTAGGAAACATGGACTAGGATTTGGATTCAAAAGCATTCTGCTGGGATGATTGAAATGGGTTGGAAAGAATCCTGGCATTTTTCCTATGAACATGGGAGGGGCCTGTTAATTTGATGAATGAACATGTGCCGATACTGAATTCCTTCATCTGAGGCAAAAGGTAAGGTTTACTATAAATTTGAAGCATTTACAGTAATTTTCTAACAGATGAAGATCTCCACTTGTTTGGAAACTATAATTCAAGAACAGATGCTGATCGCTAATCAGAAATCAGAATCAGATTTATTGTCACTTGTATGTTGTGTTGTTTTGCAGCAGCAGTATAGTGCAAAGATATAGAATTACTATAAGTTACAAAAATAAATAGTTCAAACAAAAGAAATAACGAGGTAGTATTTCATGGACTGTTCAGAAATCTGAAGGCAGAGGGTAAGAAGCTGTTCCTGAATCGTTGAATGTGAGTCTCCAGGCTCCTATACCTTCTTGCCAGTGGTAGTAATGAGAAGAGGACATGTCCCAGATGGTGAGGGTCCTTGGTAATGGATACCGTCCTCTTGAGGCACGGCCTCTTGAAGACGTCCTCGATGGTGGTGAGGGCTTTGACTGTGATGGAGCTGGCTAAGTCAATACCCTCTGCAACCTCTTACAATCCTGTACATTGGAGCCTCCATGTCAGTATGTGATGTAATCAGCCAGAATGCTCTCCACCATACATCTACAGAAATTTGTAAGGGTCTTTGGTGACCTACCAAATCTCTTCAAACTCCTAACTAAGTAGAGCCACTGATGAGCCCCCTTTGTGATTGCATCAACGTTTTGGGGCCAGGACAGATCGCCCGAGATGTTGATACCCAGGAACTTGAAGCTGCTCACACTTTCCTCTGCTGACCCCTCAATGAGCACTGGTATGTGTTCTCCTGACTTCTCCTTCCTGAAGTCCACAGTCAATACCTTGGTCTTGCTGACATTGAGTGTGAGGTGGTTGCTGCGACACCACTCAACCAGCTGGTCTATTTCACTCCAGTATGCCTACTCGTCACCATCAAAGATTCTACCAAAAACAGTGGTGTCATCGGCTAATTTATAGATGGTGTTTGAGCTGTGTTTAGCCATGCAGTCATGAGTGTAGAGAGAGTAGAGCAGTGGGCTAAGCACACATCCTTGAGGCGCGCCTGTGCAGATTGCCAGCGAGGAGGAGATGTTACTACTGATCTGCACTGATTGTTGTCTCCCGATAAGGAAGTCAAGGATTTGGTTGCAGAGGGAGGTACAGAGGCCCAAGTTTTGAAGCTTGGTGATTAGTACCAAAGGGATAATGGTGGTGAATGTCAAGCTGTAATCAATGAACAGTAACCTGACATATATTTTGTGCTGCTGGTGCACCTGCCTAGGTCACCAAGACATTGGGAAAATAAATTAAAATGGACAGAGATTCCTTGTTCTTTGCCATTGCCATGACCTGTTCATCACCACCTTGGTCTTCTAGACCATGCCTCATAATATCATGGAGACATCTCAGTTAAGGCCACTAACACCAACATATCTTATGAACTCCAAGGCATTCTGGCATTTTTACCTGGAGCTCTCAAAGTCTGGACTGTAAAACAAGTATTCCTTGCGTTAGGCTCCAGCCTAAGAAGGTCTGCCGCTCCAGACAGAAAGGAATATTTTATATCTATATGAATAAATAATCGGATTAGAAAATAAAGAGCTGCACGTCAACATATTAGAACCCCTCTGCCACTCTCCTGCCAGCATGAGAGCTCTGCAGAAATGAGAATACTTCAGGGATGCTATCCAAGGCACAGCTCTCTCAGCTTCTTGCAAATGAGTGCAAGGCGAGACAAATGATTGGTTTAAAATTTACTTAAACAACATGATCTTAGTCATTTATGCGAAGCGCATTGCCTATAAAAATCTGCAAGTTATCCCAAGCCAGAGGATACTGCTAAAACTAAAAGCAGCTAGAAACACAGTGAAGCAAACAGCAAGATATTGTATCAATGATGGTTGGGTCACAGGAGCGATTACAATACCACCGTAACATCTCCTTCCTCAGCAGCACTGGTAAACTATTTGCAAGTGTTGAACTCAATAGGCTTGACTTCCTGGCAGAGAGCGTTTATCCCAAGTTCAAGTGCATTTTCCAAGAAAAGCAATCGGTCAATCATGTGAACTTTACTTTGAGCTGCAGGAGCAGTGAGAAGAACAAAGAAGGAAAATCAAAAACCTGCAGATGCTGCAAATCTGAAATAAAAGCAGGAAATGTTACAAACACTCAGCAGATCAGGTAGCATTTGTGGAAAGAGAAACCATGTTAGCATTTTTGGTCAAAAACTTTGGCCAGAACAAAGAAAGCTGTAAATTGCTTCACAGACCTCACTGAAACTTTGATCTTGTATGCAAATAGGGTTTATTCAAATTGCTGGAAAAGGTTGAATATCTTCCAAGGCTCCTCAGTGTGTTCAAATCTTTCCATGTCTATTCGAATGGTAGTTTTAAATCAGACGCCTCAATATGAGAATTTTTCAACATTCATCATATGCAGTGGAGTCAAGCAGGGTCAAGTCTTTACTTCAGCCCTGTTTGGGATCTTATATGCCCTCAATTCTTCCTAATAATCGCCATAGAAGCTTCAATATACTTGTACAATGAGTCTATGATCTCATGATCTACCTTTTTGTGACCTTGCACCTTATTACACTGCACTTTCTCTGTGGCTGTGACACTTTACTCTGCACTGATATTGTTTTTACCTGTACTACCTTAACGCACTCTGTACTAACTCAATGTAACTGCACTGTGTAATGAATTGACCTGTATGATCAGTTTGAAAGACAAGTTTTTCATTGTACCTCGGTACAAGTGACAATAATAAACCAATATCAATACTCCTTTTTCATTTCTCTGACTGCCCAAAGGCTGGTAAGTAGAAATGAAGAAGGTAGTTCTCCATTACTGAATTTACAGTCTACTGTTAAGTGGTAGGGATGCTAAGTGAAATGGAAATTTACTGCACAAAACTGTGAAGTGAACAGAGCTAAATACTGAAGTGCTGAAGGAGTTTCTTAATATTGTTGCAGTTGATTAGGTTCAATGCTGATCATAATTGCAATTTTATTTTGCATAAATATTGTTTTGAAAATAAGGACACTTGCCCAAAAAGAACAGCTGATGCCAGTCCCAAGGGTTTCTGTAACTTACTAAGCTTATTGTACATGTTTTTACCTCAATTTAAAAATATGGTTCATTTGTGTATTTAAGATTTACAATTTGCAGTTGAACTTTTAAATTCAATTACAAGGAGTGATTTGATTCTGAATGGAATGGAAAAATCTACCAAACCTGCGTATGTTCAAAATAATTATTTCTGGCTAGTAAGTTTTACAAACGTATGAAAAAGTATACCAATCTTAATATACATGCAACTCCAGTCACTTCTATTTAAGTAATGTATATTATCTTATAGCGAGTATGTGCTATTTCAGGGCATCAGATGCTTATCATTCTAGGAATATCAAATTAAACATTCTCAAAAAGACCACAAGATCCTTGACTCATTTTAGACCACCTGGAAGAAACTAAGAGTAGCCTTGCATCAAATGAAATATATGAATGAAGTAATATGGCTTTGTGGGTTTTGCCCAGGTTTTGATTAAAATAAAAAAACTGGAGTGTTTGTGCTTTTATGCTTTGCTAGAATCTAAATGAGAATCAGTATTCAACAAGAGGTCATCATACTAGGTGATCCTTTTTGCTCCAAAACAATTGACTCTAGAGCTTCCAATAGAATTATCAGAATTTTCATCTTGAAAGCAAATCTGCTTAGATGGCACCAACACCATCTCTGTCATCGCAATCTCCTCAATAGCCATGTTATCACACATTTGGTCTGTTCTCTCCACCTCCCTCCATTCCTTGCAACTTAAAACACACTTGTATTTATTACTTTTACTAATTCAGATGAAAGGTCATCAACCTGAAAAGTTAGCTCTATTTCTGTCTCAACAGATGCTACTTAACCTGAGTATTTCCAGCATTTCTATTTTCATTTCATTCTGGGGGAAACTTTGGCCAGAAATACTCTAAAAGCTCTAAGCATGCATTGGCTTGATTGTATTTGTTTTATTTTTTACTTTTATTCTTTATTCAGAATGAATGTGTATTACAACCTAGAGTGCATAGTTTGAGCAAGTTATAGGTTATAAGTTTAACTGTCCAAATAAGCTATTAACTTTCCAAGTCTTAGTCACTTGACCCATTCTACAGCAGATGATCCAGCTTTCTGCATGACTGTGCTGAGTTAAAGGTAAACATTTTTAGCTGCTTCAGCTTTCTGTGGGATCCATTTTGGAAATGGTACAATTTTGCCAGGAATTCCATACCTTTTCCTCATTAAGAGTCAATACTGTTCTAAACCTGTAAAGTTTGAGAGTGTGTCACCCTCAGGTTTACCCATTGCATGACACAGAAACATAAGACTGTTGGATGCCTTACAGCTGTTGACTTAGCCAAAATAAACAGGCTGTCAGGATAAATGGCAGCAGAGATCATGCTTTTCCCAGCCTGGTCAGCTGTAGTATTTCCAGCAAAGACTGATGTTGCAGACCACAAGATTCCTTCTGCATGGCTTCAGACCACCTTCGTCTGAAGAAATATAGAGCAGACTTGCACCTAATGGAATTTAATTTGAATTTAGTAAAAAGCTTTTCTTTGTGTTTAACATCTGAATGAACTTGACATAAAAACACAAGCTCTCCAAGTTTCATACATTTACCAAAAATGATCTATAGATTTGACATTTGCCAAGTTCTGCCAACAAAACAGCCGATGTGCTAAAAGATGATGTATGAATCAATTTAGGATAGAGTCAGATTTTAAAAAAATAGAGTCATATTTACATTCTTGAGTTTGATATATTAATTTATTGCACAGGTGAAAAAATAATTTGAAAAAGTCCTCCCTGTTTGGACATTTTCAGAATTTAAAAGATCTTTAGCACAGAAAACAAAGTGCTTTTTAAAGTTTAGAATGCTTGACAAATTCTTAAATATAAAGTTGAGTTTGTAATTTAAACCCAGGAGGTTGTAGAGGTATTTAAGATATTGAGTTGATACTGAGAAAAGAATGAAAACCCAGCGCAGAACATCATTCAGTGATTTAACTTGGGTAATAATCTCATAGTATCTTCATTAACTCTGTGTAGTTGTTTCATTTAGATATTAAAAAGGTGAACTTCATCACCCTAAAAGTCAAAGTCACCCTAAACTGCAACTAAAGGAAGCCATTTGGCCCATCAACTTTATACCGGTTCTCAAGAGCAATTCTATCAATAATATTCCGCCACTTATTTCCTTTTTAATCTATTCTTTTTCACCTGTCCATTAACTCTCCCCTGATTCTCCTGACACCCACCTTCACTAGGAGTAATTTACAATAGCTAGTTATCCTAATGGCCGCAATGTCTTTAGTATGTGGAAGGAAGTCACAAAGAGAATGTGCAAGCTCCACATAGACAGCACCAGAGGTAGGTATTGCCCCTGGGTTGCTGGACCTATGAGCCAGCAGCACCACCTGCTGCATCACTGTGCCACCCAGGTTTTGTGTGCCATCGGAATAGAATTGAAGATGCTAGTGAATGTCAATAATTTTAATGACAATGTTTGCAAAAAAAAATGAAGAGCATGAAAAGGGTAGAGAGCAAAAAACTTCTCCCTGTAGCAGATTTGTATTTGACCAGATGGGATTGGTTTAAGGAGTAGCGATATTTCAATGGCATTTGAGGAGGATTTTTTTCACCCAGAAAATTGTTGAAATCTGGAATACACTGAAGCAGTGGTCTCACAACATTTAGTTCTTAAGATGAGTACTTGAAGTACCATGGCATGGAAGCCTATGAGCTGAATGCTGGAAAATTAGACTAGTATAGATAGGTACTTAATGACTGGTATGAGCACATTAGTTCAAAGAATTTTTTCTGTGCTGTGTGACTCTGACTCTATGATAAAATGCAGTGTATGGAACAATGTTTTCTGGGATAAGAAGTTGTGAGTAGGATACAATTTGGTAAAAATAAGAATTATTTTTGTGTGAATATTTTGCATTCACATTCTTAATGATCCAATAAAATTAGGTTTTAGGACCAACATGCTGGCTGTATTTTGATAGACCTTTTTCTTTTGAACTGTGCGTTTAATCAGTTTACTGAGTATACAGTGTAAATGAAACACTACTAATATTGTTTTCACAGAAAACAGTGTAACGAGGGAAAATTTTTTGAAAACAAAACACTGGGGAATTTCTCTTCACAATGCATTCTTGACTATATTGGGGAGAACATGCACAGATTGTTTGACTTCTTGTGGAATCTCTCCATTTGAATTGAGAAATATCATGGTCAATCCACTGGAATTTCAATAATGCTACATCACTTATTGGTTGTCTGGTCAAACTGACTGTAATAGATGCAGTTAAAGTAATCCAAAAATGTTAACGCTTTGTCCAAAGTTGGCACTGCATACAAGAATTGTCCTTTGTCCAAGATTTATTGCAGGCTGCTACTTTTCAGGGAAATAAATATGACTGAAAGCAAATGATGAAAGATAAACAAAGGTCACATCTAGGAATTGAAAATGGAAATGTGGGGCGTTTCAGTTTCTGAATTTTATGGCAACAGGTTTTGTCTTTTTAAAGGTATGGGAATAATTTGTAAAAAATCTAAAATCATGGTTGGAGGACTTTACTGCTCCACTGATGATGTATTCTGTGTGTTAGTGGCTTACATTTACATAAATGGATGAGTGTTTTGAGAGTACTCTCTCAGTAGAGAAAAAGGTCAACAGGCCTTGAGCTGCAAATGTGCGCTGTGTTAATCCCAGGCAAGCAAAATAACTTGAAAGCAGTCTCTGACTACTTCTGGAAGTTGCAAAAGTTAATTTCTTTAAAATGTGCATTATTTAATGTCGTAACATAAGTACAGAAATTTGAGCTTTAGTTACTGGAAATGGATATTTTAGTAGATTTACTTACTTGATGGAGACTGTAATTCTGTAACCATATTCTATAAACAAATGAGAATAACATGTTGTGGACTGTAAATATAAACTGTACCTTTTAGGTTGACAACACAATCAATTTGTCTTTCCTTCCTCAACAACTTGGCAGGTTCTTAAAAACAGGTTTAATTATATATTTAATGTTCCAAGCACGAGAAAAGATTTCCAGCTTTTTCTTAAATAAAGTTTTGACTGTACCTATAGGCTTTGAAGGTAACTTTTCATATTTAAAATCTTACAATTAACATGTTGTAATTTTTGTAGATGCTCTTTTAAGGACAAGATTGTTTGTGTAGTGTTGAACCTTTTTTTCTGGAGATGCACAGCAAGTGTGAATGATGAGGATATGAAGGGAATTTAGTATGGGCTATTTCAGCCCAGTTGTTCGTCTGCATGACTTCAGATTATGAAGTCTCTCCTGGTTAAACTCATAATGAGGAATTAAAAACAAAATGAACTAATAGTTTAAGCAAAACAACAGCACCATTAGCAGAGCTGCTGCCTCACAGCTTCAGTGACCTAGATTTAATTTTGACCTTTGGTGTTGTCTGTGTGGAGTTTGCACATTCTCCCTCTGACCACTTAGTTTGTTCCTAGTGCTCTGGTTTCCTCCCACATCACAAAGACGTTTCGGTTAGTAGGTTAATTAGCTGCTATAAATTGCCCCTAGTGTGTAGATGAGTGGTAGGATCTGGTGGGAGTTGATGGGAATAGGATGGGTTAAGAGTTGGATTGGTGTAAAAGGTAGGTGCTTGATGATCAGCTTGGGCTCAGTGGACCTCGGGACACGTTTCTGTGCTGCATCTACCCTACGACTCTGATTAGTATCTTCACAAGACAAAGCACTTCAACTTCACCAATCTTTTGTTTCTCTTTATGAAAAAATAATCTTGAATATATTGGAATAATGTATGGTCGGGATCAAGATAAAATATTTAATAGAACTGTCATATTTGAGTTGGCTCTTTAAAGCTAGTCAGATTGACTTCTAGCATATTGAAGTTCTGGCATATTGAAGTTTAGGAGACTAATATTTTATATCCTTGGCAAAGCACTCATTTTGGATTTCTTTTTTCAGAAAAATTTGCAGCAAATCCAAATCTTTTCACGATCTGTTTGTGCAGATTCACTGCTCCCAAACTTCTGATAGCCAAGATTATCAATGTTCAAAAATACATGTCGAATTCAAAATCTAATTTGTTATGAAAAGTTTTGTGATATTTCAAAGTAATAATATTAGGAATAAATGTGGATACGGCTACTTGTGCAAGTTTGAAAAGTAATTAGCGAAAGTAGAGTGAAACCAATTATTTAGAGGGAAATCAAGAGTTCAGAATAAACATTTTCCCACAAAGAAAAATGGTTGATGATCCACTTCCAGTGGCCCTTGTTTGGCAAGGTGTGTAGAGGATAGTTTTTTTCTTAAAAAAAAAGACACTCGCTTTTCATATTTCCTCGACATTGGAAGCCATTCAACCCATCAAGACATAGACAGCTCTCAGAGCAATCCCATCAATTCCATTCCCTGAATTGCTTGCCTATAACCTATTCTCTCTGTTCTGTTTTTGGTGCCAGTGAGTTTCAACAGAAGTCAGTAATTAATTCATTTTTGTTATATATATTGGTGATTTAGAT
Organism: Rhynchobatus australiae; assembly: GCA_034780895.1. Classification (NCBI taxonomy): domain Eukaryota; kingdom Metazoa; phylum Chordata; class Chondrichthyes; order Rhinopristiformes; family Rhynchobatidae; genus Rhynchobatus; species Rhynchobatus australiae. The sequence continues at coordinate 88,673,655 of JAUZTB010000098.1, read as the reverse complement.
CTAAGTTTTAGGGAGCTTGATAATTTAAGTTTGCAAATAATACAAAAGTTGGGCAATGTGTTTGACAGTGTGGAGGGAAGTTCCAAACTGGGGAAAGATATAAATGGTCTAATCAGTTGGGTAGAATCATGAATGGAATTTAATCTAGAGGAGCATGGGTATTGCATTTGGGAGGTGCAACAAGGCAAAGGAATATACTTTAAATATCAGTGAATTGAGTCGTGTAGAGAAACAGACCTTGGAGTATATGTTGACAGTTCCCTAGAGATATCAGGATAAATCAATAAAATGGCTAAAAAGCCATATGGAATGCTTTTTTATTAGCTGAGACAGCAGAGGGGTTATGTTAGAACTGTATGCAACACTAGTTAGGTCACAGATTAATTATTCTGTACAGTTTTGGGCTAATCAAAGGAAAGTTGCAACTTCACTGGAGAGGGTGGATAGTAGATTTACAAAGGCTTTGCCAGGACCGTAGAATTGTGATAATGCAAGATTTGGTAAGAGGTTTTCTTTGAAACAAA
>JAUZTB010000098.1:88024773-88035817 GCA_034780895.1 Rhynchobatus australiae | reverse complement strand
GGAGGTGTTCCATACAGTTGAAGCTTCCAATAATTTTATCCATGATTTTTCTGGTTTATGTCCCTGCTGTTGATCCAGGGACTGAGGTCTGGCCAGAGCTCTTTATCCCACAATAAAACTCTTTCAGTTAAAAACTACAGTCTTGTTGGAATTGACCCTATGGCCTAATACATAAGAACCTTTGATTATACAATCTTCAATCACATCTGGCCGCATCAAATGGGAGCTGTAATGCAGCAGCTCTTCTAGCTGCACCACTGTGCCATCTTCGCCCTTGAGGAGCTCCTCCTCAGAGAGAGAAGGTTGAGATGATTGTTCTTGTGCATTGCTTATATTGCAGTTGGATGTGCAAGACAATCCCTGCAGTTTTATCATTCTGTGCTTTCCCACCATATGGACTGGTTAAGATTGCTGACAATAGCTACAAATCTTCATTGGCAGATAACATTTTCTCTCATCACATGTAAAAGTAATGCAATGTGGCAGCTGATATCCAAGTATCCTGCAAAAGATGTTACTTTCAGAGAAATAGTTTAGATGCAAATACACAATAATGTTATTGGATTTCTGGTATTTATATTTTCCACTGGTCTTATTTTTTTCTTACCTTTGAGCCTATGAGCGTATACAGCCATTGAATACTTTCATTGTGGCCTATCACCCCATTCATTCCATCCACATAGAGCATAATCTGGCCAAGGGCTGCAGAAAAGAAAAGTATTGCACTTATTAAAATTCTGGGGGTGATCATGGTAGGGCACAAATATTAGTGTCCTAGAAAAAGAACCACAACTTTTTTTTTAAATCAACAAACACAAAATTCTGGAAGAACTTAGCAGTTCAGGAAAATATGGAGGGAAATAAACTAAACAGTTGACGTTTTGGGTCAAGACCCTTCATCAGGACTTCATCTTGCTCCATAGATACTGCCTGATATGCTGAGTTCCTGCAGCATTTTGTGTGTGTTGCTCCAGATTCCAGCATCCGCAGAATCTCATGTCACAATTTTTATCAACTATTTAAACAAAATAAACACAATTTATTCTCAGAAAGACCGCAATTCCTTGCAATTATATGATTCATCTTTCAATAATAATTACCAAATAGGTTTAAGGAATATTAAGATTTCACAAGCCTCAAAAACATTTCAGTTTAACATACAGAAGCCCTTTGTGCTGGTTTGATGGATCTGTGGTTCTAACCACTGTTCCATAGACCATAAATATTTCAACTGTGATCCATGGCTTTGCTGAAAAAGATGAAGTCAATAGGCTCGGTTCATTGGACAGCAGCAGAATTATTGGTTACCCAAAGAATAAACCTAAATGGAATGCCACTAAGTGCCTGTTGGAGGGATTCAAGCTCTGGACCCAGCTTTACGTGGTGTACAAGATCAAGTAGCGCCCTAAATTAGCTGTAGATCTGGCATCCAAATGATGCACTTTGTCACATAGTGGGAATCCTAGGAACATTCCTTCTACTCCTATCCAACAGAAAATCTTGAATACAATGTAACAATGGGCACAGATCAGAAGTGAAAGTAAGCTGGCATCATGTGTTGATATTGAAGTGTCAGAAACAAGTCGATAAAAGTGGGTAAAATAGGCTCCATTTTCCATTGTGACTGCACCAGTAAGAAATATATTGCTTACACCTGAATGGGGAAAAGAAAAGTTCCTCTTTTTGGAAGAAGTGGTGGTAGAGGGTTGTGGGGACGTAGTGACAATAGTTTTGGGTGGGATGTGGGAGCTGATGGAAAGAGAGAAGAGAGTAAAAGCTAATTAGTGCAGTCATAGAAATTGGAGATGTCCATCCCCATTAGGTGAGCACCAGTGATCCTTGGTAAGGTCCTTCTGACACAAGGGCACAGATAAAATGCAGTGTTTGCCCTTTCACAGTCTCGTCCCATTCATTGTAGTCAGGCAAAGAGAAATCTAGTTCGGATAAAACCAGCTTACATGCAGGTGTCCTTAAATTGAGAACAAAGCATTGTCATCTATTTGTGATATCATAAAAGTAGACAAAGCCATGACAATTTTTGTGGGGAAAAACTGTAAAAAAAACTATAACTTTTTCTTAAAAAAAGCTTTAGAAAGGTAATAGACAGGTAAGCTAAGGAATTTGCAGTAGTAAGGTAAAGAATGAACTTTGATATTACAATTTCATTATTAATCATGAGGAACAGTGGTTAAGACATACATCAGGAACTTAGTTGGAATAAGAGAGGAAAATTTGAAAGAACAATGACCTTTTCTGTTTCAAACACAAGTTTGAAATAGGGGAATTTTGTATTTCCTATCACCATGACCCCCAATTGCCATAGAGGAAAGCATGGCTATCAGCACCCAGGAATGAAGGCCTGCTAATTTAATTTTGTCATGTGCCACATAACACTAGAAAAAAATCTGCAATGAAATCACATAAAATAATCTAAAAGATCGTTATAACCTTCGAATACACATTAGAAATTGGTTTTAGGCCCAAGGAGAGATGTCTTTAAATTCAGTTCTGTTCACCAAACCATTTGTAATTATAGTCTCAGTGGAGTAATTAAAATGCAGTGAAGGTTTTTAATTAAATCCCATCTAGTTAGTTCAAATAGTTTCTGCCAAATTCAATGGTAGTTGATATCAGTCCCTAAAGGGTTATGTTTGATTCTAACCATTTCAGTGTGGCATTAGTTTCATATCAATAAGGCAACAAACATTATCTCCCCCATTTTCGGTTTATCACCTTATCACTTATTTGGCATCTACTTCCCCATTTCTTTCCCCCTTCACCACAGGTTCCCAGTTTTTGTTATTAATGCCCCCCTTTTCCTTACTGCCGCTCTCTTCAACACTCTCCATCAGCTAATTCACGTTTCTGCATGGCACACTTAGCATTTACCGCCTATGGCACTCACGACTATAATAATGGATTAGGAAATAATCATTGATGATACAAAGAAGGTGCTCTTTACTAGTATAGCAACTTTCAAGCTATCCTGTCCATCTGCTCTCATCTCCCTCATGTGCCTGTACTGACAATAGTTTTTCACTCCTTCTGCTTATTCTCCAGACAAATACAATGTGGGAGTTGCTCTGGAGGAAGCAGCATTTAGTTACGTATCTTCACAGTTCTGTCCATTCTATTCTATATCTTTTCTTGATCATATCTGATAAGAAATGGGCATCATAGATAAGACCTTGGTGCATTTTTGTACATTTCTGGCCCTGCTCTCAACAGCATCACTATAGAAACCAACTGTGTGAGATCTACCAGGCCCCACTAAGAAACATTGACAGCTCATAAAATAATGATGAATATATACAAAATGTGCCTAACAGGTTGGTCACATTAAGGCTTCATTTCTTTGTTTAAACTAAACCTCCCAGTATGAACTAGCCTTGTATCCTTAATCTAAATACTAAATCTGCTGTGATTACTACATCTGTATGCCTGGCAAACAATAGCCATCTTTCAGCTGTTCTCATGTCAATACTTGTAACATCTATAGCAGAAGATAACAAATGGGTTAAAGTACAGTATTTAAATATGTATTCCACTACTGAAGGAAACTAAGGAAACAATAATTTGCAGATTCCAGCCTTCCAACAGACTTCAAAACAAACCTTCACTTAAGGCAAAGTGATTTATTTTTAACCTTCTCACACAGAAATTAAGCTTCTATAGTAATGAACAACCACCACAAGGTTAAAGGAGTCAAGACAAGGAAAGAACATTCATTGAACGAACTAGGTCTTTGTACTTTCTTCCATTTAGATTGTAAATATTTTTTCCAGAAAACACGTATAGGCAAAGTAAATTAATGATTCAGAGATATAAATTCCCACCAATTCCAAGGTCTCTTCAACTTTCCAAACCCCAAGTACACATTTGCATCTTTCTCTAGTTTTGTTCCCATTTCCTTGGGCACCGTGCAAAATAATCTTACTTGTGCAACACAAGTATACCTTATGCCCACCCAATAACCCTTCTTAGTCTATACATTAGCCACGAAAAGTGACAACTAGCCATGTGAAACACATCATGAAATATCTCTGTATCTATATGGGTGCCTCAGTGCATTTGTCACTCAAGCATGCAGAGATCCCAAATGTCTAACCATGGACTTTGTGATCCACATGGTACACTTAGTGTTTTCTTTAATTAAATTTTTTAATCAGTGAAATTTAGTTGTTTAAGTGCACATAAACACGCAGCACAACAGAATGTCTAGTCCACTAATTTTGCAGACGGGGGAGTCTTAGACTTATGGGCACTGTCCAAAAATTAGAGTGAGACCTTTCCCGCGTGAATTTAGGGAACTATTCTAATCACAGTGTGGGAGAAATTTATAATTCTCTTCTACAAACACCATTTGGTGCCAGGTCAATTATTAGTTCCAAACCTGAGAATGTACAAGTATACTCTTGCTAATAAATATTAATTTAAACAAAAAGACATGTATTTTAAACCATCCAATTAACATTTGCAACTTTATAAGGAAGTTGAGGGGAGAACTTTTTGCAAGTGATTAAGAACTTTAGATGTGTGGCTGCCCTTCCTGAAGGTTGCAGCTTAACCACTATATCTACTTTAGACAAGCTCCCTCCCAATTGCCCTCCATCCTAATGGCTTGAATACAGAGATCTACAATTTTAAAGCACAGACAAACTATGTACAGGTGCCAATCCATAATGAGCAGCCAGGCACCATTGCTGTTTTCTAGAGCCTTCCAGATATTGCACAGCATTGTACACAGATATGCTGAGCAGATGTATACAGTAAGGCAAGTAGATATTACCATGGTAGACATTAAAGGTGACAAAACCCAGAGAACCCCAGGAAGGTGAGTGTAGGATTTATCCCTCACAATGATTGCTCCCTGCAACTCCTAGAGGCTTTGGCTGCATTGCTGTACCCAAAGAGAGGTGCCAAGGCAATATTGTCTTGGAACTCACTTTAGCAAGCATCTATTTCAAACCAGCCTCCAATCTTTTGAATTGTTAACACCGAGGGAATTTTACTGTATGAAGGACATTAAGTACGAGCTGTTGCAAAAATTGACCAGGCTTCTACCAATATTCTCATTACTTTGCACCTTCCTCTCTAGTCTGCCAGATCTACTCCCATTTATTCCAATCCACAGATGGCTCAATGAGGGATCAATACAACAGTCCATTGAAGACAGCTTTAAATATGATATTAACATATAGTGATTGTATCACTCAATAACAATTAAATGTTAAACATCAAACTATAAGTTACAGTAACCAAAGAGCAAAATCTACAATAAAAAATATAAAAATACTCAACAATCAGGCAGTTTTTGTGGAAAGAGAAACTGACTTAATATTTCAGGTTGATGACCCCACAACATAGCATTCAAAAATACTTCAGTGTTACTACACTTTGAATGGACACTGAAAATCAATGCATCAACTTACAAAAGAGATTCAGAAAGGATTAAATGCCACTTGTGTTTGAAAACAAAGCTGTAATATGAGAAATTAGGTGGTTTCATAAGCCATTTGAGAAACTCTCTCATAATTTCAGGCTGGTCAAAACTGTTGATCAGATATCCACCCTGGAATCGTTCCCAGTCTTCATTACTTTCTATATTACTCAGGAAGTTTTAACATTCAATGTTATCTCTCCAACTTACAGTAAACACAAGAATTTGGAAACTACCTATTTGCCTCTAGATGTCCTTGTCCACTGAACATCACCAGACTTAAGGATGTTGGGGCAAAGTATTCTAAAACATGCCAGCTCAGAACTGCACTGAAGCACTTACTTGCAGATCCCACGAACCCTCTTTGGTTTCCTGATAATAATAGAATTTTTTTCTCCACTGTCCCTATTTTCACTTGTTCTTATGCAGCTTTTTTTTTAAGAACCCTGAAGTAGTGGCAGTGCACAGCTCAGATAAGTCTGCAACTGCCTCAACAGACAGGGAACACATGTTTATATGCTAATGTCCATTAGAACTGGCAGTGAGACTTGCTTTTGATCAGCACATGCAAATTAAAAGCTGCTTTGAACTAGGTGCAAGTGGAGTGTCAAATGCTTTTAAGGTTTTAAAATTATGTCAAAATTGCCAAGCCTTGGTTATATACATTAATTCTTATTAGATATTTTATGCCCTCGTTTTTCTTGCTTGTAAATACTCTTTTTTTTAATTCAACATTTGCAGCCAGTGACTAAATCACAAACACATTATTTTTAGCAGGTTGGTTTATTATTCAATGATGGCTGAAGACAAATTGTGCTCCATAAAGTGCATACATTTCTTCTTCTGATTCAATCTGAGGAAAGATTGTCAACCTGAAATGTTAATGGTTTATCTCTCCAGAGATAATGCTCGGTTTGCTCCATATCTCCCAGAATTCTGGTTTTTATTTCTGATTTTTCAGCACCTGTAGGATTTTATTTCTGTAGCCACATTCAGTAATTTGTTACGTTTTCCCCACTGGATTTATTTTTCCCACTCATTATACTGAATCAACTGCTGAACAAACTTAAGCCCAAGGAATAAGCAAATTGAATTCATGCAGTACATCATCCTGAGAACATCCCCAAGTATTTCACAGTCCACAAAATAGTTTATATGTGAATGATGTATAGGAAATGCAGCAGCTAATTTGCACATAACTAAGATCAAACAAACAGCAAAGTGGGTGTAATTAAAGGTTGCCAAGCAAAACAGCCACTTTTTCTCTTTTTGTAGATTGTGTCTGATCCAGTGTTCCAGCAAACTAGAATAACATAAGCAAATAATCTTCTGTTTCGTGCAATAATTGAAACAATTTGTATTAACATAGTGTTCTTTGTAGCCTCTGAATAGCCTAAAACCCTTTGCAGTCAAGGACTTTTACATCACAGTTACTATTACACAGTAAGAAATCCATTAGTCATTTGAACAGAAATTCCTGTAAACAATAATAATGAGTAAATAATTTACTCTTAGATTTGGTTGTGGACAGTGGACATAACGCCCTTCCTCTTTTCCAAAATGTCATGGAATATATCCAATTGAAGGCCTAACAGATTATGGTATAGAAGAGTTCCAGTACTAGTCAGGTGGAGGCAGAGAAGTGTGAACCAATGTATTTGGTGAGAGCAAATAATATACAAATTATAGGGTGCTGAGAAATGAAGAACAACAGAGGGACTTTTAAGTGCTTGTCTACAGATCCCTAAAGTTAGCAAGAATTGGTAGATAAGATGATTGAAATGCATGTGATACTTTCCTTTTTTGGCTAAAGCACAGAACAAGTGCAGGAAAGTCGTGCTAGAAATGTATAAAACATTAATTGGGCCACCACATGAAGGGATCCCGAAGGAGTAAGCAGATGAATCAAGTGAGATGACATTTTCATTATTTTCACCTCATCACATGGAGAGAAGCTGTACCAATTTAGTCAATAAAGTGAAGTTGATTATAATTGCTGCCTTATATATTCATCACTATTGAATGAAACTTAATGACCTAAATGAAACCCAACCATGCTCATTACTTATTTCTCTGAAGCCAGGTTCAGAAAGAAATACAAGTAGAAGAAACACATAGCTAAAATAAGTCCCACAGATGTAGGAGTTGGGGAGCAGTGAGGAAGAGTGCATTGTAACACTTATGATAAAAGTTCTGTCACAAAGAGATGTTTGAACCATTAATGTCAATGGACGATGCCAATGAATCAGAGTAGTTGTACAGCAACACACTAACTCCACAAAGATATTTTCTTATTTTGGGAAGCTCCCTCATTCACCATGGGATGATCTTTGATTGGCATCTCCCCACGGCATCATTTCCTGTAACTTTGATTGCACCCACAGATTTTAAGGTACCTGTAGCTGACTCCATTGGTACTGAACTGACCCGAAAGACCCTAACACTACCTTGGAGCATATTTCTTTTTCTCAACTTGTATTAGTGTCATTATCTTCATTTTGTTGTTTATGTTTTGCGCACATGCAAGTTGTGTATAATTTATGTTAGTTTATGTTAACTTGTATTTGTCATGCACTGTGCTCCTGCTGCAAAAGGCTAATTTTCATGGTATTTATACCCCGTGTATGTATGCCTATGACAATAGGCTTGAACGATGCATTGCCCCATGGTTTCTAACCACTTCAGCACCAAACCGTATCAGAGCTTGGATATGCTGTGCTGCTTTGGGATAATAATTGGGAATTATTTTAAAATTAAAATTCAGTGGTAACTGCAGAGTTATTTTTGAAAGAACTAAATGGCAAACAATAATGCATGCAGGCAACATCTCAGGGACATAGAAAGTCTTAGAGTCTGTCTCAGATACCGAATGTACAGCAAGTGCTGTCAGCTCCTGGCAATTCCACAGCACAATGCAGATCGGGCATCTCGCACAAAAAACAAGTCAGGAAATAAATCCATCCCACCCCCACTTCACACCCCACCCCACGGACAGAATTATCAATGCTGAACAAATATCACAAGTGTTTGAGATAAGGAAGAGAGAAACCATGCAAGCCCACTTAAACAAATGAAGTGGTGTTTACTTAATCTTGGAGAGATAAGTTAAAGGCCATTGACTCATGGGCAAAATGGTTAACAGGTAACCAATCCTGCAGAAAGCCCCTCCCATTAATATACAGCCAGGAAATACTGACCAATCATAAATCTTCAGCAGTTATTCATCCATCACTGGAAAACCTCCAGAGAAGATACGGGTAATGGGAAACATTAGAAAAAAATCAATTGCAACTTCAAGCAGGGGACCTGTACAACAGGTACATTTTTTTTTTATTTTAAATTTTATTTTACAGCATGGTAACAGGCCCTTCTGGCCCAATGAGTCCGTACTGCCCATTTTAAACCCCAGATTAACCTACCGGTACATCTGTAGAATGTGGGAGGAAACCGAAGCACTCGGAGGAACGTACAAACTCCTTACAGACACTGACAGGAATCGAACCCCGATTGCTGGCGCTGTAATAGCGTCGTGCTATCCACTACGCTACCGTGCTGCCCTGTGAGTAATTCACTAATTACTCACTTCAGAATCTTAAAAATTACTAGTAGTATTATAATGGACATCAAGGCAAGCAACATATGGGTAACATGAATTGTTCAAGTTCAGCACAGCACCTTTCTTCTTCAATGTATCATTAACCTTCTTCTATAGACCAAGTATATTTTTAATGTTTAATGGTATGTGGCAGATGAATAACCTAAAAAAAAATTTGTGTTTGTGGAGAGAATGATGCTGACTTGGACACCAGGCCACACCTGGTATCCTTGCACCTTACCATCTTGAATATCCACTTAAACAGGCAAACTCAGTGTTAAAGAGAAGGATCATTCATAATGCTGTACCTTCCAAATACTGCTTGAAAAATGTCAACTCTATGCAGTTAGACTTTAACCCAGAAGTGGTTTCATACTCAGAGTCTGGAAGGAATTGTATGCATGAGGTGAAAGCTGCTATAATATTAACTTTCAGGCAGGATTTGAGAATATATTCAAAAATGAGAAAATGAAATAGCTATTATATTAACGTATGTATAAGGAGTTTTAGCAGGAAATACAATTGTATATATAGGAAGAGATTATCACATTCTAGACTTATTCTCAATTAGAAGGGTATTTTAATTAAAATTAATTAAAAAACAAAAAAATTTAGAGACTGCACCTTCAAGAGTTTTTATTATGATTTGCAAAGCTGTGCTGCACAGCAATGCTGAAACATTATTGGCTGATAGAAAATTAGCAGGTGTAATTTATATCCAGTAGTCCAGAGTTTATATTGATTTGCCTCTCAATGATTTGTTTAAAAACCTAAAATCAAAACAAAACCCCAGTGGGAGAAATTCATTAAATTAACAAGCTTCTGTTTGGTGCCTGGAATATAAGCAGGCACACCCATTATTTCATGACAGAAACTGATCATTTCAGTCCAGTAGAACTTAGCTGTTACACATGAATATTCTTCACCTAACCATCACAAATCTTTTGTGCATTTCTAACTTCTCCTTTAATGAATCAATGTTGTATACTCCAAGCAGCGAAAAGAACCCCAGAACATTTCCTGACATTTATAAACCGACAATTCTTGACTCATTCTTCTAAATCATTTTCACACGTTCTTCATCACCTCTATACCCTTGTAATGCAGAGTCCAGAATTAGCCAAGATTCTGTACATTTAATGTAATTTCTCTGCTCTTCAGTCCCATGCTTCTGGAAGTGAACTCCAGTGATTTGTTCACATTTTTAGCAGATTTTTTTTTACACTGCTTTGCTATGCCTAATGCTTTATCTACCCGTCATTGACATCAGTCCCTGGCTCCTCTACTTCGTGTGGACATTTGTTCTAATTAGTAGGCACCCATCCAGAATAGACCACCTTGCATATATCTATATTGAGGTTCATTTGCCAGTATGTGCCTTCTCTATAATTGCTAATGTCACATGTTTGCTATAATACTATATTTCCTTATAACCTAGGCCATTTTGGCCTATCAAGGCTAAGCTGGCTCACAGTCCAATCCTATTCCACTTTAATCTTTACTGCAACTTATCTCCTCATATTCTCCTCAACATCCCACAGACTCTACACACTAAGAGCAATTTACAGTGACTAATTAATTTACCAACCTGCATGTCTTTGGGATGTGGGAGGAAACCAGAGCACCTGGCAGTAACCTATGTGGTCAGAGAGAGAACATAGTACAGGAAGTCAGGATTGCAGCCAGATCACTGGAGCTGCGAGGCAGCAGCTCCACTAAGTGTGCCACTGTGTTGGCCCCTTCATCTTGTTTTTTTATCACAGTTTTCATTATTAATGATATTTCATCAATTTTGATGCTATCCAAATATTTTGATATTTCAAACATTTGGAAATGTTGCTTATGTTGGCAATGCATGTGTGATATGTATTCAACATAGAGTGCAAAGCACTGGTAGAGCCCTTTTCATTGCATTGTCATGTGCAAGTGGCAGTATAATATTTCAATGCAAAATAATTCAATAATTCTGTTCACATCTGCTGTATTTTTGAATTGTCAGACAATCAGAC
>JAUZTB010000098.1:87932447-87944090 GCA_034780895.1 Rhynchobatus australiae | reverse complement strand
TAAAATTGCTTTGTAAATCTCCTTTAAACTTTCCCCCTCTTATTTTAAACCAATGTCCTCTAGTATTTGACATTTCCACCCTGGGAAAATATCTACCTGTCTGTGCCTCTCATAGTTTTATATATTTCTATCAGGTCATCCCTCCGCCTCCGATACTCCAGAGAAAACAATCCAAGTTTGTCCAACCTCTCCTTATAGTGAATATCTCCAATCCAGGCAACATCCTGGTGATCATCTTCTGCGTCTTCCACATCCTCCTTATAGTGTGGCAAGCAGAACTGTACACAGTATCCCAAACGTGGTCTAATCAAAGTTTCACACAGCTGCAACATGACTTCTGCAAACTTACTGATCAAACCTTGTGCATTCACATCCAAATTATTTAAATCAATAACGAATAACAAGGGTTCCAATACCAACCTCTGAGGCACACTACTAGTCACCAGCCTAAATTCCAAGAAACAACCTTCAACCACCTTCTGCTTCCTACCTCCAAGCCAATTGAATCCACCGAACTAGCTCTCCCTGGATTCCATGGGACCTAACCTTCCAGATCAGCTTACCATGTGGGACCTTGTCGAAGACCTTGCTAAAGTCCAAATAGACAACGTCCACTGCTCTACCCTCATTTATCTTTCGGTTACCTCTTCAAAAAACTCTAAATGGTTCATCAAGCATGACTTTCCATGCACAAAGCCATGTTGGCTCCTCCTAATCAGGTTCTATCTATCCAGATGCTGGTAGATCCTGTCCCTCTGAATTCTCTCCAGAAACTTCCCCTATACTGATGTCAGGCTGACCAGCCTGCAGTTCCCTGGCTTGTCCTTGCTACCCTTCTTGAACAGTGGAACAAAATTAGCCAGCTTCCAGTGGCTAATTTCATTCCATTATTCAAGAAGGGTAGCAAGGGCAGTGGGAACTTCACCAGTGGCTAACAATGAATCAAATATTTCCACAAGGGCCTCTGCAATTTCTTCCCTAGCCTCCCACGAAGTCCAAGGATGCACTTGGTAAGGCCCTGAGGATTTATCCACCTTAATGTGCTATAAGGCTGCAAATACCTCCTCCCTGGTAACATGAATTTCCTCTAAAACATCTCCCCTTGTTCTCCTCAGTTAACACAGAGGAGAAATATTCATTAAAAATCCTACCCATCTCCTGTGGCTCAAGACATAGGTAGCCCTGCTGATCTCTCAGGGGACCTGTTCTCTCCCTAGCCACTCTTTTACTTTTAATAGAGCTATAGAAACTCTTAGGAGTTTCTTTAACCTTACCTGCCAGATCTACCTCATACCCTCTCTTTGCCCTCCTTCAAGTGTTCTTAATCTTTTTACAGTCATCAAGTGATTCACTCATTCCAGATCTCCTAAATCCAATGTATGCTTCACTCTTTTTCTTGACCACTGCCTCAATATCCCTTGTCAGCCAAGGCTCCCCCTTCACCCTAACAGGAACATGATGCTCCTGGACTCTCGATATCACACTCTTAAAAGCCTCCCACTTGCTATTCATGCCTTTCCCTTCATATAGGCTCACCCAATCGACCTCTGCTAGATCCTGCCTAATTCCCCCAAAATTAGCCCTGCTCCAATTAGGATCCTAATCTGTGGACCTGCCACTTCTATTACTCGCCCTACCTTTTTCCCCTAAGAGGAAGTCCAGTATTGCACCCTCCCAAGTTGGGCCCTCTGTATATTGACTCAGGAAACTTTCCTGGAGACATTTCACGAATTCCACCCCGTCCAGGCCCTTAACACTCTGGGTGGCCCAGTCAATACTGGGGAAATTAAAATCTCCCACTAATACAACTTTATTATTCTTCCAACTCTGAGCAATTTCTGTACACACCTGCTCCTCAAGTTCCTGCGGACTATTGGTGGGTCTATCATACAGCCCCACTAGAGTGACTCTTTCCTTCATGTTTCTAATTTCTAGCCATTATGGCCTCACTGGACGATCCCCCAAGAATATCAATTTCTAAGTACTGCTGTTAAGTCCTCCCTTATCAAAAAGGCAACATCCCCTCCTCACTTACCTGTACCTCTGTCATGCCTGTAGCATCTGTATCCTGGAATATTGAGCTGCTAATCCTGCCATTCTCTCAGCCACGTTTCTGTTATGGCTATAACATCCCAATCCATGTTCTGAGTTCATCTGTCTTACCTGTTAAACCTTTTGCATTGAAATAAATGTAGTTTAACTGGGCATCCTTTCCCTGCCTTTCCCTAAGAGAATTAGACTGCATTGGAAAGTGAAGTAATCAAAGTTGGAATATAAACAACACAAAACAAAAATCACTGAGGCAATGTCACCCCTGAAAAAGGCAATCCCATTGCTGCATTCAACCAAATGATCATCTGGAAAAGATCTTCTTGGTACTAAAGCTTTGCTTAAAATTGCAGTGCAAACACCGGCTACCTTTTTTAATATATACTTTCATTCTTTGAGGGTCAGTTTGGTAATCAGCCTGCTTATTGAATAAAGCAAACATCTAGGGGTTAGAGGTAGAAGGTCAGTAGTATTTACAGAAGAAACAGTCAGCAAATAGGAATTATAGTGGTCACATTTCTTAAGGTTGCTTCTCAGAAAAATGCCAGCAAAGTCACCAGGATTAACTCTCAGCTTGCTAGACGATGACTGCAGTGTCAATAAAATCACAGTATATAAAAGGTGAAATGATTCACTCCTGCAAAAACTGATCTCACTTTCTCGTGCATTCCTGCTTTGGGAGTGATCACCAATGTGCAGACTATTCAGATAACAATTATTGTCTGAAGATTCATCGCCATAAGCAATAGCTATTACTGACCAAAAAAAATTGCAAGGAGCACTTGTGGGAAAGCATCCCTGGACTTTGAAACATAATTAAATGGGAGACATTTCAGCAATGATACAAATGGACGAGCTTCCTTTTGCACAGCGCTTTTGACTACTCCCAGTCAGCTCACAAGCCGAAAGTAGCTCCAGCACCATAGGTGTTGAAACCCTCCCTAAATCTCCTGAAACTTCTGTTTTGGGAATCCAGTGCCAGCTTATTTTTGGAACACGTGGTCCAGGACTCAAACTTGCACCTACACTTTGACTATTTTCCACTGAGGACAGAAATAACACCCACTCTGCCTTCCCCAAATATTGGAAAAATTACTGGTTCAATTGGCTCAAGAACAAGGCAGCTCAGAGTCATACAGAGATACATAGAAACAGCTGGAGTGGAGATAAGTAGATAATTCCCGTCATTACATTGTGGAACACTCCGCTATATGAAACCTATTTTGTCCATATAATTTACATGCAACTATCCTCCATTCTCCACTTGCGCTGACCATCAAGCAGCCATTTACACTAATCCGATGCTAACCTATTTTCTCTACTTTCCTATCAAACCTTCCCAGATTTTAGCACTAGGGGGAATTTACAGTGGGCAATTAACCTACCAATCAGCACATGTTTGGGACGTGGGAGGAAACCTATACAGTCAGAGGGAGAACGTGCAAGCTCCACACAGACAACGCCAGAGGTCAGGATTGAACCCAGCATCATTGTACCTGAGCGCAGAAGCTTTACGAACCACTGTGCTGTGCTATCACTTGTTGAAAAAGAAAAACTATAAATGGCACATGCCAATCATTTCTACCTCTCTTCTCCAAGTCCAAACTTCAGTCATTTCCCCGAAAGTCTCCTCATGTGACTCAATATCAAAATTTTATTTGACTACCTTCCTGAGAATGACCAACACTAAAAGTTGCTGTGTAAAAGGATAAATGTAGGGAACAAAATAATGCTCGAAAACATAATGCACATCTGTTGACTAATCAAATAAATAGCTGCCCTTCCTGAGATGAGAGTTGCAATGGGGAGAAAACTGTGTGGAAAAGATTTAGTTATCATCTTTGCTTGATTGCCCATTTGTTTACCAGTCTAAAAGTCAGATTCTCAAGTATGGTGATATTTTAAATCACACACTGAGACAACCACAAAAACTGAAGCAACTTGTTGAAACGTATCAATGTCTGGTAGACAGCTGTTCTGACCCAACTCCAGGAAGCCCATTAGTTTTGTCCGTGATGAGCAATTGCAACTGACAATTGATAATAATTGACTCTCAGAAAGCTAAAAACGCAGTGGAGATCCTTGTCATCCAAAGGAAGCCAGCTCAAAGCTCAAATTAAATTGCAATGCCTCAGATTTGGTTGGGTTAACCAAGCAAAGATTTCAGTAGGTTTGTGATTTTCAGGGAAGTATGAAGGTAGGAAAGGAAAAGTTGAGAATGTACCTACAGATGCTTTCAGGACTTGCATGGAGGTGATGTTCATCAGAACATTTAAACATAAAAACCCAAATATTAAAGGAGAAGTTATTCACTGAGCTGTGCTCTCTGATGCCTAAAATTTGTGTTCTTATTAACTACTCAAAACATTTATGGAACGTGATTTCTATTATCACTGGTAGAAACATTCATGACTCAGTAAACATATCAAATTACCACAATGAAACAATTATCCAGAGTATTGTACATATTCTTAAAAGAACATGCAAACCATCTGGTGGGATAAGAACTCAGAATCTCGATGTGGCTGTGGGCACGGGTGTGTTCAGAGTAGAGGGGAAAGGGGAGGGAAACAGAGCTGGGGGTTTAAAGAGGAGGGTTATGAAATGTTGTACCTGGCATTACATGAATAGAACTCATCTGTTACTGCTGAGCACAAGATTGATCAGAATCTCATTACATGCATGAGTTTTGAATCAATATCAAATTTGTTCAGCAAATTAACACTTACAATGATCCATTCTTCACAGTCTTAAGGTACGGCATTTGTGAAAACATTGCTTATTGACAAACCTGTTATTGAGCTGGAAGTGGGCAAGGCAAAGGACTCAGAGCAAACAACCACACATGCAACCAAGTCAATCTTCTTTTGGAAGAACGAAGGAAATGGAAGCTGCAACAGTGTCTCCCACTAAACATTGGGTAATTTCTCCAGAAAAAAATACAGAGAATGGAGGGTAGTTACCTACAAATTATGTGCACAAAATTGGTTTCATATAATGGAGTGTTCCACAATGTAATGATGGGAATTATCTACTTATTTCCACTCCAGCTGACTGCAGCTTTATCCCTGTGTGAAAATGACCTTTATTTGTCCCAGGCCAGAGGAGGCTTCCTAGTCACAAAGAGGGACGGCACAGTGATACCGCAGTTACAGCCACTGCCTCATATCTCCAGGGGCCTGAATTTGATCCCAACCTCAGGTGCTGACTGTTTAGAGTTTGCACATTCTCTCCATAACCATGTAGGTTTCTCTGGTTGCTCCACAGTTTCCTCCCACATCCAAAAAGATGTGTTAGTACGTAAATTGCCTACTGTAAATCACCCCTCAGTATAGATTCATGGCAAATAGAATCAAAGGGAAATTGATGAAACATATGTATGAGAAAATAAGATACAGGGCTGCAGGGAGATGGGGTGGGTCAGGGGTAGAAAAGGGATTGCAACATGGAGGAAACATGGAAAAGATAGGCCAAAAGATTTCCTTCTGTGCTGTTATAAGGCTAATATGCAGGAAATTGACCTTTGGCCCATCTGACTTAATTCCCATACAATTCAATACATATTTTTTCATTGAATCATGAACCACGAGCAAGACCAGCATCTCTTGCCTACGTCTAATCAAACTTTGCTTGCAAAGCCAGTTCAGAGGGCAGGTACGAGTCAACCATGCTACTGTGGTGCATTGACTAAATGACTAGGAATGGTAATTTTCCTTCAGCAGTCAACCAGTCATGTTTTTACTGACCCCCTCCCCCCCACCTCATTCCAAGTATATTTAATTAAATAAAGTTAAAGACCCCACTTGCCAGGGTGGGATTTGAACTCTTGCCTTCAGAACATAGGTCTCAAAAGATCTAGAAAGATATTCCAGTGTACTACTGAACAATGTGACAAGGGCGGTCTTTTCAACTCAGGCATGGTCCAATGTCACAACAGTAGAAGGTCCCATTGAACTGTTTTGCAAAACTGCAGCAACATCCTTAAGTGTCCTGGCCCACATTCTAGCCTTGATCAATAATCACCAACTCAATAATCCTTGTCACATTACTGTACCTGAGACCTTGCTATACACAAATTAGCAGCCCCACATTACAACTACTCTTGAAAAGAACTTCATTAGTTGTAAATATCTTGTGGTAGTGAAGGCACTGTATTAATACAACTTATTTGTGTGCATTCCATAGTCTCATGACCCTCTCTCCAATTCTTTTACATTACTCCCCCTCATTTAAGACATCTCACTTACAATAATCACTAACGTAAGACCAAGTTATTCAATAATAATTGTAATCATGCATCACCTTTAACACAGTGAAACATTTGAAGATGATTATAGGGACACTACAAAGCTGTTTCTATCTCCATGTATGCTGCCTGTTTCCAGCACCTTAACTTTTAATTTCAGATTATCAGCATCTGCAGTTTTCTGATTTTCAAATAATTATTTAGTCAAGTGACCAAGGACTTGTTCAAAGGGGCTAAATCTTATAGGAGGAATGAGAAATGCTGTATATTGGACATTCCAAAGCCTAGGGCGCAGACATTTGAAAACACAAACACCACCATGAAAATTCAAGAGCAAGCGCAAAAGAGATGGAAAGAAAACAAAGTGTCCGATACATTGATTTCTCTAGTTCAAGGGGTAAAAGGACACAACTGAACATGCCTGGTTAATCACCACATGAGCAACTACACTGAATGTGATGCACATAAGGTGCTGCAGGTTTCATGGTATTAGTTTGGACCATGCAATAGCACAAATACCTGCTTGTCCTGTAGGTACAATTCCCAACTTGGTTCAATTCCCACCACACACAAGAACATAGTAGTAGTAGCTCACATGGTCCCTCAAGCCTGCCCTACAATTCAATATGACCATGGCTGATCTACTCCAGGCCACAACTCTTCTGTGACAGATCCCCACAGCCCTCAATCCCCCAAACATTCAAACATTTATCCAGCTCCACTTTAAATACCTACAAAGACTAGGCTCCACAACTCTTTGGACAGAGTTCTAGAGATTCACCACTCGCTATGAGAATAAATTTCCACATACCTCGGTTATCTTGAAACCACGTTGCCTCATTTGAGATTCTCCCACTAGTGAAAACAACTCAGTATCATGCACCTTTAGGATTGTTTGTGTTTCAATAAAATCACCCCTCACTCTTCTCAAATTCAACAAACACAGACTCAACTTGTTTTGCCTCTCTCAATCCTCTTATTCAGGAATTAGCCTGCGAGTCTCTTTTGGATTGCCTCCAATGCTACAAATCAGTTGTCAGAGTGAGACTGGAAAGGTCTTCACATCGAGACCAAATGAGGAGGGTGGGGGCAGCCAAAATATTAATCTGAAATAAATAGGAAGTCTGACCAGAAGTTAATGAGTATACTTGACCCAAGGCACTTCTATGTCAACTGGTTAGCATAGTGCATGGGTTAGTCTGTGTTGGGGCAGAAAGGAAATTCACTCTGGAGCTCCCCTCATACAAATTTCTCCTTTCAGACTATGTCAAAGACCAGGTGGTTTCTCAGAGCTCATCATCATCATTAATTTCCTGGCAGCTGGGGAGAATGATCCCACATTCATCTGTTTGGCTCTGCGACCCACCAGTAATGAAAATAAAATGACCTGCCCAACTACTCTCCTCCTCCATCCTTTATTCCGAGGTCCACTGCCCTCTCCTACCGGATTCCTCCTTCTTCAGCCCTTTCCCTCTTCCACCAATCACCTCTCAGCTTATTACATCTTGTCCCCTCCCACCTATCTTCCTCCTCTCACCTAAACTCACCTATCACGAGTCTGCGTGTGTTCCTCCCCCTCCCCCCACCACCTTATTCCGGCTTCTGCCCTCTTCGCTTCCAGCCCAACAACGGTTTATTTCCCTCCACAGATGCTGCCTGACCTGCTGAGTTCCTCTAGCATGTATTGTGCATTGCTCCAGATTCCAGCATCTGCAGACTTTTTTGTGCCTTCATCAAAAGAATTTCCTGTGCATTGTACTGATCACAGTGTCAGAATATTTGTGGTGTGGTGTGGGGGCTGCTGTTACAGCCCCTGCAAAGCTGGCATCCAATGTTGAAAAGTTAACAGTGAGCCTCCTACTTGAACTGGTCCATTCTATTTATGAAGCGGATCCTGCACAGCACTACACCTTCTCTGTAAGTAACCCTATATTCTGCATTCTGTTATTGCTTTTCCCTTGTACTACTTTGATGTACTGATGTGATGAAATGATCTGTATGGATGGCATGCAAAACAATGCTTTGCTGTACCTCAGTACACGTGACAATAATAAACAAATTTACCATTGTACAATTAGATAGAGCATTCTAAGAGTCTGACCCAGTGCCAAAGGAATAATACCATACCTCCAGGTTAGGACGTTATGCACTTGAAGGGAATGATGAACCACGTGCCTAATGACTTTCAAGTGCAGAAGTTGGATTTGGGAGGTCCTACCAAAGGAGGCTTGGAGAGTTGCCAGAATGCCTCCTACATTTAGCACAGAACACAACTTTTGAAGGCCTGTGGGAAAGAAATTTGTTCTTCAGGTGGCAGATGGGTTGCCAATCAACCAAGATGCTTTTCATGGTGCCAAGCTTCTCAAACTCTGTTGCAACTATATTCAGTCAGACAAGTGGAGCATGTTTCATCATATTCCTGCCTTGCAGCTGATGAGGAGTGAAGAGCTGTTGAAAGGGTAGATGGCAATCCATTCATGGCAGAAAAATCATTTTCTTCTTCCCCCCCCCCACAACCCTTTCCAGAATCTGAGCATCAATGGCAAGGCCAGCATTTATTGCACATCCTAATTCCCCTCAAACTGTGGTCCTTTGTGTGAAGCTACTTCCACAATGCTGTAGAATAGGGAGTTCCAGAATTTAAACAACAACGATGAATGAATAGGTTAATATTTCCAAGTCACGTCGCACACCATCCTGAGAGAGGAACTTGCATATGGTGATATTTGCTACTTTAGTAGTCATAGTGAGAGAAAATAGTCCAATATTACACACCATTCAATTGTGACCACAACCCCCACCCAACTGAGAAGTCTGGGTGTGGGGAAGTGGGAGGGGTGGTTCAATGGAAGGAATGGCTTTGAATCTCAAGGGGGATGGGCAGGGGAAGCAATTAAACATTTCTGATAGAGATGAAACTAAAGAACTTGATAATATCTCAAAACTCACTTCAAAAGGTTTGCTTCTTTGTTTATCCACTCATTTGGAAAGAAAACAAATCCATAAATAATGTTGCAGCCTGAGGAAAACACATTGGTTTCATACTACTAATAAATGAATCTCGATGTCAACAACGATTGCTTTGAACAGCAAAGAGCACAAGGTGTACTCATCTAATTATTAATATATTTACCCAAACACAAAGCATTAATATTCCTAAAAATAACAAAATCTTTAGTTGTCTATCTAATGAATCTTTAAATGCCACAGCCTTAAATATGAAACAAAAATTAAAACAATGAAGGGAGTGATCACTTATCAGGATTTTGAGAGTGTACTCCTGAGTGAGATCGGGCTCTTGCAATTTTTAATCCTCATTAATTTTTTCCCTTTCCTCCTCTGATAGTTCCAACTCTACCGATGCCAAAATCATTCATTCGGGATAGCAATTGACAAAAAGTTCAATTTAGCCATTGAGAGCATCACTTTCACTCTTACAATTGTGAGCTTTTCAGCAGGGGATAATGGGAGGTAGGCAAATTAACTCTGTTTGTCTTTTTTCTTCAAAACCCAACTGTGCTGCTACTAACCACAGCTAAATCAACAAAATGTTTCACTTGTTGCTCCTAATAGTGTATATGGCATACAAAGTACCAATACCCTTGCCCAGGAGAGAGAGCAAAGAAGGTTCGCTAGATTGATTCTTGAGAAGAAGGGGTTGTATAATGAAGACTGGGCCTACACCCACTCAAGCTTAGAAGAATGAGTGGTGATTTTGGCTCAATACAAGATCCTAAGGGGGCTTGACAGTGAAGGTGTTATGATGATACTTCCCCAGTCAGTTCACTCTGGAGTTGCAGGGCATATTAAGTAGATGTCTATCTGAGGCAGTGAAGAGGAGAATTATTAGACTTAAGAATTCTCTACCTCAGAGCAGAGGATGCTCAGCTGACCCTATTAAAAGCAGATTTTTGTTTAAAGACTATAACTGAATAATCAGTGACTTGCGTCAAGCAAGAAAGTGAAGGCAAAGTGTCGATCAAATCAACTTTAATCTTATTTAATGATGAAACAGTCACATAGTTCAAGAGCTGGTATAGCCTATTCCTGCTCCTATTACTGTTGTTCTTAAGTCCGCTATGCCACCTTCGAGCACTTTAAAAAGAATGAGATCATCAAAATCAACCTTTAAGCACCAAATCACAGAAAATACCAGAACTATTTATTGTTGTTTGACCTACCCCATGCTGTGACTGAGGCTAGTGAAACATTAACACAACACCAGCAGCTCAGCCCAACATTAACACTTGTTTTGAAGAGTAAAAAACTACAATCGATGCACCCTTCATTCTTCGGCAAGTTGGGCAAGTGGTGAAATGCATAAAGACCATTACTATTCCTTTCTTACTCATGCTTCATTCTGATCTAGGCAAGTTCAGATACCAATTATAAACCAATAATTTCTCAGAAGTACTCCACATTAAGCTAGAGGAAAAGTGAAGGAACTGATTCGTGTTGAGAGACATTTCCAACTTCTTATCGGTTATTCATCAACGTCAGCAAGCCATTCCTGCACCAGAGTCCAGAGAATTCTATCTTGAGTTGAAGCCTACAAAACGATACCTTCCAGCATGGATTAGTTGATGATGAGTGTCTAAACCAGCAAAAGTCAATTGTTCTCCCTCGTGGCAGCACCAAGACCAATCTGGTATATGCCGCTCTTCACCATCACATTAAGAACTATCATAATCAAGAAACAGACTTTTATCCAACAATGTACTCAATCATCACCTTAAATGAAGAATTGGACAAACACTGGAAAAATCCTTGGAAAGGTTGGCTTGGGGATAGCATGAGCAAAAGGACAACAATGCGATTAAGCGGAGAAGTTTAGCAAGAAACTAAGGAATGCAAATTCTAAACAGTTGAAGACACAGTTGCATATGGTAGGCAAAAATAATGAGGTGAAAAGAACAAAGAGGACCCAAGAGGATTACGAGGAGAGAATTTTAAACTGATGGTATTAGAAAACTTGGCACGAATTGCCGTCAAGAACAGGAATACAGGGTGTGCAAGAGCAAGGGTGGAAAGAATATGAACAATTTCAGATACACTAAAGACCAGAGCTTGAAGAATGTAAGGCTGTCAGAAGAGTTGAATCTGGAGCTTGCTAAAAGGCAAAGATAGAAGGTTCAGCACATGTTGCGAGGCAGATGTAGAAGCAAAGGTTACACAGATGTATCTAGGTGACGAATGCGATGGAAAGAAAATGGGTTTGGAACCTGTCCTGATAGGCTCAGAAATGAAGTTTCAGCTGGCTATTTCAACCTGGGAAGCTGAACGGGAAGGAGGGTGGAACTGTGTGTGAAATGCTGAGTATGTTATGGGTGGACAAACACTTTGCTAAG
>JAUZTB010000098.1:87618604-87629732 GCA_034780895.1 Rhynchobatus australiae | reverse complement strand
ATTAAAGAGCCTAGCAGGTGTTGAGCATGGGGAGGAGAGATGGGATTTCACAAAAAGAAAAAGGCTGCCCACCCAGGAACAGTGCTGCTGCTGCTGCATTGCCACCATTGGGAGAAAGGTACAACCACAGTGTGACAAACTTACATAGACAGCTTTCATTACAAACATGAACAAAAGGATTTGGAATAGAGAAAATTGCCAGATGAAAGATTCTGATAGATGATTCATTAGTGTTGGATCAAATAAATTATTTAAAGCTAATTTAAGTGATCTGATAAAATTCTTTCCTATTGAGAATATTGCCCTGTAATCATTGTCAGATGTCAGAGTCATAAATAAACACATATTAAAAGATCTATTCATTGATGGGGTGTACTATCAATCCTACTGATAGCTACCCAGTAATACAATACCATTTCTCTGAGTCCAGTATCTGATTCAACTTTGCCAAGTTTTTGCTTCATATGTAAATCATATTTTCTATACTCCACAGAATTTGGTTGCTGCACAACTGCAGGAAAAATTGCAAACAAACATGGTTTAAATTATTCACTACATCTATTAGAATGAATAACAAACAGCTTGCAGTGAATTTTTAAGGGAGTAATTCAATCTTGGGATTTTGCTGCAGCCCACGTACTGTTCAGTCTTCAATCTTATGGTTTATGATGACAGCAGGACTGCTCATTTGAGCATCAGCCTTGTTTCACACTGCCAGTCACTTATCCTGTGTTTATTTTCCACGCAGTATCAGCAGTTTCACAGATTCACGTAGTGATGTGTGAAGTTATAGAGAATCCCACGTTTGAATTATTGTTTAATACACAGCGAAGGCTCTGACTCAGAATGCAGTTAAGGAATGGAAATTGGTATCTTATTAGGCTTGCTGTTGGTGAAATCTTAGCTCAAACTATAAGGCTGGAATGAACAGCAATGGAATCACACATATGTTATTATAATACTGACAGTTTGCACCTTATGGGAGATATTTAAGGTGAATTATAATTTTAAACAATAAATAACAAAGGTCTGTACAAATAAGTAACACAGAAACAAATCAAAAAACTGCTGGAATTTATGCTCCTCTTGAAACTTCTCCTGTTCCTGCTCATTTTTCCTCAATTATCCATATAACCTTCGATCCCTTCTCCCTCTTATCCCTATCAAGTTTTCCATTGGGTGCAACTGTAACATTTGCCCCAACTACTCCCTGTAGTAGTGAGTTCCCCATTTTTGCTGTCTTTTAGGTAAAGGTGTTATGAATTCCCAATGTGATGTCTTTTTGACTGTGTTGTATTCTTGAATCAATGACCTCATTTGTTTTGTTCTTCTGCACTAGTGGAAACATCATTTCTGTGACCAAACTTTACGGGGGTGGTCATTGCAAGTTTGACTGGATCTTCAATGTGCACATGCAACCAGATTCACACCAAAGGAATAAACCAGTCTCAGAAGCAGACCATTGCAAATGAGAAACAAACACCTGAAGGAAATGTTTTGCCACTGGGGTACATCACTGAAATGAACTGGTGCAGACTTACACAGTTGCACAGTGGATGTATTTGGAAACTTGCACCACTGGTAACTGTCAAAACTGATTTCTTAAAGGCTTCTGCTCATATTATCGGGCCTTTCTTTCTTTTCAGTTTCCACTATCTTAAATTTAATTTACTTTCTTTTTAACCCCTGGGATCTATTACATTTTATCAAAAGATTTTCTTTAAAAAATTAAAATTAAGATTGGTCAGAATAGGCTTCACTGTTGATATTACTGAGAATATGTAGAGAATAAGAGTTCTTCCTCTACAGAAGGTGATATAGTGATTACTCCCAGTCGAGGAACCAAGGCCAAATGAATGGAACAACATGAACAGAAGAAATAGGGGCATGTGCAGGCCAAATGGTCCCTCAAGCCTGCCTTGATGTTCAATAAGATGATCTGGCAGAAAAACATTTATCATGACTTCCTCACTCTTGTACTCTATGCCTCTATTATAAAGATCCCATCTGTTTCTTTAACCACTTTCTCAATCTGTCCTACTGCTTTCGATGAATTATATGCCTACATCTCCCTGTTCTACTTATTTTAGAATTGTACCCTCTGGCTTATATCGTCTATTCTCATTCTTCCTTCCAAAATGTAGCGCTTGACATTTCTCAGCACCACATTTTATTTGCAGACCAAATCTTAGTCCAATTTCCTGACTAATTCTCATCACCATTGATTTCCCCAAAGCTCAAATATTTGCCTCAGCTTGATTGGACATAATGACTTTCTCGGATAAAGAATTCCAAAGATCCATAATTTTCAGAGAAAAAAAAACCTCCTCACCTTCGTTTTAAGTGGCTGATCCTTTAAGGTGAAACAAGTTGCCTGTTCCAGTATCCCCACAGGGGAGCAAGTTCATAGCATGTATCTTGTCAAGTCCCTTCAGAACTTTACTCGTTTCAATGAGATCACTCCTCACTCCTCTAAACTCGAGAGGGCATGGGCTCATTCTGCTCCAACCTGCCTCACAGGACAACTTCATCCCAGGAGTCAATCCAGTGAATACTTGTTGAGCTGTGCTTAAGAGAAACTCAACCTTCCTTAAATATCAAAATTGTATGCAGTCCTGCAGGTGTTGTCTCACCAAAGCTCTGCTCTGCTGGAGCAGCATCTGGTGTGGAGTCCTTGTTCTCTCCAGGGGGTGATCTAAGTCTGTGCCCAGCACCAGTGGGCAGGAAAGTCTGGTTAAAGGCATTATGTCTCCACTGAATTAAGTCATAGAGATGGGGCAGATAGAATTATTGCCGTTGTTTGGTGAATCCTGCTCAATAACTTCTGAATGTGCCTTCTGATTTTGGCAGAAATGGTTCAAAAGGAATGAGGACAGGAATCATTGGTAGTGAGGCACAATGAGCAGGCACTGGAGATGATGGAAGGGATAAGGCTTTGGTCTAGATTCATGGTATCGTACAGAATGTAAACAGGCCCACCGGGTCTGTGCCAATCATTAGGCACCCACTTAAACTAGTCCTACTCTAATTTGTTTCTTTTATTCTCTTCACATTGCCATCAACTCCCTCCAGATTCTACTAGTCACCTGCACATTAGGGGCAATTTACAGTGGCCAACTTACATACCAACCTGCCTGTCTTTGAGGTATGGGAGGAAACTGGAGTGTCTGGAGGAAACTCACAAAGTCACGGGTAAAAAAGTGCACACTCCACGCAGACAGAACTGGAGAGAAGACTGGAAGCAGGGTCAATGGAGTTGTGAGTCAGTAGCTCTATTAGCTACATGACCCATGCCCCCCTCTGTCATGTTGCTAATTGCCCTGTCACCATTCTATTGCTCCTACTCACTCTCCTCATTGCCAAACTGCCTTTCATTATCACTTTCTTCATTGATATCCTTCTGTAGCCTCTGCCTGTGTTGTACTGAAGGGCGCTACATGATTTATCACAGGGCCTAAAATGAGACCTCAAAATGTCCTAGAACAATTGCACTCCTTGTAATAGCTTAAGGCCCAATTAAAAGCAAGCAGGAAGGCAAATGGTATGTTATCTCTTATGCAAAATGATTTAGTACAAGACTCTTGCTCCACTTATCTGGAGTCCTGGTGAACTTACATTAGGAATATTGTGTACATGGCTGGTCTACCTAATTAAGGAAATAGACACTTGTGATAGAAGGTGTGCTTCCATTGCCATTAATGTAGTGACAGTTATCACTTGGGCCAAGATTGGTAAAGAATATAGGGGAGATGGATTGAGGATGAACGGAGGTTGAAAGAGTTGGAATAGTTTTGTGTCAGTAGGCTTCAAGAGATCATTTGCGTCCCAAATTCACTCTGGAACGTGGTAAATTTAAATAAAAATCCAGTTGTTTGTCTTAAAAACAGCTGTAACTAAACTTGAAGGGAATAAATCTCGTTAGACAACAGCTGGACATGCCCAGAAAACTCCTTTAATAAACATTGAAAGGCTTGAGTCAGATGTATTTCAGCAGTCTCGTTAAGTCAAGCATCTTGCAGAGCAAACAGTAAATAAATATGCTCCTTGATGGGACTCTCCAATCTGATGTGCCAGCCATTGGAAGTGTATGAGCATCATTTCTGTTTTAAGGTGCCAACTCTGATGCTCAAACCCAAGTCGAAGGTCTTGTGCCAATTGGATTGGTGTCTTGATAAAATCTGAGCAATATATCCAAATGGTGACTACTGTTTTCTGCCTATTCTCAATATACAGAGCGGTGTACGGTTAAAAATGTACCCTGGCCCCCATTTCTAATCTCCAAATTGCTATCCCTGGCCCCCCATTTGCCTCATCACCATGATCTGGAAATAAATGACTTAAAACCAGGTGGATTGGTTATCCTGATGGAAACAAATAAGGAATGATTGTCAGCTGTATGTCCATTGCCAAGGTACAATCCTCTCTCACTTCTCTCACTGTTTTACAGCACAAATGAAGTGTTTATCTTAAAATAATGAGTTTGCCAGTCTCAATTTAGTATCACAAGTGAAGTGTTTGTTTATTGTTTATGTAGCGGAGGAGGAAGTTATGGTTAATTGCTCTATAAAATGGTGTAATGTGCTGCATGATTTTTGTTATTGCTTTGCTGCATATTGTGGCTAACTTATTGAAAAGATGTTTCTTTTCTCAGGGGAGACATGAGGCTCGTTTTTCGCATTTTAATAAAAGGTAGTAAGCATCTGAATAATTTAAGTATATTCTCAGGTTGAAAGGTCTGCATTTGAAGCATTCAGGGTGAAAATGTACCCAATTCAAACAGTTATTTCAAAAATTGAGATGACTATATTTAAGATACAACCATACAGAACATAAAAGTGTTCCAAAATCAGATGGTAAAGTAGTTTTTCTGTTTAATTTCATTCCTTTTTTTTTCTCAGTTAAAAATGAGATAACTGCATTATGGCTAGAAGTTAATACTACAGCTTAAACCATGTTAGAAAGTTTGGAGAATTATAAAAGGGGATAATTGGGTAATGAAATAATTGGACTTAACAGCAAAGAATAAAAAAAGTCACAACTATCAGAAAAGCACCCATATGGATTAATAGAGCACTGACAGTGAAAATGAATCTCTATGCATTTATCACATGACATTAGTTTTAGCTTTTTAGCAAAACTTGGAAGTGCACATTTGTCAGCATGCCTCATAATAGTTTTGAACAATTTAGTGTGGTTGCAAAAAGCTCAGATAATATTGGAAAAATAAGGCAGATAGCTATAGTTTTGAAGGCAATCTGACCAGCAAATAGCACAACATAAAGTAGATATCAGTACGCAAAGTGCTGTTTTGACAGTCTTGTTGCTCCAATGATCATTTTGAAGAAAGAGTTTCCAGAGACGTGTGAGTATTCACCAGGATTATCTCTCAGAGTCAAGGAGTATACTAAAGTATTTACCCCGAAGCAAAGTTTTCCTTTGAAAATGTGTTTATATGAACATGACATTCTTTAATCAATTGGTCTTTATTATTACCCTTGTTTGAGGAATATATCTTGCATGCCTTGTGAGAGGCTTGCTGTAAGATACCTGCTAATTGTTCCCACCTAAACAAAAGAAAAATTACAGCAGGATGGTGGACAATACAGAGTGTTTAATTGACCACAGGACTCTCAGAAGCTATCTTCTTCAAGGTGGGAGGTAATACCGGGCTGGGACTTGTTGGGCAATGTCACCAAGTTCAGGACTCCAAGGTAAATGCTCCTGAATTTGTTGGCAATTCCTCACTGGCAGTTTCCTTACCAATGTTAAAAAATTCCTCAGGAGACCAGCTCTGGAGAGTAAAATTTCTGTAATTCTGCTGCAATTACAGTAAGACATCTGCCTGTTAAAACTGTACAAGGTTAGACCTAGTACAGGAGCAGCAAATCCATTTAATAGAGAGGAATAGCTACAAGAGGTGAAGTATGATATTCATATCTTCTGAAATTATAAGATCTTAATTATTTTTAAATCTATTTAATTACTATTATTCTTTTGAATATTTAATAATTTAACTTCTTTAATTATTTCATTTTAAAATAGTATTTGAATACCTCCTAATATGTCAGAATATTGACAATATTCAGAAATATTCAAGGCATTTGACAAGTTTAGAAGCCAGGTAAGATGTGGTGTATGGTTTAGCTGGTTGTCAAAGTTTCATCAACTATTGTTTGATTGGACTTACTCTGGTTTTCCCATGGAGCAGTATTGCAGTGCAAGAGCCAGTTGCTGTACTGGGTCTGGCCATTTGGAATTGCCAGCAAGTTGAACCAGTGGATTGGCAAGAGGTAGGAATTTTCTACTCTCAAGTTTAGCAGGGGCATAGAAAAGGATTTCATGGACAGTAAATTTTAACCTTATCTTTTAAGATTTTGGTGGATTGAGGTTCAGAACTTTATGAGTTTTAATTGTGCAAGAACAGGTAGTGAGTTTTTATTTACAAAGGCACACACTTCTCCCCCTGTCTTACCATCTGTGTATCAATCCGTCATTCTAGTTTGGTGTGAAGCTGGCCTATATCATTCAGATTGGGCATTCACTCCTATCCTGATACAGACAGCTTTATTCAAGCATGTTAAGCTTTAAGTCACATGGTAATTTGATCTGATCCATTTGAACCCAAATTCCTGTGATCGCATGACCTTTGAGTCCTTTGTTAATGCTCTTCAACTCATGTTGCAAAACCTTTGAATTTTAGCTTTCAGCTAACTGACAGTTTCATTCAACTTAACATTCAATGGTTTTTTACTTAAAATAGATTAACTTGCAGAGTACTTGGCCAAGTTCTGACAAGCAGAGATAATTAGAAAATCTATTTGTTTGCCATGAATAAAATATGCAAGACTTAGATGTATGTGGTACCTCTTATAACCTCTGGTGATCTCAAAGCACATTACATCCAATGATGTAATTTTGAAGTACATTCTTGTTAGAATACAAGGGAAGGTATTTTAAAAAGTCTTCATTATACTTGCAAAATATATCTTAAACGCTAAGGAATTTACTCTGTAAATATGAAAAGCAACCCATCATTCTGAACATTTCAAGTGAAATCGGAATATACAGATAAGGTCAGTATGAGTGAGGATAACCTTGATCATTCCCAAGTTCCTGATGATTGCTATCGTTTCCCAATAGATTTTTTAATATTCCCTGAGATGAGCCAATTTTGTAAGATGAGACCTGCACAATCTTACCTATTATCTGTTAAGTTGTGCATAAAAGAAGTATTCATGCAGAACTTAGAGTAAGGTGTAGTCCTAAAGGTATTTCCAATTTAGGGTAGAAATGTCAAGTATTAGAGGACATGCATGTAAGGTGAGAGGGGGAGATGTATGGGGGAAATTTTTTTATACAGAGAGTGGTGGGTGCCTGGAGCAGGCTGCCAATGAGGGTATGGGAGGCAGATACGATAGTGGTGATTAAGAGGCTGTTAGATAGACACATGGATATGCAGGGCATGGAGGGATATGGATCGTGTGCAGGCAGAAGAGAATTAGTTTAATTTGGCATTGTGTTTGGCACAGACATCATGGGCTGAAGGGCCTGTTCCTGTGCTGTACTGTTCAATGTTCTTTAATAGTGGAGTCTTCAAGATGGAAAAAATGTAAGAGAACTATGGATTGTTTCTAAGTTTATCACAAGGTGCATAACACAGCTGAGCTCATTTCATTGCTGATTAGTTATGTTACTTTAGGTATTTGTATGATTTCTTAAAACCCCTAACCTGTTCCTCTGTGTCTTTCTTGAAATGGAATGTGCATCTGTGAACATGCAACTTTTCTGATTATATTCTGCTTGTTATATTTTTTTAAATATATGAATAAATTGTATATTTCTCTTGGAATAAAAGATAAACTTGTTGCTGCTGACTTTCAAAGGACACTCAGTACACATAATTACAACTTTTATATCTCTTTTATGTATCCAAGGTCATGGTGCAGTGACCAAAAGTTTCCTTGAGATACATTGTAAGTCTGTAAAGATGGACGCTCTCTTCCACCTTTAACTGAACTTTAAATCCAAAAGCAGCCCATCAAAACCACCTATTTTCCCTATTTATGGTGTCATTCCAATCTGCTGCAGCTCTGTGAGCTGTGACTTCAATGGAAAGGAAGTAAACATGGAGCAAAACAAGCTGCTATTTCCATCTTGCATCAACACGAAAAAACAATTTATGTCCTCAGTTTCTCCAATTCCCTGTTTGCAGTCTCACCTGAAGTCTTCTGCGCATGTGACGCCAACTCGCCTGTTGAACTCTATTCGGCGTTTTACCTCATGTTTTGTAACCTTCTGTAGCACCCTGGCAACCAGTTTCTTCTTTGTTCTAATTTGAATTCTCTTTCCATCCAACTCTGACTCATTCTGTGTTCCCTTTCTCACCCTTCCATCATTAAAGCGGAAACTTTACTTTCTAAACCCAGAAGTCATACTGCATCCAATCCCTTTACTCTCGGAGTTCCCTCAACTCCTCTACATTATGCTTGGTATGATTAACTTTGGATATTCATGCCTATCCTGATGCTATGGACCTTAATCAGGATGCTGAGCCTTTACGTTCTGCAGAAGTCTTCACCTCTGATCCCAATGATTCTCATATTCTTTTGAGTTGTTATCCACCAATTTATGAAGTCCCTAGGATGCTTTATCAATAACAAGTAAGAACTTGCTACTTCTGTGCCATACAGTTGGGTGGTAAACAATCTCAGTCAATTTATTAATTTGGATTTTTCACTGTTGCGGTCAATGTAGCCCTCTGCCTTGTTCTATTCAGATCTGCCATAATTAATCGCTGGCTCTTTATTCTCAAATAGGGAAGATGATTTGTGGAGAGTTATGAAATAGTGCACATTGAGACAGATTATGCTGGAAGTTGGCCAAGCCTCGTAGCTGGCCCCTGCATTACTCCATGGTCATATTAGCCTTCTGTGACTGTGCAGGTCCTTGGGTTGAGCCAGGGTCAATGTCATGGTCATTCTGGTACACAAAAGATGACAACACTGCAGGCAGTGTAGAGTGAGGCCCTGGTCATAATTTGTCCTGCTGGCTTTCTGATAAAATAAGATAAGATAAGATATCTCTATTAGTCACGTGTACATCGAAACACACAATGAAATGCATCGTTTTGCATAGAGTGTTCTGGGGGCAGCCCACAAGTGTCGCCACGCTTCCGGCACCAAAAAAGTATGCCCACAACTTTCTAACCCGTACGTCTTTGGTATGTGGGAGGAAACCGGAACACCCAGCAGAAACCCACACAGATACGGGGAGAACGTACAAACTCCTTTCAGACAGCAGCCGGAATTGAACCCAGGTCACTGGTGCTGTAATAGCTTTACACTAATCGCTACACTACTGTGCCTGGCCTTACAGGTAGCTTGTTGTGTTAAGACCTTTTCGTTGTTTCCAATGTATCTGATGATCAGAGATATTTAGAAACATGTAAATAATTAAATATATATATGTTTTTAAATCATTTAATGAAAATGCCATAAAATCAAATTAATTATGATTAATAAAAGTGAACGTAAATAATAAAAGCTTAACTTACTTACCTTCTTGGTAACTCCATTCAAATGACTGAAGCTGTGCTAGGATGTGTTGGCTATGACAGGTATAAAGCTGAGGTGCAGGATATCAAGCATGTTAGGACTCTCAGCTCAGTCTGTTATTGAACTACTGCTGGACTGAATAATCAATAGTGAGTTCTGCTCTAAAGTGGAAGGCCACAGGCACTATCATCAGACCTAAAGTGCACTTGTTACTTCTGTACTGCAATGCACATGTGCAGAAATCC
The DNA here is from genome assembly GCA_034780895.1 of Rhynchobatus australiae. Taxonomy (NCBI): domain Eukaryota; kingdom Metazoa; phylum Chordata; class Chondrichthyes; order Rhinopristiformes; family Rhynchobatidae; genus Rhynchobatus; species Rhynchobatus australiae. The sequence continues at coordinate 87,619,933 of JAUZTB010000098.1, read as the reverse complement.
AAATGGCATTGCGATGTGCACTGCAGCTAGTTGGAGGGTTCTCTGTGGACCGACTGACTTACTTTTAGCGTGATCCAATTAATAATCATTAAGCAATAATCAAGCACTATCATTGTCCATTCTCTTGCTAGCAACATCCTGGATGTCCCTATAGATCAGCAACTCAACTGGACCACTCACATAAATATCAAGACTACAAGAACAGATCAGAAACTAGGAATCTTGTGGTGATTGACTTACCTCCTGATACCCCAAAGCCTTTTCACCATTACCAAGTCAGAAAGGTGATGCAATACTCACCACTTGCTTGGATGAATGCAATTCCAACAACACTCAAGAAGCTCAAAACCACCCAGGATAAAGCACCCCACTTGGTTGGCAACCATTCCAAATACTTATCCCCTCTGCCATACCACACTTTTAGTATGTACCATCTACAATATGCACTGCAGTTACTCACTCAGGTTATTCTCAAACACATGACAACTAACCCAGGCAGCAGGTAGATAGGGACACACCAAATCAAACACCATCCTGACAAGGATAAAGATTGTTCCTTCGTCGTCGCCAGATCTAAAGCCTGGAACTTGTGTGAGCTTCCACTCAGGGTTCTCAAAGATCACATACAATTTTCATTGCAGAAAATAAATATAAGTATCTACACTACTCTCAAAGTCAGGAATACCTTTTCAGAAACTTGCCTCAGAACCTTTGCTAATTTTTGCCACATTTGTCACTCCGGTGTTGCAGAAGGCAAATAAAACTGTACTGGCAAAGTGCGGAGTGTTTGAATTCTGCTGAATACGATCTCTGGTTGAGTGTACTTGTGCCCTTACAGATACCTCTGTGGCAATTTTCTACCATGTGTGTTTTGCACAAGAAGGCTGCCTCCTGCATACACTGTTCTTTAGAAACCTACTACAGCTGAATGATTGCTGGGTATCTTGTCGTGGGACTCCTTGAGGTCTAGTCTCTGAGGTTAGGGCAGTGAGGAAAATGAAGTAAGTTTTGATGCCATCTCGTCAGATGTCTCTTTCCTGTTTTTGTTTTACTTCTCATTTGATGAACATGGATTCACTTTTCTTTTTAAAGGACTTCTAGTTCAAAGAGTTATACAGCACAGAAACAGGACCTTTGACCCAACACATCCATGCTGACCAAGATGCCCCATCCAAGCTTGTCCCATTTGCCAGCATTTGGCCCATAACCTTTGAAACCTTTCTAATCCATGTACCTGACCAACTGTCTTTTAAAGGTTGTTATTGCACCTGCCTCAACCACTTCCTCTGGCAGCTCCTTCCACGTACACACCACCCTTTGTGTAAAGAA
>JAUZTB010000098.1:85727451-85743854 GCA_034780895.1 Rhynchobatus australiae | reverse complement strand
TTTCCTTGTTCCTCGTAGTTAGACATTGTACCTAGGATACTGATGGCTGCACGCTTTCTGTAATTTATGAGGCCAGTGATTTGTAATCAATTCACCAGTCAGAAAGCAGGATTGAAATGACTGTACTGACTTTCAGCCAAAACCAAACAAGGGGAGAGCGCAATGGAAGTAGGAAGATAGATTGGAAATCTACAATTCAGACTTGACAACCTGGATCGCTGAGGGGTAGATACTGCAGTGTGTGCCTCTTAAATTTACTTCACGTCCATTCCAGGAGAAAATGTCTGTGCAAATCAAATTTAAGAGTTTGATGCAAAGATGATTTTTTGCATAGCAGTCAATTTTCCTTCTCTCACTCCTTCTCTTGCCCTTTTTCATCTTTCTGCTTTGCCTTTCCTTCTACAGGCCTTTTTGACCTTCGGTGCCTTCAGCATGTTTCAATTCATTTCAATTGGGGTCCATTGTTAAAATGACTGTTTGTCATATATGAATCCAGATCATGTCATTTGATTATTGATCATGGGAGGTATTAGAGGCAACCAAAAATCTGTTTCTTACAAAACATCAAATACTGGTAATATTTGGAAGTGTGTGAACCCAAATTGATTTTTGTTTTAACTTTTCCAAGATTGGGAGTCGTGGAGTGACACTTGCACCAGTGTTTATAGATTGTAGGTTTGGAATAACTCTTCCAACTTATTGGTTTTTTTTTGGTTTAGCTGTAGAACATAGTGCTGAGCCTCTTCATCAGTCATAATTTGGCAGCAGTTGGAGTTATTACTGTGATCTTCAGTGCCCTGAGGACAAGACAGAGGGAAAACACCAGCAAACTTTTGTTTCTGATCATTAACCAGAGATTTTCTCCGGAAAATGTAGATGTATAGATGTCAGGCAAGAGCAGGATTTGGCTCAGCTGTTACATCTTATGTGCGCAAATATCTACTGTGGAGTTGTGGGCACTGCCCCCCTCCAGGGTCAGCAACTTGAGATGTAAATGATGAGGCATTGGGGGAGGGGGAGAGGGCAAAATATTGTAAAAGAATATGAGTACAATATGTTTGTAGGTTGAAAAAGTTGTATTAGGTGTAATTCCAGCTTCTGCATTTAATAAGAACAGCAAAAATTATAATAATTTTATGGTAAATGGTTGAACTTTCCTTTTTAAATGATGATTGCATTTGCAAAGTGTAATAAAAGCTGATTCTTTATTTCTGCTTCAGCGGATGTACGATCTTTGTTCCTGCCAGGAAGTTGTGAAGAAAAGATCACGCATCTTGGCAAGTCACTCAAGAACTTTACACGTCTTAAGTTACTTGATCTATCCCGTAATTCTTTGATTTCATTAGAGGTGAGTTTTTAATTGTCCATATTTAACATCTAATTTAAATGCATAATATTCAGTTTAGTTAGTCAATCCGCAGCATTACTGTTCTTGCGTCTTGCATTAGTAGCCTTCCGTAATATTCATAATTGCTCTAATTAAAAAGATATCCTGTGCTCATTATTTGTTAAGATATATAGTTTGATTCATGAACTCTTGTTTGTGCAGTTTAATGGGTTGCTAACAAATGACTCGAAAAACTTTGTATCAAAATAAACAGCAACTTTGCATTCTTAATTTAAAGTTGTCTCTCAGTGTAGTTCCAACATACAAAAATTTCTAGGGGAGAAGAGCATCAGCAACTTTATTTAATGTTTAATTATGCTTGTGTTATTGCTGCAAACTATAGATTTAACAATGGTGGCACTAAACCTCACCATTATTTCTATCGCAACTCGTACCTCTTTGGTCTAATATTTTCGTTACCACAATCAGGTATTTTCTTTGAATCTATGTAAGCAATACAACTGACTCAAATTAAGGAAGTTAACTACTTTGTTTCTTTAAAATATGGATCTGGAACCTACGTTCTAAATTGAACAACTCACATCCTTAACTTGGATTCAGCCTAGTTCCAGTCAACAAAAATTTCAAACCTGGAGAAATATGGAATTGTATATTTTTCTAAACAAAATCTCAGAGAAATCAGTGCACTAGCCAATAAAATCATTTGATGTTAGGTCTCAGACTTACTTCCTCTGATACAAAATGCAAAATGGTGCAGTTGCTGAAAAAATAGAGAATGCTGAAAAATATTCAGCAAATTATACATTGTCAGTGAAGGGACAACAGTTAATCTTTCAGGTTGATGACTGATCATCAAAACTGGGGAAGGTTGGATATAAATTTTTAAGATGTGGAGGAGAGAACAAATGGTCATTGATAATATCCTGTGTTCACTGCTGTACATTGGGGAGACAAAATGCAAGTTGTGTAATTGTTTGGCAGAGTATCTCCATTCAGTCTGCTAGTGTGACCCCCAAGTTTCTGGATGTCTGTAACTTTATTCCTCCCTCCTGCTTTTGTTCTGACCTGTTTGTCCTCCATTTCCTTTGTTGTTCCAATGTAGCGCAGCATAATCCCGAAGAGTAGCACACCTTCAAACTAGGCATATTGCAGCCTTCAGGACTTGACGTTAAATTCAACAATTTCAGATAATTAGCAATTCCCGCATCTGGAATTTATAGTATCCAGTATCCAAAAAATTTTTTGGTAATTTCTATTTATGATTTTGCTTCTTTCATTTATATCTTTTGAAGAGAATTTTTGTTTCTTTACTTGTTCCATTATTTCGCTCTTTACCTTGACCCATTATCCCTACTTTACCATTTGATCATCTTTATCTTCTAGGCTATCATAAACCTTCCTTTATGTTTTCTTCACCCCTCCCCATTTCCTCTTCATTTTAAAGCCTGTTCATTTCTAAATTTTCCAAGTTCTAATGAATGATAATCAACTTGAAACATTTTTTCTCTTAACTCTGTATCACCATTTCAGATGCTACCTGATTTGCTAAGTATTTCCAGTGTGTTTTTTCTATCTCTTAGGCCTTCATTTCTGTCATAGTACAACTGTTGGTCATTTCATGAATCTTGGGCAATGAGTGTTCCCTAAAAATCAAATTGCTCAGCAGTGTTCCTATATCCTTTGTATGCTTTAATATCCAGGAATCTATTGATCTTTGCCTTGTATATAATCAGTGACTGAATCTTCATTGCGTTTTGGGTGGAGAATTCTGAAGATTTAGTATTCTCTGGGTGAACAAATTTCTTCTTATCTCTGTTCTCAATGGTTGACCACATATCTCGGAATTGTGATTCCTGATTCTGTATACCTCAGCTGAGGTGCAAATCGTTCCTGTATTTACCCTGTTGAGCCTCTCAGTTCTTCGAAACACTGGAGAGTACAGGCCCAGTCTACTTAATGCCTACTCATAGGACAAATCCTTGATCCCGGGTATCAATCTGGTAAATCTTGGTTGCTATCCCTCTGTTTCAAGTTTCATCCTTCCTTGGGTAAGGAGACAAAACATGTACATAAATTCCAGGTATGGTCTCAGCAGGAGCCTATATGATTCCAGTAAGATGTCTTTGTTCTTACACTTAAATCTTTTTGTGCTGACGATACCAGGCTGTGTGACTTCCTAATTGTTTGCTGCACCTGCATACTAAATTTCAGTAATTCATGAGGGAGGGCATCCAGGTCCCTCTGAATACTTTTCTGTCTCTTCCCATTTCAAAAACTACTCTGCTTTTTTTTTTAATAAGGTGGTTGATTATTTCCACATTTTATTCCCATGGTCAGGTCTTTGCCCATTCACTTAGCCTGTCCTCTGATGCTCTCCTCATCCTCTTTATAAACCATAATGCCACCCAGTTTTGTTTCATCAACAAACCAGGATACATAACATTTGGTCCCCTCATCCAAATCATTAAAGTAGATTATGAAAAGCTGAGGCCACATTACCAATTCCATGGCACTACTACAGCCCTAAGTGGAAAATAACTTATTTAGTCCTAGTCTCTGTTTTCTGTCTGTTAACCAATACCCAGTCCATGCTTGTATATTTTTCCCCAATCCCATTTGTTCTAATTCTACTTGATAACTTTAAAATCTTCTTGTGTGATTAAAGGCCTTCTAAAGCAAATACATCATATGCATAATGCACCCCCTTATCAATGCTGCTAATTACAACCTCAAAAAGTTAACAGATTTTTCAGTGATACTTTCTGTTTTATGAATCCATATTGACACTGCCCTATCCTATTACTATTTTCTAAGTCCACTACAACAACTTTCTTAATGATAAATTCTAGCAAATTCCCTACTATGCGTCCTCCCCAGGTTACAGCAAGGTTCTATTTCTGTGAGCTGTTCCTAATCTGGCCGGTTCACAAGTTGGAAATGCAGCCGCTAACCAAGTTCCCACATGGCAAAAGATGCCTGCAGCTCCTTAGCAGTCAGAAAATGCATCCTGTTTGTAAGGTGGGCAGACCTGTACTGATGTGAAGTTAACTGGTCTGTAGCTCCTTGTTTTCCATCTCCCCCCTTTCTTAAATAGTGGGGTTACATTTCTACCATCCAATCTGGAATCTGTTCTGAAATCTATGGAATTTTGGAAGCTGTGGTCAGTGGAAACAAGGTCCTAAGAACTAATTTGATGATGGACAGAGAAAGCAATAGTAATGAGAGATTAAAAAATAAAAACTGGTACAGATATTACACAGTACCATAAAACCCAGGCTCAGTTAGAGAGTCATAGAGCATAGAAACAGGCCCTTCAAATCAACTGGTTCATGCCAACCAAGATTCCTACCTAAGCTAGTTCTATTTGCCTGCATTTGGCCCATATCCCTCTAAACCTTTCCGATCCATGTACCTATTACAAGTGCCTTTTAAATGTTGCTAATGTTCCTGCCTCAACCACTTCCTCTGACAGCTCACTCCAGAGACTGATGACCCTCTGGGTGAAAAAGTTGCCCCTCAGCTTCCTATCAGATCTATCCCCTTTCACCTTAACCCTATGTCCTCTAGTTCTTGATTCCTCAACCCTGAGAAAAAGACTGTGTGTATTCACCCTGTCTTTGCCCCTCATGATTTTATACACCTCTATAAGATCACCCCTCATTCTCCTACATACCAATGAATAAAGTTCCAACCTGCTCAACCTATCTCTATAACTCAGTTCCTCGAGTCCCAGCAACATTCAGGTAAATCTCTGCACTCTTTGCAGCTTAATGGCATCTTTCCTATAGCTGGGTGACCAAAACTGAACACCATATTCTAAAAGCGACCTTAATAACATCTTGTACAACTGCAACATAACATCCTGACTTCTATATTCAACAAGCTGCTTGGTCTCCTCTTAGACATTATTGGCAGTTTATCTCCAGCCTAACTGAGATAAGTTAGATTCACCACAAATGGCCTTAGTTTCCTTGGACTTTGCAACCTTCTTGCTTCCAGGTCAGAAAATCTGGGTGCCACTCCAGCAGTGTTAGCACAAAATCTACAAGACAGTCTATTGCAGTGTAAAATTGAAATGGTGCTTGAATGGAGATCCTATCTTCCAAATTAAATTAAAGTCCCATCAACTCTCTCATATGAATGTAAAAGATCCCATTGTACTTTTCAAAGAAGAATGGGGAAATTTTCACTGGTATTCTGGCAAATATTTGGTCAAAATTACTTATGTAAAAAAATGATTAGCAGAATGCTATCTGTAAATTGGCTGTCATATTTCTTTTACTGAAACATTTGAAAAGTACATCCTAAGATTCTTTAACTTGATTTATGAATGAATAACCATCCCTCATTTATAAATGAATGTATGAACATAGAAAGGAATGTATTTTCTGCTCTTTTTATGGCAATCAGAAAGAAACTCTTATCCACTTGAGCGACATGAGCTAATATTGTGAAATTACCAAATTACTCTTCAATGTGCAAATCTGTTATCATTTGTTAATCTTTACAAACGAGTAGCTGAGTAAACTACATTTTCCATTAGCAAAACTGACCTTGAGCAAGGAACATTTTGATTATCAGAGTACTAAATCGAAATAAGATGCGTTTCTCTCAGCAACATTGTCATTCAGGCTTCTTTTTCAAGTGACGTGCTTCTTTTAAGAGCATCTGCCGTGAATTCTAGCAGGTGAAAGGCATCAGAGCAAAGTTTACTCTCTCCCTTGTATCACGCAAAACACATTAATCAACAAGGGGTAACTGGATAGCATTCACAAAGGTGCCTGCTGTCTTTTGTCATCCTTTTCTGCAGCCAAGAAACAATGAGGCAAATTGTCACTTCTTCCTTTCCCAGTGATGTGCTGACTGAGATCAGCAAACTCAGCATAAACCAGTGATAAAATCAAAAATCTTTTGATCCGTAGAGGACATCTTTTCACCACGTCATCAGGGTAGCCCTTATTGAACTTTCAAAGCCTGATTGCTATTGCATAGTTTTGTTTGGATCTTTGTTTTGTTAAGAATATTACTGACCTCTCTACTTGAGTAAAATCTGCAGTACAAGGTTAATTAAAGTTGGAAGTTTAAGTTATAGAAAAATATTTTAATCTGTTATTCTCAAATGATTCATTCAGTGTGATTTTAGGTACAGAGAGCTAATATTGGCAAGAACTACTGTGCATACTCTTGCATCATCTCTAAGATTGCATAAAATCAGGATTACAGTTTTCCTGAGACCACACCCTATTTCCTGTATATTTTAGAATAGATTTCAGTATTTGTTTCTTGGGTCAGAAAAACTGTAATGATCACAAACCTGGAAAAAGTTTGGACACAAGTTTAACAATGACACACGAACTAATGAAAGGATTAGATAAACCATCATGTTGATGTAAGCCATACATTTCAACTTTAATTTGATCACTTGTCCGTCCTCCGCATTTATTGGTGATGCCTTCAGCTGGCTCAACTCTAATCTCTGGACTTTGTTACCTAACTCTCAGCCTCTCCACTTGTATCCTTAAAACCTACCTCTTCTTGTCCTAATTTTGATGTCAAATTTTATTTGAAACACCTTGGATGTTTTACTGCATTATAGATGTTATAAATAATAGATGTATTTATAAAAGAGCAGGTTGTTGATAATGTAAATCGATTCAGGTGGTCAATATACGCTTTTACAAAAAGCCTAAGAGCAGTCAAGGTGATTCTTTTCCCAGGAAAATAAGTGAATCTGTTAGATAAGTTGCTAGCTTGTGAAATTGATGTTGATTTGTTAACTTTTTGATGACAGAGCTGGACTGCTTTTGGCTGGGTCAGAAGAAGTAAATTATAGAATCACAGAATGGTTATTCATCAAGAGGGCACTTGGTCCACCAGAACAACTCATTAGATTCACCCCTCATGCCCATCACCTGTTCCAGCCCTTTTTCTGTAGCCTTGCTAATTTTTCATTGTCATATATTTATTGAATTTCCTTTCAAAGGCCACAATAGAACATATCTCCAACACATCTGCAGACAGTGTACTTCAGATTCCAATCATATGCTATGTTGTTCTTCATATCATTTATTATTTATTTTTCTCTTCGTTTTATACCTTTAATATCTAGTCCTCAACTCTTTTACCAACGGGAGCAATCTCTCACCATCCGCTTTTTACAGACCCTTCATCACTTTATATACTTCTATTAGATTTATCTTCAGCCTTCTCTTCAAAGGAAATGGTCCCAGCCACTCTAAATTATCCTTAAGTGATTTAAGCATCCAAGCCTCCAGGTTTCTTTACTTCTGCATCCCTTTTGGAACAATATCCTTAATTTTACATTTCCTCATTCTGCTTCGCCTTACATATCTGCTATGCATCTGCCCATTCCACATGTTTATATCCTGCTGCAGTCTATCACTATCTTCTTCGCATTTCACAATACAGCCAAGTTTTGCATCAACTGCAAATTTAGAAATTGTGGGTTGCAGTCCTGATCTAGATTCTTAATGGATCAAAGAAAGTAATGATCCTAACAAAATCCCTGGAGAATGCTACTATTCACCTTCTTCCAGTCCGAAAAACAACCTTTTGCTGTGATCCTCTATTAACCAACATCATATCCATGCGATTAGTGTCAACTTTGTTGATGAGCATTTTATTACCATCTTATCAAAAGCCTTCTGTAAATCTACGTACACCACATTGACTGTATTACCCTCTTCAACTCTTTCTGTTACATCATCAAAAAATTCCATCAGTTTGGTTAAACATAATTTACCCTCTACATCAATTTTGGCTTTCCTAAATTAATCCATTTTCTTCCAGGTGACTATCAATCCTGCCCCAGAACAATGTTTCTAAAAGCTTTCCTACCACATACAGTTTAACTGACTGGCATGTAGTTGTGAGGATTATCCTTGCTTCTTTCAACAAGAGAGTAACACATCACAGTTTCAATGGTCTGACACCACCCCGGCATCCAAAGAGCATTGGAAGATTATGATCAGCGTCCCTACAATTTCTACAAAGTCCCTACATCCCTCAAAAATCAAACCAGTCCTGGTGCCTTACCTGCTTTATGTCCATCCAACCTTCTAATAGCTCCATACTATAAGTGTTTAACTTTGCTATTACTTTGGAAGCACCCTCTTCCCTGGTGAAGACTGATGCAAAGTACTTACTTAGATGCTGACAGCAGTGTTAAGATACTATGCGCAAGTACCCATTTTTTGTTACTAATGGGCCCCACACTTCCATGCATTACCTTTTCATTATTTATATGCCTATAGAACACTTTTGGTTTCCCATTTATTACTCAGGATGTACAGCACATTTGGGCAAACCAGTCCATGCAGTCTCAATCCTACCTTTCCTCTTTTTGTTTCCTTCTCCAAATGTTTGCCTGGTCTTCTGTTAAATGCAAAACAAAAACAGAAAATGCTGGTAATACTCAGCCAGTTAGGCCACATCTGTGAGAAGAAGAAAAGTATGAATGGCATCTAGCTATACAGTGTCCACTTTATCAAAAACTTTTTATAGTTTTAATGGCCCCTATTACATTAGTCTTTCATCTTTTTTCAATGGAAAAAGGACCCAGACTTTTCATCCTTTACTAATATATAAACACTTCTGCATTTTTGTTATCATCCTTGTAAATCTCAGCATTCTTTCCATTGACTCTTCATAATCTGAATGCAGTTGTGCTAGTGTGGTTGAATCAAGGTTTTTGATTCCACCCCTCTAGAAATAAACCCCAATGCTTGATTGTTTTTTTTACATGGCCTTGCTAACCTGTGGCGCAACTTTTAATGAATGGTGTATTTGTACCTAAAGATCTCTTTGTTCCTCTACCCCTCCCAGACTCACACCTTCTAAGTAATAAGTAATCTCCCTTATCTTCCTATAAAATGTACTACCTTCATTTATCGGCATTGAATCTCTTTTACCAATTGTTTGCTCATTCTGCAAGTTTATTACTGTCACACAGCACAGAAACAGATACTTCAGCCCACTCTGTCCATACTGACCATCAAGTGCTAATCCTAACAAGTACCATCTGTTGACATTTGATCTGCAGCCTTCTGTGTCTTGGTGATCCAACCGCTCATCTCTATACTTAAATGTTGTGAATCTCTGCCTCCACTACCCTCTCAGAGAGTGCATTCCAAATTCCAGCCATCCTCTGGGTGAAAAATTTCTTTCCCTCTAAATCTCTGACTCATTATCTAAGCCTATACTTTGGTTATAGATACCAGTACAATGGGGAAAGGTTTGCTATTGTCTCCTCTATTTAAACCTCTCATAACTTTATTCACCTCAAGCAAGTCATCATTCCTCCTCCCCCTGGCCTTCTCTACAAACCCAGCATATCTAGTCCCTTATTATAACCAAGACAGGCAGCATCCCAGGCAGCATCTGATTGAATTTCCACTGTTCCAGAGCAATCACTCCTTTTTATACTGCGATGACCAAAATTGCACACACTTTTTTCCAGATGTGACATCACCAGTGTTTCATAAGACTCTACCATAACATCCCTGCTCTTATATTATATGCACTAATGAAGTCTAGCATCTCGTAAGCCGCCTTTACCACCCAGTCCACATCTCAGATGTCTTTTGGGGTGGCAGATACTTCGGAACAAAGTAGTGGAGTTCACTTTGTTGTTGACCTGTAGAAGGAAACAGGTATTTGTGTGGACAGCCACGATTTGAGTGCCTTTTGGGGTGAGGCAGATGCGGTGGTGTAGTCACTGCTGAGTAGACACTGAAGTGTCATATGGGTTCCATCGTGGAACATTTAGATTTTGTAATAACTCTATTTTCTCTCTACATTTTGTCTTCAGTCAACGGTAGTTGTTGAGAAGCCTTTGCTCACGTTTCACCTTATGGCTTGCTGAACTGAACTTTGAGAACTATTCCTGGACTTGGAGTTTGGGAATCTACCACACACACACTTCGAGTTTAGCTTTGGAGTTAATATTTAAGATCTAATATTTTTACTTCTAACAATCTAACATTTTTACTTTTATTTTTCTTGTTATCATAAGTAGTTATTAATAAAGTAGTTTTTAACACTGATACATGACTCGGTGTGTTTCTTCTGTTGCTGGTTCGTAACAAGATATCCTCTTATGCCAGCACTTATCCTTCTTGGTGACAGAGGTCCTGGGTAGTCTAGGCAAGAAACTGCAGTACATTTTACAAATAATGCACACTGAACCCACAGCCTGCTGGTGGTGAAGGGAATAAGTGTTCAGGGTGGTGGATAAGTTGCCAATCAAGTGGGCTGGTTTGTCCCGTACGTTGTTGAGATTCACAGGTTTTCTTGTAGTTGCATGTGTCCGGGCTGTGGAGTATTCCATCTTGAACTCAACTTGTGTCTTGTAGGTGGTGAAAAGGCTCAGGAGGAGCCAAGCACTGCCGGGTACCTATCATCTGATCTGCCTTTATGGTCACATTATTTATGTGGCAGGTCCAGGTGAACTTCTGTAATGAGCTTTCAATCTGAGTGTTTCTGTCAAAACCCAAACTGGGCATTGGTGAACTATCTATTGGGGTACAAGTACCAAGCAAGGTTGACAGCATCTTTGTCACTTTAATGATTAAATGTAAACTCACTACTTAGCTGGATAGGATTTGTCCTGCTTTTTGTGAACAGAATGCACCTGGGAATTTTCCGTGTTTTATGCTGCATGACAGTCTTGCACTGGAGCAGCCTGAACAGACCCTTGTCTAGTTCAGTATTACAAATGAGGTTTTGCTTTATCCTGAAACTTTTCCTGTGTCTTCTGATTTTCATCTGCAAATTCTGAAATTGTATTAATTAAACAGCGAACAGCAGTAGTTCCAGGCACTAATCCTTGTGAAGCATCTCTCCCCACCTTCTTCCACAGTAAGTAGCTACTCTTTGCTCCCATTATCTGCTTTCTCTTCAAGCCAGCTTGTAAACCCTTCTGACTTTCTGCGTTAAAGGGTACATTATTGAAGATTTTAAAAATGTAGATAAATTATATTTTGTATATTACAATTTCCGTTTTCTCTGTTGCCTCGTCAAAACATTCAGTAAGATTGATCAAACAAGACATTCCCTTTTGAAATCCATGTTGATTACTTATTATACTTTCTCTGTTCTGGACATTCTTTTGTTCTGTCTTTGTGTTGGGCATCTATTAATTGTCCTACAACTGATATTAAGCTGACTGGTTTGTAAATCTCTGGCCACATTTTCCCCTTTTCTTAAAAACAGATTTGCCTGTTCTCTGGCATCACAACTTTTTCCAGTAAACTACTTATGAGCCTGTTAACTATATAAATGCTTTTAAAATGTGTGGATGAAATCCATCTGGATATGCACAATTTTTATTGGATATATTAAACAATATATTCAGTCTAATATAAAGTTTATATGTGGTCATAAGTAGGACTAAGAGAATGGTTCTGCTAAAAGAATTTGAGCATTTGGGAATGAAATTAATAAGCAAAACCACAAAGGTGATAATGTCTGGATTATTATCTGAGCCATAAGCAAATTGTCACAGGGTTAGCATGACTCGAAGATTGGTGAGGGAGAAGTGGGTTTCCGTATATGAGGCACTGGCATCGGTTCAAGGAGAAATGGGAGAGTTTATAATGGGGAACAGTTAAATGGCAGAACAGATAAAGGAATACTTTGGTCCTGCTTTCACAAAAAAGAGCAATTAACTTCTCAGAAATGCTAGAGAAGTGTTTAACGAAAAGGAATTGAATTAGTATTAGTGAAACATAATAGCGGTGGTGGAATTAATAAGACCAAAAGCTGATAATCTGCCTTCCAGAGTACCAAAAGACATAGCTGGAGAAATAGTGGATGAATTGGTTGTCATATTCCAGATTGCTATTAATTATAGAATGATCCTGCAGATTGGAGAAGTGCAAATAAAACCTGTCCAAAATGTTAAAAAGGAGGGAGAGAGAAAACTGCTAACTACAGACAGGTTAGCCACATGTTAGCAGTAGGAAAATTGCTTTTAACTTTAAAGGATGTGATAATACGACACTTCGAAAATATCAACAGGATTAGAGAAAGTCATAGAGAAGGGTAGGGGAAATGGTGTTTGACAAACCTGTAGGAGCTTTTTGAGGATCTAACCAGTGGAATTCATTGGACGAACCAGTTGATGTGGTCTTTTTGAATTTCCTGAAGACCTTTGATAAAGTCCCACATAAGAAGTTGGCATGCAAAATTAAAGCATATGGAATTAGAGATAATATACTAACATGGATAGAAAATTGGTTGACAGACAGGAAACTGAAAGTAGCAATAAATAGATATTTTGGGATGCAGACACAGACTTGTGAAGTCCTGTAGGTATCAGTGCTTGGGCCCCAGCTATTCACAATATATATGTCAATGACTTGGATGAGGGTTCAGAATGTAGTATTTCTCAGAATGCTGATGACACAAAACTGGGTGGGATTATGAGTTGTGAGGAGGATTCAAGGTGACTTGGATAAATTGAGTGAATGGCAGATGCAGTGTAATGTGAACACATGAAGTTATCTGCTTACAGGCACACCTCAAGGATGCGTGCTTATTCCACTGCTCTACTCTCTCTGCACTCATGACTGTGGCTAAGCACAGCTCAAAACCAGTGGCTCTGACATCCACCATCATGAAGTGCTTCAAGAGACAGGTCATGGCACGCATTAACTCCAGCCTCCCAGACAACCCCAGCCCATTGTGCTGAGGTCAGGAGGGTTGAGAATTTCAAGTCCTCAGGGGTCAACCACGTAGACACCACAGTCAAGAAAGCTCACCAGTGCCTCTACTTCCTCAGGAGGCTAAAGAAATTTGACATATCCCTGTCAACCTTCACCAATTTTTATTGATGCACCATAGAAAGCATCCTATCAGCATGCAACTGCTCTGCCCGTGACCACAAGAAATTTCAGAAAGTTATGGACACAGCTCAGCACATCACAGAAACCAGCCTCCCCTCCACGGACTCTGTCTACACTTCTTGCTGCCTTGGTAAAGCAACAGCATAATCAAAGACCCCACCCATCCTGGACCTTCTCCCTTCTCCCCCCGTTCCATCGGGCAGAAGATACAAAAGCCTGAAAGCATGTCAAGGATAGTTTCTATCCTGCTGTAATAAGATGATTGAACAGATCCCTAGTATGATAAGATGGACTCTTGACTTCACAGTCTACCTCATTATGACCTTGCACCTTTTGTCTACCTGCACTGCACTTTCTTTTGTAGCTGTTACGCTTTGTTCTGCATTCTGTTATTGTGTTACCTGTACCACCTCGATGTGTAATGAATTGATCTGTATAAACGGTATTCAAGACAAGTTTTCACTGTACCTTGATACATGTGACAATCATAAACCAATTCCATTTTCAGTTCTTCTCGTTACTCCCATCGGGAAGGAGGTACAGGAGCCTGAAGACCCACACTCAATGATTTAGGAACAGCTTCTTCCCTTCCACTATCAGATTTCTGAATGGTCCATGAACCCATGATTGCTACTTCATTATTCCTTTTTTATTGAACAATTTATTTTGCAACCTATAATAATTTTAAGTCTTTGCACCGTACTGCTGCTGCAAAACAACAAATTTCACAACATACAAGTCAGAGATAAAAAACCTGATTCTGATTTAAGTTGGAAAACAGAAAGGCAGAATATCATTTAGATTGGAAAATATTGATCTGTTCAGGAAAGCAAACGTGCAGGTGAAGCAAGTAGTTATGAAGGCAAATGATATATTGGCATTCATTGCAAGAGGTTTTGAGGAGCAAGGCTGACATGTTATAATTGTACAGAATCATATGAATGTGTGCAGTTTGGTTTCCTTATCTAAGAAAGAATGTATTTTCCATAGAAGCAGTGCATCAGAAGTTCACCAAAATAATTAAAGGGATGGTGGCTTTGCCTTATGAGGAAAGAGTTGAGTGGATTAGCTCTGCACTCTCTAGATCTCAGAAGAATAAGACAAGTCTCACTGAAACTTGAGTGCAGGGAGGATGTTTCTCCTGCCTGAGGAGTCTGGAGCTAGGGGTGACAACCTGATAGAAAGGATTAAGGATTGAGATGGGGTGGATATTTCTCCAAACAGATGCTGAAGAAATTCTCTCCCTTGGAAGGCTGCAGAGACTCGGATATTAATATGGTCGGGATATAGGGATAGTGCAGGAACATGATCAAGGCTGACCTTCAACCTCAATATCATGATAAAGGGCCAAATAGCTGCTTTTGATCATGTTTTTTTTTCCATTGCCTGAAGTTATTGCCATTGTCTGTCATAAATTGGGCCAATATAGTCTCTTGAGCTAATTTCATTTGCATAAGATCATTGGTTAATCAAAAATGTGCCCCTTTTTACCACATCATTGGCATTTTTGCCTTTTCTGGAAAGTCATGCGTCTTCTTTTGAATGGGTAAGAAATGTACACATGGGCCGTCGCAATAATGGAGGATAGGGTGAATTGAATGAGATCTTTTCCTTTTGGGCATTTGCACATATTGATAAATATCAACCCTAAATTAACTTTGAAGTGGTTGGTTGAGAAGAGTGATATGTTGTCAGCTAGGTTAAACTGTTGGTCTTCAACAAGTATGTCGATCTCACCAAGTGTACTGGTGATGGACGCACATTTGGATTTTCTGTTCCTTCACAAGAAAGCATAAAACCAGGCTTGGTTAATGCTGCTGATTCCTGTCTATTTTTGTTTTGTGTGATAACTTCAGGACTTCTTGTAAAATACTTGCTGCTGTAATATACGAAATGCAGCACGATGATTTTGGTTGATCGAAAATGTTAGCCAGGATGCTGGAGAGAATTTCCTTGCCCTTTGAAATAATACCCGTGGATCTTTTGCATCTGAGAGAGCAGATAGACCATCCATTTGGTATCTTCTGAAAGACAGCACTCCAACAATATTGCACAAGAATGTTGGCCTGATACTTCGTGCTTAAGACTTTGGATTGAAGCAGGAGAAGGGGCCAGGCATGGTAGTGTAGTGGTTAGCGTAACACTATTACAGCGCCAGTGACCTGGGTTCAATTCCAGCCACTGTCTGTAAGGAGTTTGTACATTGTACCCATGTCTGCGTGGGTTTCCTATGGGTGCTCCAGTTTCCTTCCACGTTCCAAAAGAATGTTGGTGCCAGAAGCGTGGCGACACTTGAGGGCTGCCCCCAGAACACTCTATGCAAAAAGATGCATTTCACTCTGTGTTTCGATGTACATGTGACTAATAAAGATATCTTAAGAAACAGGAGGAGGAGAAGAACTACTGCAGTAACAACTTTAGGGAGTGTTCCACGTAATGTTTACATTTCTACATTT
The DNA here is from genome assembly GCA_034780895.1 of Rhynchobatus australiae. NCBI lineage: Eukaryota > Metazoa > Chordata > Chondrichthyes > Rhinopristiformes > Rhynchobatidae > Rhynchobatus > Rhynchobatus australiae. The sequence goes on along the minus strand of JAUZTB010000098.1, from coordinate 85,728,183 downwards.
TGTTTTGCCACTCTCACTCTCAGTTGGCCTTATTGGAATTGTTTTTGAAAATCTCTGTCGATAAAAGAATCAAGAAGTAGGGGTTGTTCGATCTTCTGCAATTTATTTTATTTAAACTGGTTGTTGCACATTCATTACTTTCGAGTAAGGATTTAATTGTTCTATCTGTTGGCTATCATGCTTTGATCTGTGCCAGGAAGGATAACCCTGTATCAATTGTTTCAGTGTTCCCATTTAAAAATTAACATCTATGGTCTGCTAACCAAAACAGACCAGCTTTAATTTACATGTAGCTTTCCAACTCTTAATGGTTCTCCTCATCACATAAATGATAGGTTGTAATGCATTCCTGTTCATGGTCAATAACAAATGCAGTAACTTTTGAGTTTGTTCATGACCTGGATTTTGTGATCAATGGCATAGTTATATTGCTTGCCATTCAATTAATTGGCTGCAGACCTTGAAGTGTTCAGGGGCTTTGCAGCAACACTTGCTTTAATCCAACGTCTGACCATGTGTGTTGCTCTTCATGGGGCATCTCAGCAATGTATATTCCAACCTCTGTTGTGGGAGGAGATTACCAGAGAGAAATAATGGTTTAAGGTTATGCTCAAAGATTCCTTGAAATGTGATGACCTCACTGATTCATAAGAACTTCTGCACGACTTCCTGTCCCATCTTTGAAAGAGTCTGTCATCTCAGAATTTACAAAATCAGAATGGAAACAAATTG
>JAUZTB010000098.1:85593005-85604185 GCA_034780895.1 Rhynchobatus australiae | reverse complement strand
AACCCTGAAAAGTTCATTGCACGTACATCACTGAACTTCCAATTTGACGAAGACAACTTTTTCAATGTGGGTTATCTGGATGCCAATGTAAGGAAAGTAATCCAGTCAGAGAGAACTGTGTAGTCTCTAATTAAAACACGTTTTGTTCTAAAGACATACATGATACCTAGTAGCATGCCCTGCCAGGAAATGATGCTAACTATTCATTGAATGAAGTTATGTTTAAGTACTTAATGGAAACATTACATTTCTACAATAAATTACTTTTATACAATAAAATATTTTTTCACTGTGTTGTATAAAGGCACAGCTTTGAACATGTTAGAATTGCATATTCTTAGCATCATTCTTCTCCGATCTAGCAAGCATTATCTTTGACTAACAATATTAATCACAGTTCAGGAGAGGTGCAGTTAAACCTACTCAAGAATCTTTTGATAAACAATTACACTATTCAACAAAATTCTTAGCTACCTTGCCTGTGCCAACATACATTATTCCATACTGATAATGCCCAGACAAATAACTTTTTTTAAACAATAAAATGTTACAAAAATGATTTTGTTTTTCTGTACATTTTGCTTCTAAATTTGAACAGGGATAATAAAATTGATTGGTTTAGACCTGTGCAATGGTTTTGTCTTCTAATGAAGAGGGCCAAGAAATACTTTGACACCTGGAAAGATGCAGTGTTTGTTTGGGGTGTGGCAAGCCCAAAGACATGTGGGTTGGCAGGTTGATTGGTTACAAAACATTCCCCCTAGTGTGCAGATAACTGATGGAATCTGAGGGGAGTTCATGGGAACATTTGAAGAATAGGTCACAACAAAAATTAGGGGTGGGGGAATAGGAATGCTCAGAGCTAGCAATAGATTGGATGGGCCAACTGACTTCCTTCAGTGATACAAATAAAACAGAGAGCCAATGTACATCTTTGTAAGGTCAAGCTGCTGCAGAGTTGTATTATACTCGATGCCAAAGGTGTTGTTCACACACAATAGAACAAGTCTTCCACTGGAATGAGCTATATGTTTTTATCTTCAAAGGGGACATGTCTACCGCTGGCTCCCAATGCAGGATGTCTTGGTGTGGAGCCAGCTGAGGTAGGTCTCCAAGTACTGCTGGAGGAGGCCTCATGTCTGCTGTAACAGCCTGCTTTGGCACAAGCACCCTACATGTGGCCGTAGATCCATTTGATGAAAATGCATCCAGACATACGCTGCATATCTGGAAGTGTCATCATACATTAAGTGTCAACTGCACAGTATGTGGAAGAAAAACACAAACTTTGAAGTCAACTTGATAAATCTCCAATCTCAAAAAGGAAATAGTATACGACTGCAAAACACCATTTAATTTCTAGAACATGGTACCTTCAGTTGCAAGAAAGGGAAATAACAGCACAAGGAGATACAGGTGCACACACATTTTGTACCACTATGCACACAAAATGTCAGAGCATCAGCATGTCACATTCCTTTGCCTCCTCTCTACACTTTAGCCTTCACCATTTAAAATATCAGGTTTTACATCATGTTTGAATGGACGTGCCAAATATCACAATTTTATAAATCAAACAAGATCCACCCACTGATGAATGCAGGCTGCATAATCCTTAAAATCACCAACAATTCAAGAGGGAGGACAGAGTAAACATAGTCCCTTGAAATAAAAAGTGGGAGGGCAGAAAAATGAACACCTCATTTTTATATTGCACAACATTACTTCAGTGAAGCTCACCCCATGATAAAAGTGTGGCTCAGTGACCCAACCTTCAGTAGACCACAATACACCACAAGTATGCTCCACGCACCATTCAAGAAATTAAACGTTAACCCAAGAAAGCAGTTTAATTTTACCATGACATTTTCACTCATTGACTTCCATTGTAAGTGTGCATAAAGGATTTTAAATGGAAAAATGTTGAAGGGTGCACTTGATTTTTATTTTAAACTTCATTCACATGGTATCAATAGAGATTACACTTTTTTGTTTCAATCTGTTACTACAGGCAACAAGTATTTTGCAGTTTCTTCATTGGTAAAACTGACCACACAGACTGGGAAAAGTCTTTGGTTTGATTCCAAGACACAACCTTCGGCTGCCACTCCATGTGCACTTTTGATGGGACATTAAGTTGTTGCACCAACAGCCTCTTAGGAAGACACTGACTTGAAATATGGTGACATTTTCTCCATATCATGGCAAATATTTATCGCTCAAGAAACATCTGGACAATATCTCATAACAGATTAAGGATCAGTGGAATGCACAAATTGCTTGTTATGTCTCCTACACTTCAAAACTTTTAATTTGGTGTAAAACACTTCAGCTGTAAAGCTTCTCAGGCTATACTGAGATCATGAAAGGTGCTGAGTACACACCATCTCTTTCACTTAAATAATCTGCATGGAATTGGTTAATTAGGATTGGACCAGGTGAGCAGTTGATACTTCTGGCCTCAAGCTACAGGGGGGAAAAATTGGTTAAGCTTCTACCTTCTGACCCAGTCTCTGCAGTACCCAAAACAGAACTTTACACACAGCCATATAAAGTGATATCTTAAAAAAAATAGCTAAATGGGTATGTTTAAGAAGCATGCTGGTGCAGGAAAGGGAGGTAGACAGGTTTAGGGAGAGAATTCAATAAATCAGGGCTAAATCAGGTGATATAACAGCCAGAGATAGAAGTATTAAGGGGTCTACGAGAAACAGAATGGGTCCGAGTTAGCATGCTGACAGCTGTTCTGAAAAAGCTCTGGCTTGTGCAGGATACTAGCTGGAAAAAAAACTGTTCCTTCCAACCTTCACTATTGCAATGATGGTCAAGGATTTCAGCAGCAGATGGCCAAATGCAAGGATTTTTTTGGCCGATGATCCAAAGAGGAAGCTCACCTCAGCGTAAAATACTAAACTTGCTTTGGATTAATTCAGTCTCGTACAGGCCAGGAGCTGAGCTGGGGAACAAACTTTGTGCTGGGATTGAAGACAAAGGCAATGGTTGGAGGAAATGTTGTCTTGTTTAATGCAGGATGATAAAGAATTGGGACAAGTCAGTGCAGTAAATGGTGAGGTAATTGGGTGTTCTCAGCTCACACCTAGAGTCAGGCATTGTGTTTTTGCAATATTGGCAAAGAGCAGGGCGTAAATAGGAAACAAGGGCGCTATGGTCCAAAGAGGAAACAATGAGAACTCATGAAGAGAAGCCATGAGGTGATGATCTGGCTTCAACTGCAATAGGTTAGAGTTGAGTCAGATCAGATCAAGTAAAACTCAGTCCAGTTGGACAATGCCAGAGAGGAAGACTTTTCAATCAGATTAATGACAAGTATGGATTTGGTGGCAACAACACTTTGAAGAAAAGAATGATGTAGATGAAGTGGTGCTTTGCCAAATAAAACATCAAGACAAAGTACCTTGATGAAAGGTTGATAGTAGAGAGCTGGAAACCGATACCAACACCAGCCAATGCGGAGGCCAGAAGCAGAAGTTGTCAAGGGAGCACCAAGTGGCCGTTGTCGACAAGATAAACTTGGATAGGTACGAGGAAATAAGAAAGAAGTTGAGAGAAGAAAAGCATCATACTGCTGCAGCAATCAGCAGTTGCCACAGCTCCATCTTACGAAAGTCCATCTTACGAACAATAAAATCATATCTGATTTGTTCCAATTCATTTAAAATCAAAACGAGGCCTTGAAGGGTCATATCAGAAAGCATTTCTTCACACAACGCACAGATCAAATGTTTTGCCAATTTAGTTTTGGTTCCACCTTGGAATTAATTTAAGTAATTTTCTGAACACCCACTCCCTTCCTAATTATTAAGGTGGAAATTAATAGGCTCACAGGAAACAGAGTAGGAAATGCAGTTCATTAAGCATACTCCATCATTTAAACAGGCCTGGTTGAAGCACACCTCTATCCTATTTATCTGCTTTAATCCACATCTCTTATAATTGTGTCCAACAAAATTCTACCAACATTAAACCCAGAAGTCTTATTTGATACCCACAGCTTTCAGGGGAAACCATTCCAGATATCCTTCATCTCTCATGAAGTCACGTTTCCTGAGAGCAGCCTTATATTAACTTTAGTTGATTAAATCGTCCCCTCCACATGGGGATAATTTCACTACTTCCCATGCCCTCAGAATATTTTCTATGTTAAATCAATAAAGAGTGAGCTGTACAATTCATGGAGCCACTTCAAATGGAAGGGGTTTGATCTCTGGCTCACAAGAAGTAGTAAAACTCCTCACCACCCCATTTAGTGTTATTGTATAATTAACAGCGTGCAAAAGTAGGGCAAGTTCATTCACGTTTTGATTCCTCACCTGAGGAAAAATTTGTCCGGATGCAAAATCCACCTGTAGTTTGTTTAAATTTGAGGAGGGTGTGACTGATCGGAAACCAAAGCCCTGATTACTATCCCTCCCTTTGTAGTTTAACAATCTAGTCCCGATGAAGGGCCTCGACCCGAAACGTCGACCGGCTGTTTCCCTCTTCAGATGTTGCCAGGCCCGATGAATTCCTCCAGCAGTTTGTTTGTTTTCGCTCCAGTGTCCTAACTACTTCAAAGTTAATTGAAACAACAGCCCAGGTCGGTCAGCGGTCAAAGCCAGGACTCGACAAGTAGCAAACTAACGAGCGGCCGGACAACTGTCTCTGCAATGGGCGCATTTTATTTTAATTACCGAGGGACCAGCGAAATTCATTTCTGGCGAAAAGTCATCAACCCAAATTATTAGGAAGATGCCTGAATTGAGGAGTATTTTCTGGTTATATTTCAGATTTCGAACACCTGCGGTATTTTACTTCATTGGCCCAGATTACTGTTTAACACAGGAAATAATGGCAGTTAACGTTTCCCCTTGTTCTACGCGTAACGCTGCCTCCAGGTTCACTCACACGTGTGCAGTACAGGTTACAGCAATGTAAAGTAGCAAGACAAACAAAAATGCAAATAAGCCACAGACTGCAGGGAGAAGAAACACCTCAAAGCACACTATTTTGAAAACTAGGCAAACCTCCCACACCCCCGTCGCCAACAGGGAGCTAGCTACACACCTTGGAGTTAAGAACTGAAAGTCGAGCTTCTGATATCACATTTTGCTTCGTGTTACGGTGAGACTCGAATAACCCAAAATGTTAACCCGAAAATTGACAAGTACAACATCGTTCTGTACCCAAAATAAAACAATCCAAATTACAGAGGGGGTGTTCACATCAGCAACACCATTTAGGAGGGAGGCAGGGGCGTAAAGATTGCAACACCTCGCGTTACTCTTTAGATACACAGAGAACGTTGCCCTCCCTTGTTTAGTGAATGTAGAAGACACAGGACAAGACCCAACAGACTGATCAGAGCTGTCCCATACTCACAGCTACTCCTCGCCGCCTCCGCACGGGCAGGTAGACCAGCGCTCGTCCTGGGCACGGGGGGGGGAGGGCGGGCGCGGCTCGGCGCCCCACGGGATCCCATTGGTCCGTGCGTCTTGCCCCGGTCCCGGAAATCTGGCGCTCATTGGCGGAAGCGGCCATCAATCAGACTCGGTAATCGATCCAAATGATCTTCGCATTGCAGTCACTTTCACGACGCGGAGCTGCCATTGCCCTTAAATGGGAGATTCCCGGAGAACGGGATTCCCAGAAGAGCCTCGCGGATTTACTGTATGCAAGGTCCAATCGCATGCACGCTTCCGTGGCGTGAGGAACTGTATCGCAGTGCTGTGTGTCTGCTGAGGAGTGCGTGTGTTTGTCTGCCTTCTTGCATTGATGTGTCCAACTGGCTGTGTTGATGCCTTCTCTGTAGTTGCGAGCGTACGTGTTTGGCCGTAGGTGGGTGTTCGTGTGGTTATCTGTCTGGCTGTAGGTGCGTATACCTACATCCACAGGGATGTATGTTTGTTTTGCGCTCTCTCTAAGCGGGTCTATGTGACCGTGTTTAGTTGGATCTGTGCTTGGCTGTGTGGCAGATTGTGTTTTTGTGGATATACGTTGAATACCTAGTATGTGTGCTTTACACTAACGTTGGATATGCACCAAATTCAAATATCATAGGGTTATACCAGCGATCAAGTGTTAGAATGTTTTGTTTTGGACGAATTCTGTAGATAATATCCCATTATGTGAACTACTCATTACAAACAATTGAGTCTGACCGATCACTCAATTCTGCAGCTGTTGCAAATGTTTATTTGATTTTCAAATGTTTCTTTTAGTTTATTTTCTGGTCCTCAACCTGCGGCTGATATTTGAATCTCTTTCAGGTGGAGAATTGATGATGATTTGTTCCAAATTCCAGCACCTACGGTCTCTTGTGTCTGCACTGACCACCTTCACAGTTCTTGCCGAGCTTGGCATCCTGGCCTCCTTCCCCATAGCCACCCAGGGGTCTTGGTAAGAGTTAGAGGGAACTAATTTGACAGTGCTTTCTAAACGCTGAAAGTTCTTCACAGAATTGTGGAAAATTCTGGCACTAGGGACTATTTGTGCATCGTGGCTATCAGAGATCTTGCTGCTGGTTACACTGTGGGACTGGTGCAGCTGAATCGCCAAGCACAGAGACCTGGCTCCTGGCAATAACCTCTGATCGAATCTTGTAATCCACATTCAGTCGCAAAAATGTCATCAATTTCTGATTTCTTCCCTCTCCCCTTTCTACTCATAAACGAGGTGATGATGCCCTTCCTCAGATTCTGACCCGCTGCCAGCCAGAAGCACAGCACTGTACAACCTCCAGCAGGTCTCGGCCTATAATATCCCACAGAACCAAGTGCAACTTGGTCGGAAGTCATTGCTTCTGGAAGTTTTCTTCCTCTGGAAGCAGATAGACCTAGCCAACTCATCCAGGGTTAATGAATGTTTTCACTTGTTGTTTTCTAACACATTTGAGATAGAAAATAGGAGGTTTGAAGAGGTTGTGCCTTGAGATCATACAGCTCAGTACATTAGGATGTGCAGATCATTTGTCAGACTGCAAGTCTTTGACTGAGCAATCCTATTTCTTACAGTTGCTCTCTGCAGACTTCTGCTGCGGAGAAGAAACCCAAGGATGGCAAAATTTGCTCCAGGGAGTACACACTTAAATGGATCAGTTCTGGAGAACTTTAAGACTTGCTATCTCTTCACTTCATTGTATTGTATAGCACAGAAATGGGCACTTTCAGCCCACCTCACCATTACCAACCATAATGCCCATCTATACCAATCCCATTTACCTGCATTAGGCCTCTATCCTTCATTGCCTTCCTGATCCAAGCACCTGTCCAAATACCTTTAAAATATAACTTGCATCTGACTCTATCACATCCTCTGAATATTCTGCATGCTATTCCAGAATTTCTCCCTTAAATTCTGAATACATTGGGGCCTTGACTGCTTCTCACCTGTTCACCAGGGAATTGAAGAGAGATTGCACAGTTCTCAGATGTGCATAATCTTTTACACGTTCCCTAATGTTTCTGGGGTCAGCAGTTTCATGTTCAACTTCTATTTCCACTGTTGTTTGGGTCAACAAGAAGTCTATCCTGGAGTGAACTGACCCAGCTGGTCTCAACTAGATGTATTTGTGTTGCTCCAGCTTCAGGGTTATTGTAGACCACTGTATCCTTTACCATTGTCTAGTTTGTGATTTGTATTTCAATGTCTAAACTTGCTTTACAACAGTTACTTTGTCCCAGCCTGCCAAAGGCATGTGTAAACTGCTGCACGGTCCCTAGGTTTGGAGATGTGGCCTGATCTCACCTGGAGGCTGCAATTTGTTGCAGATAAGCAGTTTACATTGTTGAGGGGGAACCCTACTTGGTTCTCGATCAGAGTTGTTTCTTCTGTCCAACTCCTCTTTGTTGTCATTGCTCCCGGATTCCCAGAACTGGGATGCATTTGGAGCTATACCACTCACATTCTCTCAAAGCTGGGACGTCCTACTCCTGAATTTCCAAGTGAAAATCAGCTCCGTATTTCACATTTCACAATCTTCCACCTTTACAACAATTTGTGCATCATTTCTCAGATTTATGAAGACAGTCATATTCACTTAAAACTTGTACCAAGATTTTCACCTACACCCAGATAATTTATCATAATAATAGGGCCTGTCATTTGTCTCCTTTTCCTTTATGCATTAAAGTCATTTTTTACTTACTGTTTTTTTTCCTATTTTTAAACATGCATGCTTTGTCTTCTGAATTTCCTTTTTAATTTCACTGCTGCATTTTATTCCTTTAGTGCTGTACAAGTGTAAGCTCTGTATTCTCTCTAAGACTGACAGTCTGTTGGAAATATTGTGCAGACTGCTCAGTTGCAGTAAATTCTAGTTTGAGACTGTACGACTTCCATCCTACAGTTTCCTAACTTCCTTCTCACGACAGCCTCTCTCTGGCTTGACATTGGCTTGCATTCAGATACTGTGCCCTCTTGAACTGTGGCAACAGCACTACAAAAAGATTTTTTGTCTCTGTTTGGATTGCATTCAAACCCAATTCACATTGTTTTAACCAACTGCATCAACTGATGGCTGTCTTCCATCTAATACTATTTTTGAATCTTTCTATTGTACAGGACTCAAAGACAAATTAAAACTGTAATGTGCTGTTTTGGGTTGAAAACAACCACAGCAATAAAAGATACAAATACTAGAAATCTTAAAAGCATGAAACTTCTGGATATATTTCATTTGAAGGTTAGATTGAACACAATTTTGGTAAAAGATCATGCACAGCTTGCTCTGTATACAGAACTTTTCTTTTCCAACAAGACTTTTGATTCATTTGCCTGGATTATGGCAAACGTACACTAAGTGGCATTAACACAGCAGACAAAGCCACATATTTTGGAATATTCACATCATGCAGACCACAGAAAACTGCGGAGATGAATACAAGGGAGAAAGTGGACATTGATAAAGATATTCCTTGAGTTTTTTTTCCCTAATTATTCAAGGCATTCTCTCACCAAATAATCATACCAAAGCTGATTATCTGTCTGTTACATTGTCATCTTGTGGGTTTTTGCTGGATGAAAGTTGACTGTCACATTCCCACATTTTATTGTTAAATTGTGAATGTGGCTGGTGTCAGGTGTCCTATTTGTCACATCATTCCAACCATGGTTATTTTGTTAACATTTTCTAAACCATTTGAAGAAATGCATGGTGTAAACTGGTTTGCACCAAATTTTAGTGTTACCACCTTTGGAAGCAGAGAAAATATTTTTCATATCCATCATTGTGAGCTGCATGAATTTGTACAAGTTAATGACCATCAACATCAAATATAGCAAATTAAATATCTTGACAAAATACACCAAAACTTCCAATTAGGTCCAATAAAGTAAATGCCCTAAAAAAAAACAACCATGGGAGGTTTAAAAGAAGACAGAAGTTGCACTGATGCAGCACTTTTCACAAACTCAGGAAGACAAGCACTTTATGGCTAATTAAGAACATAGAACAGTCCAACACAGGAAGAGGCCCTTCAGCCCATGATGTTTGTGCTGACCAAGATGCCAATTTAAGATTAAGATTTCTTTATTAGTCACACGTACATCAAAACACACAGTGAAATGCATCTTTTGCGTAGTGTTCTGGGAGCAGTCCGCAAGTGTCACCATGCTTCTAGCGCCAACATAGCATGCCCTCAACTTCCTAACCCATACATCTTTGGAATGTGGGAGGAAACCCACGCAGACACAGGGAGAACATACAAATTCCTTACAGTGGCCGGAATTAAACCCAGGTCACTGGCACTGTAGAGTGTTACGCTAACCACTACGCTACTGTGCCTGCCCCTAATTAATCCCATTTGCCTGCACATGTTCCATCTCTCTCCATCCACTTCATGTCCATGTGTCTGTCTAAATGCCTTTAAAATATTGCTATAATATGTTCCACCACCTCCCCTTGCAGCACGTTCCAGGCACCTATCACTCTCTCTAAAAAAAAAACTCACCTCACATTTCCTGCAAACTTTTCCCCCCTCACCTTAAAGCTATGCCCTCTAGTATCTGACATTTCCACCCTGTGAAGAAGGCTCTATGTACGCTATCAATGCCCCTCAGAAATTTATATACTTCGATCAGGTTGCACCTCAGCCTCGAGACTCCAAAGAAAACAATCCAAGTTTTGCAACCATTACCTCCTAGAGAGGTAATGCTCTCTAATCCAGGCGTCGTCCTGGTGAACCTCTTTTGCACTCTCTCCAAAGGCTCCACATCCTTCCTATAATGTGGTGACCAAAACTGCACACAATATTCCAAATGCGACCTAACCAAAGTTTTATACAGTTGCAACATTTATGGAGACATAAGAGATGGCAGATGCTGGAATTTGGAGCAACAAACAATCCTCTGACTTTTATACTCAGCACTTTGACCTTCTCAGTATGTAGTACACCTTCATTACCACCCTATATACTTGTGTTGCAACTTTCAGAGAGCTAAGAACTTGCACCCCAAGATCCCTCTATACATCAATGCTCCAAAGGGTCCTGCCATTAGCTGTGCACTTTCCTCTTACATTTCACCTCCCAAAGTGCAACACCTCACACTTGTCCAGATTAAACTCCATCTGGCATTTCTCCACCCATATTTCCAACTGATCTATATCCTGTTGTGTACCTCGATGACCTTCCTCACTATGCATAACTCTGCCAATTTTCATGTCGTCTGTGAGCTTACCAATCAGCCCACCTACATTCTCATCTAAATTATTTGTATACATTACAAACAACAGGTCCCAGCACTGATCCCTACACAACACCACTGGTCACAGACCTCCAATCAGAATAACACCCCTCCACCAGTATCCTGTATCTTGTATGGACAGTGATGAACTTTTAAAGTGTCATCACTGTTGTAATACGGGATATGTGACAGTCAACTTTCTTCCAGTAAAATCCCACAAAATGACAATGTATTAAACAGATAATCAGTTTTGGTGTGATTGCTTGATGGCGATATAATGGCTTGAACAATTGGGAAATAAACCCTTGCTCTTCTGTGAAAGAGAGCTGGGGTGTAAATGAGAGCTCAAAGAGTATCATCTGAAAAATGGCACACATGACAATGCAGCACTCCCTCCATGTTAACAGAAAATTCTGGAAACTCTTAGCAGGTTAGGCAGTATCTGAGGAAAACGGAGCAGATGTTAACATTGTGGGTTTCCAGTATCTGCATTTATTTTG
>JAUZTB010000098.1:85534370-85545007 GCA_034780895.1 Rhynchobatus australiae | reverse complement strand
GCCTAGGTGAGTGAATGCAATGTGTTTTATAGATAGTACGCACTGTAGCTCTGGTGCACCAGTGGTGGGAGGAATGAATATTTAGGGTAGTGTATAAGGTGCAATCATGTGGGTTGCTTTGTCCTGGATGATGTTGAAGTTCTTAAATGTTCTTGGAGCTGGATTCATGTGAGAAGTGGAGAGTATTCCATTATACTCCTGACTTGTGTTTTGTAGACAGTGGAAAGACTGGGATGTAAGTTGGTGAGTCACTCACCATGAGATACCCAACTCTGTAGCCACAACAATTGTATGTCTGGTCTATCTGAGATTCTGGTCAATGTTGACATCCAGTACGTTGATGCTGGGGGACCGGGCAATGGTAATATGATTGAATGTCAAGGGCAGGTGCTAGACTTTCTCTTATTGGCATGAATGTTACTTGCCCATGCCTGAATGTTGTCTACTGCATCAATTGTGAGGAGTTGTGAATGGAATTGAACCTTATGCAATCATCAGCAATATCCCCTCTTCTGACCTTCTGATGGAAGGAGGTTTCTGACTACCATTCACGAATAGAGTCCTTCCCCTAGAACTTTGCAGACTCAAAGTACCTCTCTCCTCAGTGAAGATTTAAATGAATTGTCCTTAAGACAAACAGAACCCATTGTGACTATGTGATTGTATAAGTAATTATGAGTTCACTTCATAAGTAAGTTCACTTGCAAGATTGTCCTTGTTTGGTAAATTTCTGTTACATCCAAGGAATGATAGAGGAAGTAAAGGAGTAAAATCTCATGCAGTGCTATAGGATATTGGACTGTCGACAATATGCCTTGTATTACCTTGGGTAACCCTTTTGAGCCATTGTATTCCTTTCTGACCTGTGCAGTAGCTGTTGGTTTTAACGACTGCTTCTTCATTTCCTCTCTAAATAGTTTCAGTCATCTTGTAAAGTGGGTTTGCCTTGAAGTGTCTGAGAGTCTCCCTGAACATAGCCAGGGGCACCTCTTCAAGTTTATCTGAGAATCTGCAAACTGTTTGTGCTGTGCTCACCACCACCTTCTTCCCTCTGTACTATGAAGGCCCTGCTTCTTCTTGCAAATGTTCTATCTGCAGCTTGGTCATATCCTCCTTTAACCAGCTTGTCAGGTTTCAGGCAGCGGCAGTCTTTCTTAAATTAGTAATAATCTAATAATGTTGCTCATAATCCAATAGGGGTGTTATTGTTCCAAACCTGCCCTCCATAGCTAACGAGAACGAGGGTAGAAACTAATCCAATGATGCGTGGAGAATTCACTTCTCAGTGGTGTCACAGTTTGGTTCACACCTTAGGGAAGTGTTAGGTCATGAGCCAGCGATAATTCTGTAAAAAGTGGTATGTCAATATACACCTGATAACCATTATTAACAATGTGTATTTTCAAAAGGTTGCTGCATCTTAAACTGATATTTTCACCATGTTAGAATGATCCCAAGTGCAAAAGATTGTGAAATTGTGTGTTACATTCATTGATATAAATCAACATTTTTTTTCCCCCAAGAGGGAATTGTTGCAAGAGTTGTAAGAAGTTTACCAACTGGGTGCTTACTTCCTTTGAAATATTGCTTCTGTTGCAGTTTTATTGCACTGTATTAATTTGGGATGGAAAAAGTATTGTATTCCAAATAACTGAAATCTCAATTCCTTCTTAAAGTGAGCCATACACTGATTGTATGTGACAACTGTGATTCATTATCGAATTTGCTAACACATTCCCCTTGGTTTAACAGTTGTGGTCTGCAACAATAGAAGATGCCAGAAGACGTAAAGAGTGCCCCTTTTCAGAGAGTGAGTTTGAGTCCTTTTGTCTTTTTATGTTTTTATGTCTTTAAGTCCTTGCACCACTCTATATTCATTATAAAGATCTATTTTTTCAACATTGTTGCTCCTATTGTGACTTGTCATTATATAAATGAGCTAAAATATCAATTAAGTGAAACCGAAGGAAGGGTGTTGGTAATTTTTTGGAAACTAGGAAGCATTAATTCCAACTCTAATTCACTGAAAACTAGAAAGCATTAATTTCAACTCTAATTCACTGATTTATTCTTCACTGAGCAACACAGAATGTGATGACTGAAACAGCCCAATGGCATCATCTCTCTAAAAGTAAGATTAATAGATTCATTACTGGGGGCCCAAGTAGGGTGGTAATACATCGGTTGCCAATTTTTCATCCTTTCCATTAGAGATAAGGTTCAGTCTCAGTGTGCACCTAGCCAAGGCTGTTGTCACTTCAGCTTCCAGTATTCTAGAGCAAAACCCAAGCATGCCCTTGAAAGAATTGTGACGCAATTAGTGTCAGTTCAATGACGGGCGTCACTAAAAACTAATTGAAGGAAGGCTGGGAATATCACTACTTTCTTGTTGTTCTGGGATTTCATCTCCACTGTTGATACAGTTGTGTCTATTCAATTTCACCATCTGTCCATATTAATATGGTGAATTATTGCAAGGGTGGGGAAGCTATTCCTGGTTTCCCAACACATCATCATCTCTCAGTCAAAATCAAATTATCTGGATGTTGCTGTCTATGGGTGCTTGTTGTTTGTGGAATGACCTCCGTGTATCCCATGTTAATACAGAGGCTGCACTTAATTACACATAATTAAATGGTCTGTAAAGAATTTGACCTGTCCTAAGATTGTGAGGGGCACTAAATCTTTAAGTGCACATTTCTTTGTATAAGCCCTACCTGTTAATATTTTTAGAGTTGTTGTCAATATTAAAGTAGATTTATTTTTGCTTTAATCTAAGTTATTAGATGAATACAATATTTTATCTTGTCTTTTGCTAATTTTGTTCATGTAGTGGAAGAATTTCGAGAAAACATTTGGAGGCTAAGCAGCTTGGCAGTGGAATATAAAGGAAAAGCACTTCAGTGGACACTTTCATCCCCTTGCAACATGTCTGGGGAGATCTTGTTATGTTCCAAGTCGGGAGATGGTGAATCTTGTCAGGAGATCCCTCACTCCAGACAGAAATTTCAAGTTAATGTAAGTCCTTTGCTTCATCTTTAACTTTCTCATAGGCAGTCCCTCAGGATCGAAGCTAACTTGTTTCCACTCTGGTTTTATGGATTCTGAGGTGTCTGATGAGGCCAATGTGGGAATTTCAGATGGGGCAGGTGATGCCTGATGGAGTGAGTCAGTGGATAGTTTTGTGAGGTGGTGTACTCACTTCCTCAGCACTTCAGTGTCCTGATGCATTGACCTATCAGTAACATAGTTAAAAGAATGCCCCAAAATATCTGTTGGCAATTTGAAATGGAGCTTATAACTAGCCATTTGTTTCATAGAATGGAAGAAGTTCGAGCCATTGAAGTGGTTTTCCATAGAGTAAGTTCCTTGTCAGAGTAAAATGAAAATCTGCAAGGTGAATTATCAATATAAAATTCAAACCATTGTAAAGTATTGATGAAAGGTCCCGCACAAAATGTTAATGTATCTTTTCTTTAATGTGCTGTGTACTCTTTCAGATTTTCTTTGTGTCCAATTTCCATGCTTTGTAGTTTAGAATCTTTTTCATACTTGTATGTTGGGCATTTTTCTCCTCTCCCTTCCAGTCAATTCACTGGAGGAATCTTAATTCACATTGCAGTATTAACACTCATTATCCATAGAAGGGCATTGCAGGCGTGTTTTTGACTGGACTAGATTTTTTATTCCAGTATTTATTTAATGTCTTTATATATTCAACTTCACAAAGCCAAGGATTACCTTTCCCGTTGCCCTGAGATGGTACTTGATGGTCTGTCAGCTTTGTCACAGGTTCCTTCCTGAACAAGTAACTAAACAGGTTCATGGTCCACTTAATGGGGCTGTTGGGTTGTTTGCAATGGGACCAGAGTAGCATATAGGCTGGATTGAATAAAGATGGCAGATTCCCTTTCTCCAGAGACACAAGTGATGTAGTAAAATGACAATCAAATAGTTTTGTGGTCACTGATTTTTGTTTATTGATACCAGTTGTTCCATTGAAACTGGATTCAAATTTGTCCAAGTACCATTGCGGAGTCAGAACTCATGTGCTGGGGTCATTAATCCAGATCTGTGAGTTACTACTCCACACGTATAATCATTGCACTACTCTGTGGATAGGAAAGGTTGAGAGGGAAATAGGTCAAATGCAGGGAAATGGGAATAGCTTAGATATGCATCTTTGTCGGCACAGACAGGTTAGGCCAAAGGGTCTGTTTCCATGCTATATGACTCAATGACAATGACTCAAAGTCAAAGTTGAGTTTATTGTCACATGCACAAGTACATGCATGCACAGGTGCAATGTAAAACCTATTGCAGCAGCAGCATCACAGGCACATAACATCATATAAGAAGCATTCACAAGAAAAACAAATTAAACATAAATTATACACTTACAAGAAAGAGCGCAATGGAAAAACAAACAAAAAAAAGTCCATCTTAGTGCAAAGTGGTCATAGTGTTGTTATACTGAGGTAATGATTAGGGTTGCGCTGGTTGGTTCAGAAACCAAATGGTTGAAGGGAAGTAGCTGTTCTTGTACCTGGTGGTGTCGGATCTCCCGTCTTCTATACCTCCTGGTGGATGGTAGCTGCAAGAAGATAGCAAGGCCTGGGTGGGGGTGGAGGGGGAGTCCTTGAGGATGAACATTGCCGCCAACGTTGAGGAGAGATGTGCCTGTGATGTATTGGGCTGAGTCCACTACTCCCCGCAGCTTCTTACGTTCCTGCGCATTAGAATTGCTGTACCAGACCATGATGCAACCAGCCAGGATACTTTCAACAGTACATCTATCCTACTGTTACCTGATGTGCAGGCATGCACCTTTCCAGTTCATTTCTTTCTACAGAGCTGCCAAGCTGGGATGCTTCTGTATAATTGCAGAGTTATCTTAGGCAGTCCATTATAGGAGCTGTGAGCCCCTTCAGAATTGCATGATTCTGCTTTTTCAATTTCATCTCCTAAGATTTGAATCTGCTCAGTGGAAACGTAAAGGAGCAGTTGCACCAAAGTTCTTGATGCTGATTCATGTTTTTCCTAAAGCCTTCATGGATATTAGATACTTGAAGGCTCAAGCATTGTGGGATCTCTGTTACCATCGGAATTAAATTATATAGAAAATGAATGCATGTCAGAGACAATAGACTGGATCTTGCTGGTTAATACCTGCAATTCAGTGCAGAAATGCTGGTTTACCTGTTTATGGCCCAATCTTGCTGAGATTTCCCCAGCACTTGTTCTCTGGATTAGGCTCTCAGATACTGTGCCTGGTTAGATCTGCTACCGGATCCATAACCTGAGGGCTGTGGAGCTTTGGTTAAGGAGGCAAAGCGTTAGTTACACTTTTTAAATGTATTCCTAATTGCTTTTAGGCATTTTTGTTAACTATTTGTTTCATAATTGTATGGGTTAGGTAAGAATGGGTATGGGGGTATACAGGCACTGGGGGCCACTGGGTCTGCAAGGAATGACCCAGTATATTCAATTGTGGCAAACCTACAAAATTGGTCTTCTCGCTGTTCCAGGTACCATTGAGGCAAAACACTTGCTGTATTTTTTTTGATTATTTTATCTTATAGGAAGACACACATCTGAGGAATAATTGATATCAAGGCATAGTAAAATCAGAAGGGAGGAAATTAGTGACGATGATTAGGTGGAAGTTCTTTTGTTGATGATATTGCAATCTGTACTGATGTATATACTCTGGTAATCAGTTGTACTGTTATATTTAGTATTGATGTTGGTCTGGATATTTATTGCTAAAATGATTACAAATATTTGCACTATGAGAATGATATACATGGGAAGTATTATCTTTAAGGCTGTTAATTGTTTGTCTATATCATGTACAATTACAGCAAATGCCTGCTAATTTATTATTCTTTTAACACTGGTGGATGTATGTACCTAGATTTGCTAAGGACATTTGATGAGGTGCTGCATCAAAGTTTGTGGTGGAAAGTTAAAGCTCATGGTGTAGGTAGTGACATATTGGCATGGACAAAAGATTGGCTGGCTAACAGAGGAAGCGTATGTCAGTCTTTATCCGGTTGCCAAGGTGTAATGAGTGATGTGCCAATGCTGGGACCTCAGCTCTTTACAGTTTAAATAAAAGACTTGAATGAAGGCATATTGCTGTATAAAAATGGGTGCTGAATTTGCAGATGACCAAAAGGTAGGTAGAAAAATTTAGACACAAGAAATTCTGCAGATGCTGGAATCTGGATTTAGTTGTGGAGGGCATTAAGCGGATACAAAGAGATATAGATAGGTTAATCAAGTAGGCAGACATCTGGCAAATGGAGGGTAATGTGGGAAATGTGAAATTGTCCATTTTGGCAGGAAAAATTAAAAATGAAGAAGCATTTGCTCTTAACATTGAGAGATTGCAGATGCTGAGAGGTGTCCAACTGCATGATTTGCAAAAGGCTGCTATGCAGATAAATGGGTAATTAGAAAAGCAAACAGAATGTTATCAATTATTGCAAGGGGAATTGAATACAAAAAAGTAGGAAGGCTGTGCTTCAAGTTACATGCAGCATTTGTAAGATTGTGTCTGGGAGTATTGTGCACAGCATCAGTCTCCTTATCTAAGGAAGAATGTTAATGTGCTGAAGCAGTCAAAGATTTATTTGATTGATACCGGGAATGGGTGGGGCTGACTAATGAGGAAAAGTTAGACAAGCTTAGCTTGCAACCACTGAGGATGGGAATTGAAATATATAAGATTCTAAGGAATGTGAAGAGGATTTTCCTCATGGAAGAAGAATTTGGTGTCACTGTTTAAAAATGAGTCACGTATTTAAGACAGAAGTGAGGCAATTTTCCTTTCCCTGCAAGATTGAGAGTCTCTGGAACTCTCTTCTTCAAAGGATCATTGAAGCAGAGTCTTTAAATATTTTGAAGATAGGAAGTAGACTGATAATTGATAAGCAAGGTGGGTGAAAGGTTACTAAAGGTACATGGAGTTGTACAGATTACAGAGTTGTACAGCTGTACATGGTAATGTACAGATTAGCCATATTTTTATAAATAGCAGAGTAGCCATGGTGGGTTGAGTGACCTACTTCTGCTCCTAGTTTGTATGTTCATACATGTTCAGTAGGAAGGTGGTGTAGCAAAACCAACTAAATAGGTGGCATTAAAAATGCAGCTCCGCTGAATTAATCTCTTTATTCCCCTCCCCTTAAAAAAAACAAAGTTCTCTTTTTATTACATCCTTGTCGATGTCATACATGTATTGCCCTCAGCTGATCTGGAGATGGCCTGATCTTTCCAGAAATACTGCTAAATGTAGGTTCTTTTCTGACTGTTCTATAGTTTCACTTCTTCCTGGAGACCAGACTTTGTCACTGAACAATATAGTCCATCCACATCAGAAAGTGTCAAATGGTGGAGGGGGCTTCCTCAATTACAAACCTATGGTTGAGATTGTAGGTTATGCAGAGGCTTAGCAAGATGTTTCATACTCAGGGTTACCATACATCCACTTCTGAACTTGATAATTTAAGTTTTTTTGCATTATGATTCAAAACACTTTTTAAACTGAGATAGGCAAAAATGCAATTTGATAATCATCACATGATGTATGCTGCCATTGCATCAAGTATGGTTGCTTTGACTTTTGGAAGGTATGTATATTAAATAAAGATGACTTCAGTTACAGCATACTTTAACAATGAACTTTCAGAGGGTTTACTGCAGTTCGGGACAACACAAATTAAAAGGATCTAGAATAGCTTCCAGATAGCAAGCTGGTTACTACCTGCACAATAGAAGGATTATTGTGCAGCAAACTGCGAGTGAAAATCAAACTCAACTTGGTACAATAGACAACATGTTCATTTCTTGTACAGACATTCAACATTCATTGTTAGATAAGCAGAAAGGTGAAATACTTGCATTTAGGTTGCACCTGTCAAGCAGTATTACATCTCAAGATACTTCACAAAGGAGTTATCGAACAAAGTGTGCCACCAAGTCATGAAGGGAAATTAGGTAAATGACCAAAACCTTGAACTTGACATGTGTTTTAGTGGAGGAGAAAGAATCATACGGCAGCAAGTGGTTCAGGGAAGTAGATCCAGACTTTAGGGTTTTGGTAGTTGAAGGCACAGCCACAAGTGGGGGAAAGGTAATCATAATATACACTATAAATATCTATATATCTATAATCAGGGCCATTCAAGTGGGCTACACTTAGACAAGCACAAAGATTTCAGAGAGTTGTAAGGCAGAAGGAGTTTCAGGGATAAGAAGGGGTGAAGCCATGGATGAATTTAAAGCGGTTGAGAATTTTAATATCTCCATCCTGCTTGACTGGAAATAAATGTATGTCAACAAGGATACAGGAAGAAGACTTTTGCACAAGCATGAGTGTATGGAGAACGACAAATGGAATGATCATGATGGAAGATATATGACTCGTTCAGAAGTGGATGAGATAAGTCAAGATAGGGTAGTGGAAGGTTCAGTAGGTGAAATTGGCGATCTTACTGATGGCTGCCATATATGCTCCATAGGTCATCTCAGGATTAAACATGACACCAGGGTTGCAAACAGCCTCTGGCAGTTTACAGAGAAAAATGCCACTGAATAGCAAATGTAATTTGTAACAGAAACTAAAGACAATAACTTCAAACTTCCATTGTTTAATTAGAGGAAGTTTCTGCCTATCCAGTGGATGTCAGGGACAAGGAAGGGCAAAGGCAGCTTAGGTTTAGTAAGTGGAGTTGAGAGATGGCAATGAGATAAAACGGGATGTTCCTGTACATGTGGAAAGCAACGTGTGCATTTCAACAGCGTCACCAAGGCACAGCATTTGTTTGAGAAATAGGGCCACGCGTAGGTAGGAAACAAAGCCACTGCTGACAGCCAGATCATTTAGAATAGACATAAATGAGTGTAGTCCAACAGTGGAGGGGCAAAGGACGGTTGTGTGATCAACTACAACAAAGACTGCAGAAAAGTCAAGAACGAAAACAGGATTAGATCACCTTCATCACAGTCTTTGTGACTTTGATAAGATCCTTTTCAATACTATGGCAGGTGTAGAAATCCATTTAAAAGGACACAAACAACTGGATTTCAGGGAACAAAAGGCAAAGCTTTTGAAGATGACAACATAAGAAAGGATAACTGAGATGTAGAAGGATCTGGGTATTCAAGGGCATGTCCTGCTGAAGGTAGTATGTGGGTTCAGCAAGTAATTTGGCAAGTTTGCATAATGTAATTTATTGCAAGAGGGATTGAATACAAAGGTAGCAAGGCTATGCTTCACTTAAGACACAGTTCTGGTGGCATCACAGCTGGGAAGCTGCATACAGCATTGATTTCCTGATTTAAAGGAAGAATGTTAATGCATTGGCAGCTCAGAAAAGGTTTACTAGAATAATACCTGGAACCAGCAGGTCGCATTGTGAGGGAATGTTGGACAGGTAGGGAATGAGAGGAAATTTATTAACTAACTTCTTGTGACACAGGAGACAATTTAGCCCATCAAGTCCATGCCAGCTCCCAGCAGAGTAATCTCAGCAGTCCCATTCCTCCTAGTTTCCTTGTAGCCCAGTAACATTCTTTCTCTCTCGTGCCTATCAAATATCCTTTGTTTCTTTTATCTCTTACCTGTATTACAGTAGACAAAAAAGCAACCAGCACATGCCTAGGAAGTAGGAGGAAAGTAGGGCACTTGGGGGCTTGGGGGGGGGGGGGGAAAGACACACAGCCATTGGGTGAATGTGTAAACTCTACATTGACAGCACCCAAAGGTCAGGACAAACCCAGGGACTTCAGCTGTGAGATAGCACCACTTACTGCTGCACCACTGTGCTGTCCCTACCAGGAAAACCACCCTGATCATGGAGTAGTTCTGTGTGACCTTTTACATCCATTTCAGACTACAGACAGAGATTGGGTCAAGGTCACATGCATCTTCAACTATGGGATCCCCTTTGTACTACACTAAGGTAATAGCCCAGATTTCTTTTCATGTCCTGATCTCAGAGGGAAGATTTGAACCCACAATCTTCATCCTCCAAATTAAGAGCATTGCTGACTGAGCCATAGCTGGCTTGGATGAAACAGACATGATATGAAGGGGTATCGACAGGGTCAATAGTTAGAGCACGTTTCCTCTTGAAGACTAGGAAGGCTGAGAAGGTTCTCGAGTGTACAGAATTAAGACGAGATTTACTGGATGTGTACAACATTATAAGTTTTGATAGATGAAAATAAATTGTTTCACCGGCTGAATGGTTGATAACTAGGAGAGGTAAATTTAATATTGGCTTGAATCCATGCAGAGCTGCTGGCTTTTAGCTCCTTAACCACGTCGATGCTCAGGACTCCTCTGCAAGTGTGCACAAATAGGGGACACCTCCAGTCACTAACCTCATCCCAACTACATTCAGATGCTGAACTCCACATGGAGTCCGGAGTATGAGCTTCCACATATCACCCTCCACTTCAGCTGGATAATTTGCCCTCCGAACCTACTCCAGGTAAGACTTGGTAGACACATGAGACTGAAGAATCCGGAGCAACAAACAACCTGCTGGAGGAAGTCAATTGGTCGCAGCATCTGTGGGGGGGGGTGGTGGGTGGTGGGTGGTGGACGGAATTGTTGATGCTTC
>JAUZTB010000098.1:85223622-85234137 GCA_034780895.1 Rhynchobatus australiae | reverse complement strand
TGACTGGCCTAGCACTACAACACATAATTTTAGTAGACTGAGATCTTACAGAGAGGGAAGTGAGCTCAGGCTGAGGAGAGATGGATGTCCCTGCCATTGTTACCCCTGCTCCCCCTACTTCCATTTCCAGTACCCCCTCACTGCATTAACCCCTTCCAGTTCATTGCTGGCTTTGGCCACCAGCAGAAATGGTGAACAATAGTCAGATCTTTGGAAATTGCAGAATGTGTACTCGCTCTCCATCTACCTGCATGCAGGAATGGCCCTGAGTTTCCAATTGCCTGCCACTTTTATTCACCGCTCCATTCCCAGTCTGACCATTTTTCCCGTGGCTCCCTGAACTGTTGCAGTGAGGCCCAATGTAAGCCTGAGGAACAACACATCACCTTCTGTCTGGGTACATTACAGCCTGCAGGACTCAACATCGAGTTCTCCAACTTCAATCAGTTGACTCCTTTTTACTCCTTGTATCAGAACTGACCATTTTGCCTGCCATCATTTTGGCTCGGGTTTTCTTTTTTTCTTCGTTTTCTTTTTCTATTTATAGTCTGGCCTGCTAGGCCTGTCTCACAGCCTTACCATTAGCAACACATTACACAGAAAAAAATCTTAATTTAATCTTAGCTGCCCCTTATCTTCCACATTATGTCATCTAGTCTCAGCCTGTCAGAGATATTCCCTTCTTTCCATCCAACTTTGCTTTTACCTAAACTAATTTGCTTTCTCTCTTTCCAAGTTCTGTAGAAAGGTCCCAGATCTGAAACATTATCTGCTTCTCTTTCCACAGATGCTGCCTGACTGGCTGAGTGTTTCTAGAATTTTTTTTTCTAATCTCACATCCCTTACTGCCCATAGTGTTCAATATCTCTGCTCATAATCTCTTTTTTCCTTCTTTTCCACCCAAACACTTTAAATCCAATGCAGTATAATCCCTCTGTCTCCCAAATCCCCACATACTTTAATATCTCACCCCAACTAATTTTACAGTCCCCTCACCCCCTTCAAACAGTGTGAGACAATGAGGGCAGTTACCCATTGGCAACTTTCTCCCACAGGGATACCCACTTCTCCTCTGCAGTGTCCAGGACCTCACTCATGTCACATAGGGATCCAGCTCCTGCTGCAACAACCTCCAATGAAGAGCCACTGAAGGAAATGCCTCTCAGAGATCAGGGCAATAAGATAAATGCCAGCCAGCTGCCATGCAATGTGGAAACAGGACTGGACTTTTCTAGGTCAGGACTATCCCAACCAAATAGGGATAGATGGCCTTCCTCGCTCAAATCTCCAGAATGGGATTTGAACCAATGATTCATTGACTCAGAAACAGGAGTGCTACTATTCATTATGAGACTTATGTACAAAATGCACAGAACTGAGGATCTAAACAAATATACCCTTTTAATGTGTGATATAAACTGAAGCGTATTGCGTTGTGATATTCAGCTGGTGCTAAAGAATCACATTCTTAAAGGCCATTACATCTGCCAAATGTTTCAAATCTCCAAACACTTAAGGATGTAAGCCAAATTGAAAAAAACATGGTTGTTAAAATGGATGAAACAAAACCCTAACACATATGTGCTGTAACAACAAAGAACAGGCTGTTTCTCTAGTTTTACTTATCCTAGTCTAATTCCTCAGGAAACGAACACAGCAGGATTCCAGACTGTGTCTTAGGTGTCTTGCCAGCGTAAAACAGCATGAAACTAGATGGAGAATTTTCACCCTT
The DNA here is from genome assembly GCA_034780895.1 of Rhynchobatus australiae. Taxonomy (NCBI): domain Eukaryota; kingdom Metazoa; phylum Chordata; class Chondrichthyes; order Rhinopristiformes; family Rhynchobatidae; genus Rhynchobatus; species Rhynchobatus australiae. The sequence continues at coordinate 85,232,405 of JAUZTB010000098.1, read as the reverse complement.
TCAGAAGGCCCCCTATCATTAAAGGAGGGTTTGCTCATTGCTGAGAAAGCTGTTGGTAGTAAAGATAAAACTACCTGAGCCCTTCTCTGTCTTTCAGTGTTAGAACAATACTACAACGCAGACTAATGTTAATCTCTGGCTGATATCTTTTTCTCTTTCTCGACTGAACCTCTAACTGCAGCAGTCAAAAATCAAAATGAAGTTGTGTAATTTTAGGTGTCACTTTCTTGGCACACTGTTAGAGCTGGAAATATGTGTCAGTTTGAAATAAAATCCAATGTGGAATGTACACAATCAGTCCGACTAATTGTGGTATGAGGGTTAAATTAATGTGGATTTAAAAGTAGTGATGAAGACAAGGGGAAATCATACCTGCTAAGTGTGTGAGGCAAAATCCAATTCTTAGATCATGGATGAACAGCAGAGAGGGTGGAACTATGACTAAAGAACATATTCTTAAGAGAAAAGAATTAGGTGCCTTTATCCTGCAGTGAAACTGGCTCAATGTCAACATGATACCAACATCATGTCTTTGCGGGTAATTGAAGTAACAACGAGAGTCATGCTGCATTCTGTGAGGAGGTCTGGTCTTCCCATTAAAAGAAAAAATACCTAAACAGTGGAGAAAGAGAAAAGTTGATTTACAAGGATGATAGAGAGGAAGTGACAAGATGCCACTATCAAATGCATAGGAAAAGCTGACTCTCTTTTAGTAAGGGGGTGCCCTGACAGATGTGTTTAAAATAATGAAGAGGTTCAAAATATTAGACATAGAGAGAATGATTCCATTTGTGAGGAAAAGCAGAACTAGAGGCCCTACATATAGGAACATTGATAATAAACACAATGAAGAATCCAGGAGAGGCCAATTTACCCACAGTAGGTGTGACATGTACCACATACCTCTTTAAGGGGAAGTTGGATACATACTTGAAAGGGAAAGATCTCCAGATGGGTGAGATGTAGAAGGGCTGAATGTCCTGCATTGTGCTGCTAGTTCTAATCAAGCTGCACTGGATAGAGCTTAGCTCCAATGGCCACTGATAAAACAATTATACAATAATGAAATTGCAAAGCTTATAACGGCTCAGTTTAATGTCTTTTTTTTTGAGTAATTATGAAGAATTGTATTATTAAACAAATTCCTAACATAGTTACATTATCATTTGCATTTTTTAGTATTCTCAGGATGTATGCACAGCTAGAAAGGCAAGTATTTATTGGCCACCCCTGAGAATGTGGTGATGAGTCACTTATCACAAGGTTATCCTTCCTTAGGTAAAGATACCAGACTCTATTCAATTGGAGCAAGACATAGTCAAATGCTTTTGCAATAGTGATCTCCATAATTCTTGCCTTCTTAATTGCTTGCCATACCTGCATATTAACCTTAGGCAATGCTGTCAAAGAAAATTTGAGAAGTTGCTGAAATGCCTTTGCAAACCATACATATTGCAGGATACTCAGCCTCTGATCTCGTCCAACCATATTTATATGCCTCATCCAGTTAAGTTTATGATCAAATTTAACTGTTAGGGTGTTGATGGCGGGGGGATTATGCTGTTGAATGCTAAGGATAGGTGGTTGGATTCTCTCTTGGGGGAAATGGTCATTGTCTAGCACTTGTGTGCCATAAATGTCACAAGCAATCATTACTGAACATTGTCCTATCTCGAGCTGTTCATTATCTGTATTGCAAGTGGAATGCAACATTATACAGTCATCAACAGACATATCATTTCTGAACTTATCATGGCGAATGCCGTGATGAACCCCTGCAGTGATATTCTGGAGTTGAGAAGATCACGCCACCCTCCCCCCAAACAACCACCACAAATCTCCCTTTGTACCAAATATGGCTTTGACCATTGAAGTGTTTTTCCCTTGATTCCCATTAACCCCTTGGTGCTTCACTGAGTTAAATGCTGCCTTGATGACAAGGGTAGTCACTCATATCTCACCTCCAGAAATTAACCCATGTTTGGACCGAAGCAATAATAAGGTCTGATGATCATGGCATAACCTAAACTGAGCAGGTTGTTGCAGTAAGTGTGCAATGCATCTAGGACTCTATGTTTTGTATCATGCATTATTTCAGACTCAGGGAGATAAGGGGAAGTTAGTTTGAATTACATGCTTCATTATGGTGAGATGGAGATTGTTGGCATTCCATTTCTACAAGATCCCTGAAGAGATGCAAACCATCAAGTCACCTACCCAGCTATAGGTTGGACACTGACCCAAACCTGGCAAGAATCAAAACCTGTCTGGTGGGGTAGAGTGGGTTTTCTGCCAGCAAGAAGCCAACATCAGAAATCCAACATTATGTGGAGAAACATTAAGATTGGTTATAGGGAAGGAAAGATGTCTAGGTGTGTTTGAGGATGATGTGGTGAGGAGTATGCAAACCACTGGGAGGAAAGGCCAATGGCCTCCCAACTAGGGAAAGGTGGAGCTATTCCTGCCCAACAAGTTCTTAAGTCAGGATATAAACTCACCTTTGCCTGTCCTGATGGATTTGGGCTGGCAGTAATGATACCAATGTAGTCTGGCCTCTCCATTCAGAATCAGAATCAGGTTTATTATTACTGTCTTATAGTGACATGAAATTTGTTGGTTTGCAGCAGCAATACTGTGCAAAGACATAAAATTACTATAAATTACAAAACAAATAAATTGTGCCAAAATAAAAAGGAATAATGAGGTAGTGTTCATGGGTTCATGGGCCATCCAAAAATCTGATGGCAGAGGGGAAGAAGCTGTTTCTGGATCATTGGGTTCAGGTCCTCATGCTCCTGTACCTTCTCCCTGATGGTAGTAACGAGAAGGCGGCATGTCCCAGATGGTGAGCGTCCTTAGTGATGGATGCCGCCTCCTTGAGGAACCGCCTCTTCACAAGGGTTAATAATGCTGTTAGTTTATAATTAAATAGTCAGACCCTAATACCTACAAAAGAAGCCAGCCCTTACCTGAGTTCTTTACAAGATATTTTAATGATATTCTTATTCTGAAGACCCCAGGTTTTATATTCCCCCACTTATAAACAGCTTCTCTATATCCATCCTATTGAAACCCTTTATAATTTTGATGAATACATCTCACCCTTCTCTTTTTTAGAGAAGAGAAACCTAAATATTTCAGTCTTGATAATTAAAACCTCCTCGTTTCATTAAAAATGGCCTCTGGCACTTTGGAATTTACTTTAGAATGTGTTTTTATCATCCTTTCAGGCTGGGTGGACTAATCATAACAATTGTGTTTTGTGTCTGGCTATTTTACCAGTTATCTTGAATCTGTGCACTTTTGATTACTGCCAATGAAAACAGTTTCTCCTTATTTATTTTTATAACTTATTTTTGAACACACCTATTACATGTTTCCTTCTCCTCCCTTCAGTCACTGATCTCCTGGACTCTCTATAACATTGTCACCAACTGCAGCCCTTCTCATTAATCTTCTCCTAAAATACATCACTTCAATGGCAATTCATCATTCATATCGTCAACTGTACATGTTGTGATCATAGGGATTCAGCTACTTTTCTTTAAAGCATATGAAGACAAGTGCATGAATTGTGTGATTGCAAAATATAAACAGGATTATTCAATACAGACTACCGGCAACCAAGAGAATACTAAACATTACCTTCACAAGTTATCACTTAGTTTTCCTTCAAATTCTTATTGGATGAAAGATGTTGAGAGCAATTGGTTGGGAATGGTGATTTTCCTGGCTCATACAATACCGTAACTAATCTAGTTACTGGACCTTAACCTGCACCGAAGTATCTATTAGTCACAGCCTAGAACAAGCTGTGCAATAGTGAGCAACATTTTGTGGCAACCGGCATAGCAGTTATATGTTTCCACCTGTTCTGAATCTCATGAAGCATAGAATTTAGGCTTACATGAGTCTAGTTGTGACAGTTTAAAAATAGCTCGGGACATGGGAAGGGCCAGTGGTAGGAAGTGGAAGGGGAATAAAGCCACCTTTCTCAGATAATGGGTGCAACATCTTCACTCAAAGAGTGGTGTATGCCATTTCCCTTACATCAAAATTCTCATCCTTGTTATCAAAGGCTGCAAAGGCCTCACCCTTTCATGTGTCTGCAACCTCCTCCAGCAAAATAAATCTTAAGGTCCCTATGTTTAGCTAATTCTGTCCTTGTGTGCATTCTTCTGCTGAGGTCACTGGCTGATGGCGTTCCAATGCAATAATATGGGAGTGAAACACTGTGGGAAAAATAGGGAAGTATTCCTCAGGATCCCTGGAATCTGGTAAGCATCATATTCTTGAATTTCCTGGAACTGCTGGGAGTAACTTCAGTGCAAGATCTTGGTCTTCTCCAAGGCAATTTACATCGTAGTATTGATATTGCAAATGTCCTTGGCCATTTGAACAATGATTTGGGCCATTGTATAGTCCAGTCATTTCTCATGTTCTAAAGAATTCACATTTGACCTCCTGAATAACTAAAGTCGGACAAATCACTTGGACCCAATGGCTTGCACCCAAGGATTTGAAAGGAGCTGACTGCAGAGATAGTGGATACAGTGGTTGAAATGGTTAAAAACTCACTAAATTCCAGGAGGGTACCAGAAGTTTGGAAAAGAACCAATATGAGTCCTTTCTTTAAAAAGGGAAGAAGACAGATTGCAGAAATCTATAGGTTAGTCGTTGTCAGAAAGATGCTAGAATCAATAATCAAAGAGGAAATAACTAATCATTTAGGAAAGAATTATATAAGCAAACCTAACCAACATGGTTTCATGAAAGTTAAATCATGTTTGACAAATGTTCTCAATTTCTTTGAGAATGTGAGAGAGAGAGAGAGAGAGAGAGAGAGAGAGAGAGAGTGAAAGGAATCTGTAGATGTAGTGCATTTAGATTTTATTGGGAAAGGGTTGGAGTTAAAGAAAAGGGAGATTTTGTTCCAATTGTACATGGCGTTGGTGAGGCCATACTTGGATAATGTGCACAGTTTCGGTCCCCTTACCTGAAGATGGGATATAGTCCACTGGAGATTCACCAAGCTAATTCCTGGGATGAGGGAGCTAATTTAGAGGGCTGAGGTCGTTATTCCTTACAGTTTAGAATAATGAGGGGTGAATTTATTCAAACATATAAGATCCTAAGAGGGCTTGACAGAGTGGATTTTGAGATGTTTTCAATAGTGAGTCACAAACAAGGGGACATAGCTACAAAGTAAGGAGTCTATCATTTAAAATGGAGATGTAAAGAAATTTCTTCTCTCAGAGGGTAATTGGTAACTTGTTTGTTATTGTCACATGTACTGAATTACAGTGAAAAGCTTTTGCTTACATGCCGTGCAGACAGATCATTCCAATACATAAGTACATCAAGGTAGTAAAAAGGAAAACAAAACAGAATGAAGAATATAGTTTTTTTTACAGAGAAAGAGCAGCGCAGGTGAAGTGCAAGGGCCAAGGTGAGGTACATTGAGAGATCAAGAGGGTAGTGAATCTCTGGGATTCTCTGTCTCTGAGGATGGTGGAGACCAGATCCTTAGATATATTTAGGGTAGAGATAGATAAATATTTTACAGATCGAGGAGTTAAGGCTTATGATGAACTGGCAAAGAAGAGGAGATGAAGGCAGCATAGATCAGCCATAATCATATTGAATGGGTGGGGCAGGCTTGTGGGGCCTGGTGGCCAATCCTGCTCCTATCATCTTATGTTCTTCTGTTCCTGATAAGAAAGTTGGGCTTATGATTTTTTTAAATTCATTCTTGAGATCTGAGCATCACTGGCAAGACCAGCATTTTTGCCTATCCCTAATCACCACTAAGAAGGTGGTGCTGAAGCACCTTCTTGAACCGCTGTGATCCTTACTGTCGGGTCTGGTAATTTTTGAATTCGCAGGTTCTTTCAGGAGTCCAGGAATGAGTTGAAAACAACTTGTGCTTCACAAAGTTTTATTGGAAAAGTTTAAAACAAAGAAACAGTCACAGAGCAGATGACACTAGCTTTACTACTAGGAGATGAGATGAGACAAAAGAACTGAAAATGAGCTAGTGTATCCACTCCAGCCAACTCTTGTTGCATGTCCCACCTCCTCTGAACCAGATCCCCAGCACCTTCAGGTAATCAGGCCCGACTGTAAAGGATACAAAGGATCATTTGCCAAAGAACGTGGCCATGAATTTGCTGTGACCTTTGAGGCCAGATCAGACTGATTGCAGATGCTGCCCAATGCTGCCCAGAAGAAGGCAATGTTTTCAATGTATAGGCGGGCCTCTGATCCATATCTCCGCTGCCTGGGATTGTTACCTCTCTTATGTCCATGTTCTTCCTAATAGAGTTAGCAAAATGCTCAATACAACACATGAACAAGACAGAGGAGAATGGGCAGCTTGTTTAACTCCATATTTAATGGGGAAATTTCCTGTTCGCCCCCACCATCATTATTTAGATCCGTGTAGGAGTAGAGGGATCTGGGGGTTCATATCCACAGCTCAGTGAAACTTGCCTCATAGGTAGATCGGGTAGTTGAGAAAGCTTATGGAATGTTAGCTTTCATAAGTCATGGGTTCGAGTTTAAGAGCCGCAAAGTAATGACACAGCCCTACAAAACTCTGGTTAGACCAGACTTGTAGTACTGTGTCCAGTTCTGGTCACCTCATTATAAGAAGAATGTGGAAGCGTTAGAAAGGGTGCAGAGGAGATTTACCAGGTTGCTGCCTGGTTTAGAGAATATGGATTATGAGGAGAGACTAACGGAGCTAAGGCTTTACTCATTGGTGAGAAGGAGGATGAGGGGAGATGTGATAGAGGTGTACAAAATATTAAGAGGAATAGATAGAGCGGACAGCCAGCACCTCTTTCCCAGTGCACCTATGCTCAATACAAGGGGACATGGCTTTAAGGTAATGGGTGGAAAGTTCAAGGGAGATATCAGAAGGAGGTTTTTCAACCAGAGAGCAGTTGGTGCATGGAATGCACTGTCTGGGGTGGTGGTGGAGGCTGATACGTTGGTCAAGATCAAGAGATTGTTAGATAAACATATGGAAGAATTTAAAATAGAGGGATATGTGGGAGGAAGGGGTTAGATAGTCAGGCATGGTTTAAAGGTTGGCACAACATGGTGGGCCGAAGGGCCTGTATTGTGCTGTATTGTTCTATGGTTCTCTGGTTCTATGGGAGAGGGAAGAGAGCAAGAGCAAGATAAGCAAGAGAGCAAGAGGCGAGAGAGATAGAGACAAGAGAGAGAGCAAGAGAGTGATTAACAAAAAATGACACCTTTTGTACCTGAGATAAGAGGTACTGTTTAGCTAACAATACTCCAATTAGAAAACCTATGAGCTACCTGCGGTAAAACCAGCCAATGAGAAAACACGTATTCACCTGATGGACGAACCAATGAGCTAAAAAGTAGTTTTACCTTGTATTAAACAATATACATGTTAGAAAAAACTACTTAAAACAGTCAAATCCAACACTACTCACGCAGTTCCGTTGGGGAGGGAGTTCCAGGATTTAGACCCAGGGACAATGAACAACCACAATATATTCCCAATGCGTGATTTTGAGGGGAACCTACAGGTGGTGTACCCATTCACCTGCTGCTTTCGACCACCTTGGTGGTAGGGTCCCAGGTTTGGGAGGTGCTGTCAGAGTAGCCTGGGTGAGCAACTGCAGTGTATTTTGAAGATGGTCCACACTGCAGTCACTGTGTGCCAGTGATGGAGGGAATGAATATTTAGGATGCTGGATGGGGTACCAATCGGGCCAACCAGAACCAACAATATTAATAACAAAATTTAACAAATTAGCAAATTTGAATAATTAAGGGTATATAAAAAGATATTAAAAAATAAGGAACAGGGCACACGTGATAGCAAAGATGCTCATGATAGGATGAAAAGTGCGGATCAACTTTTTCTGAATATGGCTAAAATAACCAAATTAAATAATATTGTTGAGCCATTTAAAACTGGAGATAGCAGAGCTTTACTGCTCAGTTGAATTTGCTCTCCAGTAGCTTGTTGGGTGTGCATTCCAACAAAGGGAAAACAAGGGCATGACAAACTGATTCAGGAAGTTCTGGCCCTTGCATTCAGAAATTGCTAAAACGTGGTCTATCAGCACAAAAAATATTCATGCGAAAAGAATATTAATGCTTCAGGAAGTAATTTAAAAACCGAGGTGGGTTAAGATTGGGGAAACATGGCTAAATGCTGCCCTCTAGTGTTGAGAAAGGAAGCAGGGAACAGCAACACCTATCGCTAATTCCCAAGGTGGACCTTCTAAGGATTTTAGCAGGTGCTACCATTCTCTGGTGCTTTTTTTGTTTAGCGGTTTGGAACCTCAGCAGAGTGCAGAAACTTCAGTACTTGGTGCAGAGAGGGCATTGGTTAATTTAGTTTCAGCATTGCGAACCGTCCCGAGATTTGAACACCAATAATTCAGCTGACATTTTAGTGCAGTACTGACGGAACCCTGCACTACCAGAAGACCAAAGCTGCATTGCCTCGTGCCCTTGGCAGATTTTATTTGAGTCAGCAATGCTGATAAGATTATCTGGTCACTTCCATGCTACTGTTCATGGCAGCTTGCTGTCTACAAGCTGCCGGCATCCCACATTACAACAGTGGTCACCCTTTATATTTTTTAAAGTATTTCATTGGAAACAAGGTGCTTTGGGACAGTGTGGGGCTAATGAAAGGACTTACTTTCCTTCTTACAACTGACCTATCACCTGGCTTAACGTTTGTTGTTTAAATTTTCCCAGTGACATGGCTAATAGGGGAGCCGTGTTGT
>JAUZTB010000098.1:85157759-85174657 GCA_034780895.1 Rhynchobatus australiae | reverse complement strand
GGGGGTGGTTTGCATGTGTTCGGGAAGAAATATCAACAGAAGTAAAAAAAAATTATTTGTTTCTATTTGTTCCATTTCCTGAAACCCTTTTAGGCTGTGTCTGGGAGAGGAGACAGCCAACCAGGCAGATGTATTTTAGGCAATCAATTAAATGAAGATAAAAGCTGGCCCTAATTCTTTTTCATTAAAAATACCCCTTTCCTCCCAATTATTCAAGCCATACCTTGTAGCTCTCATCTTGCTGGAGTGTGTTACTGTACAGAGTAATTGGCCACACTTTGGTCATGATTCTACTAGAAATGATCGCGGTGGGGAGGAACTCAATGTGTGGGTGAGGGTCTGAGAGTTGACTGACACAGTCACAGATTGTGCTGTCCCTCACATTCGACCTAGGGAGGTGGTGGCCATATCTTCTCTGGGCTGTCCTCCTGATCAAAAGTTATCTAGTTTTCCTTGGAAGGTTAAAGCTCAGGTCAGCTTCCTGGTTGTGGTGGGTGATGCTTGTAGTCAGCCAGGAGGTGCAGCACTGAGAGGGGAGGCTGTTATCAGTTTATAGAGTTTAGAGCATTCTCCATTGTGGGCTGCATGATTTTGGGGCAGTGCATATGGGAATTTTAAGGCCCTGTGACTGAGGATAGGCTGTAAAGAGGATGTTTACCCTGTGCACATCAGGAGGTTCTTTGTAGGTTAGCACAGGCTGCCACTTGTACTACATTGGTTTCAGTGCACCAGAAATGACTCTTGTGGCTTCTTGGAGATAAATATCTACCATGTTAATGTGGGTGGTTCCCAAGCCAGATTGACCAGCAGTTCTCAGCTGTTCAGTAGGCTAGGGCAACTGATATCATAGTTTGTTGGTGCTGCTAACCTAGGTGGTATCCATCAGTTTCTATTTGAGATTTGGTCTTATCTTGATCTTGGTTCTGAAGTTGCTGGTAAATACTAAGGAGTAGTTGTTGTTGGGTGCATGGGTCACATAGAGCCCACTAGCATTACCAAAATAGTAAGCTTATTTATGCAATGCAAGGCAGAACAACATTTTGTAAAACTGGGGCAATTATTTGCGAGTTTGCAGTGACAGCTGTGCATTTTTTTGACTGACAGCTTTTTTGAATGCTTTCCAAAACCACCTCTATCAACACTTCACAGGGGATTTTTGTGTGGGTTGCTCTGTAGCTGAGGTTTGGACTTGGCCCAGGTTTGACTAACTATGCTGGGATTTCAACGGGAAGGTTGTTTGTCCCTCCTGGATGAAGTGCCTGCATCTAAGGGAATATTCCCCTGTGTGTTCAGTGCCACTGAATTGAGTGTAGACCTACGGAATGGGATCCCAATCCTGTTCAGACTTCAATTGACTTTTTGTTCTAGTAAACATAGTTGAGAGTAGCAGTGCCTCATCTTTTCTCCCAAACTCAACTGCAGATAGAGGAAGGGGCTGGTGCCTTTGACTTCCAGTAGGGCATTTTCTCATGCTTTGATGTGACGGTTATCAGTGCGTGCATAGCAACAATGATGCAATGGATAATATTTGATCTCACTACTTCCCAATAATTTGATGGCTGTGGAAATTAGATAATGAAACTTTAGATTTCTAATTGTATACTTTACCCAATACTCAGTAGAATGCAAAGTTATTGCACACAGAGTTATAAATAACAGATTCTCATCAAGCTAAGAGAATTCCTTCTTTTGTAAAAAGATAATTTATACTTAAGAAGGAAGCCAATTTTAGTAAAATGTCACTTTTTTTTAATTATATAGGCAAAGGGCAAAGCTCAGTCAGAAAGCAATAAGAAACTCAAATGCTGCTCCTGGGATCTTTGATTCCCATCGGAGAATCAGCCATGGCTTAATGCTTCATCTAAAACGTGACCTCTATGATAATGCAATACCCTTGCTATTATACAATCAGGATTGTAGAGATTACGTGCCCAAAATGATTGGGATATATTTGAAACCTCTCACTTGATGTGCATTTTGGAGTAAACTGTACTATTTGGGAAGGCTCAGGTTGTGTATTGTGTAAAATAGCAAGGTTTTTACAATTCATTGTCAAGGAGTAAATCAGACAGTAACTTCCAATGTCCATACGTACCCTGTAAATGAAAAATTGGAACATTACCATCCAGTTGCCCTGCTGCTCCAATAGTTCTGCCACGTAACTGCCTTGCTAAGGATTTCCACAATCAAGTGGTTAAAAGGCAGATTATTCTTTGGTTTGTTTGATTGAAGAAACTCTCTGCTGCTTTCCCTGTTCAAGTTTTGTCCAGAGCCACTGCATAAGATAGTGTTCTCTATCAGACTTTGAATAACCATGTTACTGCTCAGAGACTCATGAAAGGTCTATGGGAACCTGTAAGTGAATGATTGGTGGGTGTCATTCATTCACTTTTGATCAAAAATCCAGGCCATTTAAAAAAATTAAATTGAACCTCAAGACAACACATTTCTCAATTGCATCCATCAAAATTTTTTTAAATCACAAATTAACAAAGACAATACAATCTTCTGCTCTTCATTCAAAACTTGCTTCATGCAAACTATTGAATATTAAAGTAGAGGCTTTGAAATACACCAAATTATTTTGGAGCATCACTCCCTGCTATTTCATTCATGGCAAATCATGCCATCCGCCACCCCTGCCCAACCACTTTGACCCTTTTCAGCTTGGAAAGATATTAGGGGAGAAATTCTTATGCTAAACATGATATGGTAATGCCTGCATGTTGCATTCTGTTTCTGGAATATATCTTCAGTATAGCAACTAGTATTGTGATTCAGTGCTGGAAATGGGGGGAAAGGTTATCCTTCCATCTCATTTGAGTCAAAATGTGATTCATGGTAATGATCACCCAAACATTGACTCATCAGTTAAGAGTCTAGCCAGAGAAGAACAGAACCATGCCAGTGGAGAAATTGACTGGATCCACTTATCATTTTGTATGTGAATTAGGAGGGTGTAAAACAAGCTTTTGATTTGATTTTCCTCCAAACAGATAAGAGTTAAAACAATCCCTTCTGTCAGTACTTAGGAGCAACACAACCAACCTCCAAATTTCCTAGCCAAGTATCCACATACCATGCGAGAGGAGGTTCATTGGTACTCTTCTGCAGGCTAATCTGTCTTCCTAAAACCCTTTCCTGCCCATTCAGCACTGGGATCAATTGTTACAACCCCAATGTTGGCAGGATTGAAATCGGGCTATTCAGAAGAGCCAAAGTGTAGGATTTGTTAAAACGAAGCACTGTTATTTCAAGGCAAGGATTATGAGAGATAAAGGCTAAGTAGCAGTGGGCAACCTTGTTTAGAAAAATGACACAGCTGTTTTCTTTCAAAATGTGCATTATTTTATTTGTTGCCTGTTTTTCTATAGCTATTTAACTGTACCCCCGGATGCAGTAAAAGAGTATATATTCCATTGGAGGCACACTTTCTTTGTTCAGCCACAGTAATATTTTACAGTTCCCCCAAATTCTTTACATAAGACTGTCTTTTTGCTGTTTGAATGAGTGAATTGAATACCATGGCTTGGAGAAAAGCTTATTGCAGACGCTTTTTGGCTTAACTCCCTTGATTTAATTCCCTGTTTGATCTCCAGCTAAGTCTAGCCAGTAACAACAGACTTATTAAAAGTTGAACGTGCATAGGAAGTTTTTTAATGTGCTGGCACAGTTCAGCTGTTAAAGTGATGGTCGTCCCATAAAAGTACTTCAACCTGTGACGGCACATGTGAATGTGTTATGGACAACTGTGCTTTCAACCTTTCTCCTTGAGCCATTAAGTTGTTTGGATTGTGAAAATGAAGCAACTTTTTGAAATATTCTGATGATTGTAATTAAGCAACTAACCCCTTTGACACTTTTTTTGTTTTAAGTTCAATCTTGGGGGATATGCATTGCTAGCAAGGCTGAAATATACTGCAGCCCCTGAGGTGGTATGCTTTCACCTTGAATCCCTGCAGTCTAAGTAATGAAGGTGCTCCAACAGTCTTGTTATGAGGCTCTTGACCTAGTGATAGTGGAATGGTGTCCTGTCCCCAGGTCAGAATGGTGTGTGACTAAATGGTGATGGACATTCTGTTTGCCTGAGGGACACCAGTTTCAACTGTGAGAAGAATTTTGTGGCATTGCTTCATGAGATGTCTGCCTGCCTTGCATGTGGTTTTGATTTCTCGGAGAAGGTTTGTTTTGATCTATTCCCCTATGCACACACATACATACATGCACACGCATGCACACACATCACTGATTTCACTGGCATTGTTGCCAATTGTCTACTTTAAAAGACTTAGGTCTCTATGGAGACTATTAGAGTTCCCCACCCCCCCCCCCCCAAACTGCTAGTAGTATTTGCATTTTTATGCAAAGTTGTGGTTTATTGAGCATCATTACACTTATGCAAGTACAAAAGTGATAATGGCATGTGGTGGACTGTTGGATGGGTTCAGGATGAGATTTGCCAGCAGCTGTACATTGATTATAGCTCCATGGATACACCAGCTTCCCACTTCATCCTGAGTTTCTATGGATAACAATATCAGTCAATGAACAGGGTGGGGTGTATGCCTATGCTTGTGGCAACAGTCAAACGTGTAGCTATCAATGCCATTTTACTTGGAAAACAATTACTCTACACGAGGATACAACTCGTGTAAGAAACAGCAACAACTTCTAATCCGAGCATCATATTTTTTGTCAGATATGCAGGGAGTGGAGGATGATTGCACTTAAGTTGTGCACTTTAATACAGCCTCAATTACTTGAAGCAATGCAGTCACCAGGTTTGATTAACGGTGAAGTTACCCAATCATGTCTACTCTGATTGGAATAGCAGCATTACTAAATATAGCCTTCACTAAGGTGGTCCCTGAAGTTTGGTCACTGTTGTAAATTATGAAATGCACCAGCTAATTTGTGTAAAGAAAGTTCCCAAAACACCGTTTTGGAGATGAACAGACAATTTGTTTAAGAATTATTGAGAGAGGAGTATTGGCTAAGACACGAGTGAAGTTTCCTCCTTTTCTACCTTCATTACTGTTGGGAAAAGTATACATCCACCTGCGAGGGTAAATGAGGCCTCTTTTTGATGTCCCACTTGAAAACGGGCAATGCAGAACTGCAATGAAATCCTCAACTGTGTGCTCACTCTTGCAAAGGGCTGAACCCATAATCTTCTGACAACCTTTGCCTTGCACAAGGTAGCAGGCATTACAACTCAGTGTCATAATATTGTGTGGTAATTCAGTTTGTATAGTTTGGTATAATATTGAACTTTTAATTGTGTTCCTGAAATATCCTGCTAGGGAAAATTTCCTAGATCAGACACAACAGATTGGGGTCTGCATGTGGAAGATGCACTTGAGTGGCAAGAGCCTCGTGTGGAAACCCCCTGAGATTTGCTTTAAGTCAACAATGGGCACCTCACAATTACTCGTAACTCAGCCAGCTCACTGGGCACAGAGCTTCTGCTGGACTCTGAGTGTAAACCGTTCAGAAGTAAAGTACAAGCAATGTTCTGCTTTGCCCTCTTTTTATTTTTTTGGAAACCCATCACCACTTTCAATGAACAAGAAAGCCTTTCTGTGTTCAGGATGAAGGAGAACATGAGCCAGTGCAGGCTGGCTCACTGCGGTTTGTGTGAACCACAACCCAATCTGTGATGTTCAGACTTGAGTTTATTTTGAAATGGTGGCCTCGCCTTTTTTTCTTTGCCTGCTTTTGGGGTTGTTGGGGGTGGTGATTGGTGGTCTCACTGTATAGAGCAGATCCTTCAACCTTCAGGTTATTTAGTAACTGCTGGATGCTAACCAGTGGAGATGCCTTATTTCAGTGGCAGTGCCTGCATTCTTATATTTCACAGCCATGTTTTCCCGTGTTTCACAGAACGTGTATGATTTGGTGGCTGTGAGCTGATAAAATGGGAACTTAAGCTGTATTGTAGAGCAAGATTGTCCATTTAACCTGGTGTCTGTAGCTGTCAAAGTGTTTATTTCCCCTCCAAGATCTATTTATTCATTCTGCTGGCAATAAAATAAAATTCAGTCTTGGCATCTATTGGTTCTGGATTGGGAAGGAGTGCTGAAATGTTCTGATTTTCTGCCATCAGAGCAGACAGTGGTGGAATGCTTTGAAGATAGTTCTGAAAAGTGTTAAAGGAAACAAACTAAAAATGGCTTGACTAAATTCAGGCCTTTTTCAGTACAGGAGATTGAAGAATGATTTGGTAAAATTTTACACTATTTAATTGGATAGATATGGAGCAATCTCCTCAATAACAAGTGGTCCTAATCTTAAAATTTTGAAATGGGTCATTTTGGAGTGCAATTAGATACCCCTTCCAAATTTCCATTGCACTTGTGTAGAACATTCTCAGAAAGCTATGAATCCTGGGTTGACTGATGCTTTCAAGATAGATCACTATCTTGGGATTACAGAACTAGGATGAGTATACAGAGTCGTGCAATCAGCAATGATATAATTGAATTACAGAGCAAATTCTGAGTGACTAGCAATAATCCACAATCCAAACATTTATCCAAATTTGATTTCCAATTATAGCAAACTCAGATTTTAATACTTCCTTTATGGTGGCTTTAAAAGATTCCCCACACATGCAATAAACTGTCCATTGTAAAATCTTTGAAGTTTACCTCAATTTTATTTATTGTAGGATTATCATTGTTCTGCATGTGTGGTATCAAATCCTTAGTTACTAATGTAGGAGTTGAAGTAGGTTGAGTCTACTCTGCCACTCAACTTCAGGTCTACTCCGACATTAAAATTCAACTCTGTGTCTGCATCGGAACTGGCTATTTCTGTTGTAAGTCTCCACCTGTGATATTTGCTCCGTTTTTGTCTTTCTATTAACAAAGCCTGACCCCTTAGCCACAACCTCTAGAAGATCTAATCATCCTCTAAGCAGAACATTTTGTATCTGTACAAGTTCCTTTCTCTGTATTCCTTCTCTCTAAATGCCCCCTGTCTTTTGGCTTTGGAGTCATAGAACTGAACAACACAGATTCTTTGGTCCACCACATCCATGCCAACCTTTTTGCCCATTTACACTAAACCCATTTGCCCACATTAGATATTTATCCTTCTATGCCTCACCTATTTACATGCCTGTCTAAATGTCTCTTAAAAATTCCTTTGGCAGAGAGTTTCAGATATCATCTACTCTCTGTGTAAAAGTCCCCTTTAAAACTCCTTCCTCTCACCTTAATCCTATGCTCTCTTGTTTTTTGATACTCTGACCATGGGAAAAATATTCTGACCATCTACCCAATCTATGCCTTTTTATAATTGTATAAACCTCTCTCGGGTCATCCCTTGGCCTCCTTTGCTTCAGAGAAAACAAACCCAACCTTTCCAACCTCTCCCCATAGTTAAAATCCTTCAATCAGGCAACATTCTGGTTCAGCATTATTCATGATCTAATTTGTAGCATTGTTGGGACTTGATTAGCATTTGGGTTTTTTTTTGAAATTTTGGATGATTCCTCAGTACTGCTTTATCCTCATGAGCAACCGTTGGAATACTCCTCACAGCCATAGTGATTGCCTTAATACTTCAGTGTGAACAGCCAGCCTACTCTATGCTGACTATTGCTGGAGGAGAAGCTTACAAAGTAGCAAGGTCATCCTTGTCTTCATGTCATGTAAACAATTAAAAGTTATTTTAAAGGTTAATTCAAGTTCGTACTATCAATATGATATCATCTGATTTATAAATGCTGAGATATCCCACAATTTTTCATCTATATTACATGGATGAATCTTTGGATTGGGTAGCATTACTGAAGTCCTATAACTTTGTCATTTTGCTATCTTGACCTCCAGTTCATCCCAGCATCTGGTAACCACACATGGTTTTTTTTTATAATTTTGTTTTGAAGTACTGTATCTGTCTCCATTTTAATTTTTTCAGGTTGCATTTTTTTTGTAGAGAGCTTTCATCTGACAACCTGTTCTTTGTGTGAAACTTGCATGATGCATGTAATCTGCACCCAAGTCATATGGTCTGTTACAGAACTAATAAAAAAGAAATGCTGGAGATGGATCAGGCAGCATCTGTGGCAAGAGGAACAGAGTTACTGTTTCAGGTCAATGATTTTTCACCAGATCTCCTGGTGAAAGGATATAGCAACTGAAATATTAACCCTGTTTTTCTCTCCAGACTCTGCTGAGTATTTCCAGCACATCCTGTTTTAATTTCGGATTTCTAGCATCTGCAGTTCTTTGCTTTTCCAATTAGACTACTTGCTTAGTTGGTCTGGTGAAAAGATGAATCTCCTCATTTTGAGGAGGTTCTTTATCACTGAAAGGGGAGACCCTAACGTTAAAAATATCTAGTCTTATTTGTTTTGACATATCAGTGCTTGGCTGGGCAATAAATGTTCTCATACTCTTTGTTTATGTGCCAAGCCAAAATCATTTAGAAACCCAGAATCAACCACTATGAAAATGATAATTTATTAGATTTCCTTTTAAAGTAGTAACTATAAATTGTATTGAGGTTTGACTTATGAAAATGGCTTAATGAAACCAGGCTACAGGCTGCTGGCAGAAGTAAAAGGTTACTGAATACTGAAGTTAATTGTATCTAGCTCCAAGGATTTTCAAAGCTTTGGGGTTTTAAAGTTTTTTTAAGGAAGTGTATCTTTCTCACAATAGTTCATAATACCCTTGCAATTTTTTTTTGTGCACTTGTGAATCTGCGCAGTGAATGTTCAGCTAAACCTATATGTACAGGACAGATTTAAAACTGGGTTCTTATTTTGTTGGAGCAATGCAACTCACAGATATAATAGTCTTTGAAATTGAAAGGATTGGGCAGGATACATAAAAGTGGAATGCATCCAGCATCAAGGAAGAGGGGGTGTTAACAGAAAATTAAATGCAAATAACTTGGAAAGGAAACCAAGTGAACTGGGAAATAAAAACATAGAATTCATTTCCAAGGTTGGGGGGTTTGAGCAAGATTGCACGTTGATGCAATTGAGTGGTTTATTAGGTCCCTGCAAAAGGTACTTGAGAGGGTTTGAAGCACAGCATTTGATCTGCAAAACTGAATGAATTGCAGAGTGTGGACTTGATTTCCACTCTCTCCAAATTCCATTGACTATTCAGTATTATAGAGTGTTGCAAAGACAATATCAATATCTTGTAACCTTAAAAACTGGAGACCAACATCAAAAGGATCCAAATTGCATTGAATAAAAATTTGATATAATTAAGAATTAGGTCACTGGAAGTTGATAGACATTTAAGTAAAAAAAAATGTGGGAGCCAAAATCTATTGTGTGCAATTGTTGTGTCACATGGATACATTAGGGGGCTTCATATACTCATGATAACTTGCGGTGCAAGAAATACCATTGACGACTGAAGGTTAGAGTTTCTAAAAGGCAAAAAACTGCAGATACTCCGAATCTGAATACAAAGTGAAAATGCTGGAAATATTCAGCAGGATAGGCAGCAAATGTATAGAATCAGGGTAAACCAATTAGTTTGATGGCCTTTCATCAGAACTAGGAAAAGTTAGGAATAAGAAACATGTTCAAAGTTACAACAAAAGGAAGGGCTGGAATGTCTGTGATATTGAGGAGACTGTAAGGCCCAAGTGTTAGTGGTATTGGCTGAGATAAGGTGATGAAGACTTATTAATTGCAGCTGATCTGTCTGAAGGGATGTAAATGAGAAGTGATGAAGGAAAACAAAGGAGATAGGGCACAATGCTGGAAATGAGCTACAAAATATTGCAGATGCTAGAAACCTGAAATAAAAACTAAACCTGCTAGATATTGTAGATCAAGCAGCATCTATAAGGAAAGGGAGGCAGAGTTCATGTTCTACCTTTTTATCAGAGCTGGTCCGTTCTTCTACAAACCCAAAAGATTAGTTATTCAAAATTGTTGAATTTTCAGATTTCCAATAACTATAGATTTTTGTATTGCACGCACCATTTTTTTCTCTCTTCTGTCTTGTGTGTCTCCAGTTTACATCTGACAGATCAGTTGCTGTTAACGAGCATTCTCCACCCTACCTCAACCAGCACCATTTGTCACTCATTGTCTCTTGATCACCACCTCTACTTCTCCACAACCTAAAATGTCTGATTCCCAGTTCTAATGAAAGGTCATTGACTTGATATGTTTGTCCCCCTCTGCCTTTGGAGGGAGAGGGGTTCTGACCTTGCAAAGTGTCCACTGCGGACTTTTTGGGTCTTGCATTCCAGGAGGTGAACATCCTGCGACTATGGTTCAGCAGAGATCATAAGCTAGTGACTATCATTCAGGTTGGGGCAATCCAGTGGAGCAGCTAGTAGAGCTGCCATCTCAGTTCCAGAGACCTGGGTTCAATCCTGACTTCCAGTGGTGACTGTGAGCAAATGCACTGTACCATGGGCCAAATGACTGCTCTTGGTTAGCAAAGTGTAGAAATACCATGTTGCTGGAACTCTGTATTTAGGGGTTAGACACGTTCTGCAACTGCCTGCGTGAATCCTAATGTATGCCTTGATGCCAGTGTAAAGGATATTGAATATATGCAAGGCACTTTGTGTGATTTTCATTGCTGGAGTTCCTCAGTCAAGTTAACAGGCGAGTAACAACAGCATCCAATTCCTCTCCGAAGATCAGCTCAAAATTCTGGAGCTCCCAAGCCAAAATGACCACTGTAGACTGCAGCTGTTTAGGAAGGCAACTTGTCACCACTATGAGGGGAAGTAGGGATAACCAAGCAAATGATGCTCATATCCTGGCAATAAATAAAATTAACTCCAGGCACCAAATTTTCCAAAAGCATCACAGCCTTGGATAGGGGGCAGAAGGTATTGAGGGCTGCAGTACTTCTGTTTTATGGACAGGCCAAGCCAGTGTTGCACATTTTAGACTAGGTAAGGGTAAAAGAAGATTTAATAGAGGTATTCAAAATCATGAAAGGATTTTGCATGGTAAACGAGGAGAATTTCTTTCCCTTTTCTAAAAAAGGTATAGATTAAGATAATTGACAAAATAAGGTCAATGGAGAAATGTTATTTGCAATCAGTAATGATCTGGTATAGACTTTCTGAAAGTGCAGTAGGAACAGATTTGTGTTCAAAAGGCAGTAGATAAATGATTGAAGGGGAAAAGTTTGCAAAGCTGCAGGGAAAGGAGGAGCATCTCATTACTGGAACGGTGTTCCATTTATATAAAATGGGTGAAATGGCCTATCATTGTACACAACTCGGTGAGCTTGGATTTAAGCCTGGTGGTAAGGATGCCATGGTATTTTTCTCCCCTTGATGTGTGTGAACTGAATGGGTTCACAACTACCATTTAGCTTCACAGTTAACATTTTTCTGCTGTAGTCTTCCTACTTCATTCTCTTTAAAATTAACCTTTAATTCTCAAAATGACAGGAAGAGGTTTGAGGTCCACTTCTCTGAATTATTAGTGCAGGCCTCTACATTATTAGTCCAATAACATAACTACTGCTGAACGGAGCCTATTAGTAGTTCATAAAACATCGAAGTTAGTGTCCTATCTTGGCAAGCCCTTGCAGAGCAGGAGCCAAGTCAATAAAGCAGGTGCTTCCAGATAAGGGGAGGGGAAATTTGTTTGCCTTTGTTCTCAGAGGATTCATTGCTATATATGAAGCACCACTGGGTATCCCTGGTCAGTATTGTATGCTGGGCTAAAGGCTAAGAAGCAGGATATATTGTAATAAGGGAAACATTGAGTTGATTGAACTTTTTTTTTACTGGTTCTTGAAGCCAAAAGAAATGTTTTTTTTCTCTCATTTCCTTTAGTGTTCTATAGTTTTCTAAACTCCATTTTTGTGTTAAAAACCAGGGGAATGCATATAACACTTACAGGGGCCCAGTGCTCTGCAAACCATCTTTCAGTATTGTTGTAATGCACCCTCTGTGGACTTCAGCTGTGAGTATATAGGTATTATTCAGGCCATAAAACTATATTGTCACATCTGAAACTGTTTTAGCTGTTGAAAAGGAGACTTGAGCTTCAAAGGCTTCAATAGTATTTCCAGACTCCCCTCACTAGCAGATCACCTTGATATTAAATTCCACTCAGATGGTGAATGTGGAGCAGTTCTGCATTTATGATGTTAGCAGAACTCTTTTTAATACAAAGTTTTTTTTTTAATAGGTTTTGTGCCAGATGTGCTTCACAGCAGTTGAATGTGGGCATCTGTGAATAATTGCAGGAAATTTTCATTATTTCAAAATAGGAGATTTTTACCTTGTGTTTGTGCACAAGTGTACCTGCATGTGTACATGCATAAATTTTCATTATTCAAATATCTGTTTTCACTGAATACTTCAGTCATCATTTAACATTTCAGCAAGTGAAGCTAGTTAGAGGCAGCCCATATTTTTCTGCATTGAAGTTGTTGCATTATCCAAATTGACGAGAAATGAACTTTATCCCACTTAGGAAGAAAAGATCTAATAGCTGTTACTCTGCGTGAGGTACAAATGAATATTTAACTATCAAAGCTATTTCAGAAAGGTCCATTGAATAGGCCAACTTTAGGCTGGTGGGGATGCAAGGTAGCAAATTGGATGGCTGCTGATTTTGGCCCAATTCACTCTGCGAGAATAGCACTGGTTTGAATTGGATACCTGTTTTACTACACCACCCAGTCACTCCCCTCATCATGTTTTCTCCATTATTTAGAGGTATGTTCAGAGTGACCATTTGAATGGGTTTAGATTTTATCAAAATTGTTTCCATAAGATGGATTAGTAAATACTTTGTGGCTTTGTAGCCATTGGAGTTCATTGAGGTAGAGTTCTGGCAGGCTATTGCCTTGAACTGACACTTTCTTTTAAAAAGTGTGTTCCATGCCAAATAATGGTGCTTTCACCATAACTCTTTCCCGACACTTTTCCCAAAACCATAAAACCAAGTCAGGTCCTAAGAATTACAGTACTTGGTCTGTGATATTTGAAAGTGACCTGCTTTTGTAACTGCAAGCTCTTGCCTAAAAGAATGTCATACCAAAAAGCACTTGGACCTAGATACTGGATCCCTCAGTGCTGTTTCCTACAGTGCACTAGCAATCAATATGGTTTAAGTGCCAGATTACCAGCAGTGTTGTTTTCTGGGATTCATATTGCATGGGAGATTGGACCCAGAAGTTCTCATCATGCTAGGTTCACAGACTGTGACAGTATGATTGTGCCATTTGTCGTCACTCTGATGCCACTGTTAAATTTTCACAGCACTTTAGATCCCATGAGGGAGACACTAGAATACAGTCTTTTTTTAAGCTATTTGTCACTTCTAGCAAGATTTGCACTGTAAAATTGCTTTTTAAAGGGCACTTGCATCTTTTGTGGGCTGCCAAAGCTCTGAAAGTACACACCTTCACCTTGAGACCAAACCTAACCACTTCTGCCACTCAACAGTCCAGTAATAGAGTTTGGGTGCCTCTACCCTTGTACAAAGTAAATCCCTTATTTCGTTTTTTGCTTCCACATCTCTCCCTAAAAACCTTGTGGTATGCTCCCCTGTGTCAGTATCCACCTGTGTTGTGTTGTCAGAGCTCCATCACTTGCAGTGGTGTGTGTGATGTTAGTGATTCCTTTAAGGACTGTAATAGGTGCTGTTTGGCTACTGGGCAAATGACCTTCAAGCCTTCAATATTGGAACAGTGGTGCTCTTTCAGAGTGCATATGCATTTAGAGGCAGCATTTGACATTTCAGACAATATATTGTGACTTTTAATGGCAACAATTAAATGTTACAATAGACATGGTAGCTCCATTATTGAAGCATGTTAAATATCTATGATATTTAAACAATTGTTTGTTCATCTGTATCCAATATCTAAGCCATTGTGTCTGTACTGGAAATGTAGTTGTTACACTCAGATGCTTGTTGAATATCTTACTAAACCAAACTGGCACTCCAGGGCCTAACTGGTTTTCTGCGATTTCCTGTGGCATATATATTTTTTTAAATAGATGCCTTTAAATTTTGGCAGTGGGCAGATTGGTGCCTGAAATGTTTCAGCAGACATCTTACCCAAGGGCTCATCTAGTAGTTCATACATACAGAAAATAAAGGTTTTTTTTCCCCCTCAAAACTTGAGTCATTGGCAATTACATTCAAGTGGTTTGAGATCTGTGTCCAGCTGGTTGACAAAAGACCATACTGACCAAGTAGAGCTGTTTGACTTTGACACAAGATCCAGATTTAGATATGGGCCATAGTATTTATATTATTGGCATCCTCAATCAGTCAAGTGCCTCAGATGTATGTTACTGATCCCTATGGGTTGGGAACAATGAAAGTTAAATGGTTTTACAAGTAGAGGCAGTGGTGTTAAAATGTGTCTAAAGTTGGCATGTTTATGGATGTTCTTGTGGAAATGAAGTTACACACATTCTCCTTGAATATTGCTGTTTGGAATCATTCCATTATTTTTAAGACACAGAGGTGGGGAGAAGGGCAGCTGAGGCATAGGCCTCCCAGTAAGTATTAAATATATTAAGGATGCCCATACCTTTGCACGCTTATGAGTAAATGTGATCCTGTTTAATGTATCTTCCAAATTTAAATTTCAATAAAGCTCATTTAACTTGGTGGTTCAATTAAAAGCTAAGCTCTTAGTGATGACGCAAGTCTGAAATTGCTTGATCTTGAGTAGAATGGGGCGAAGGTTTCTACCAGCTGCTCTTGACAAGGGAGCTAAAGGGCTGGTGCTGGGTTAATGAGTTGCTGCTTCTGATTGCTGACCTCTTAATCCTTGAGGGAAATATGGCTTTAGGATAAAGGATGCAGTTGAAGCCGGGTTTGAGGTATCATTTCATATCCTACCCTGGGACCTCTGACTGTTGGTGAATTGATACATTCAGGAAAGAGGAGGTGGGGACACCAGGAGGAAAATGCGCAAGAATATTTGAACAATTAAGGATGTGAGATTATATATCTAACCTTTTATCTTCAGTTTTATAATGAGATTTGCTTGTACGTATAATATTAAGATCTGTGCTCTTGCCTCCTGAAATCTCACTCCAGAAGCTTTAACATTTAGTCCAAGCTGACGCTCCTTTGCATTACTGAAGGAGTGCTACATCAACAGTACTCTGTCTTGATATACCTGAATGGAAGTGGAACTGGAACATGTACTGTCCTTCAGAGAAGACATTAAACAAGGTCACCATCTGCTCTTTCAGTTGGAAGCAATATCGAGATCCCAGTCCCCAATTTTGAAGTGGTTTTGAAGATCTTTCTGATGTACTTTTCAATATTATTTCTCTATCAATATCCACGAATACATATGTTATCTGCCCATCATCACAGTATTTTTTGCGAGGCCTGTTTGTACAAAAATACTGGCTGTCATGTTTTTAAATTAGAATCATAACTAAGCACTTTATTGGTCTTAAAGCTTTTTGGCACATCCTCGGCCATGAAAGAAGCTGCTTAAGTACAAGTCCTTTATCCCTTTTTATTATTTGGTTGAGATACCTGTATAACTTTTTTTTGAAAATGATTTAAGTGACAGAAAGAATGTGCATAGGTCTGTGTGTTAAAAGGATGATCTAAGATTTGATGTTCATAATCCAGTTAGGTCTGATGACAGATGAGTCTTTATGTGACCTCCTTGTGATGTGCTTATCAGACTGTGAAATCAAAAACTAGAAACAGTTGCTGCTAAGTGATGGAGTAAATACATTTTGATTCATGCACAAAGTCCTCTTGATCTACCCGTATGGGAGTGGAACTCGAACATCATGTACTTTGGAAGATGTACTGTCACCGTGGGAGTCTGGAATTTGTTGCGATTCTTTTTTTCTGTGAAGTGTGACCTGAAGGAATGTACAAATGAAAACAGCTAGCTGTCTGATTTTTCTTATAGTGAGCCAGAGGTTTGGCAACTCTTTCAGTTGGATAATGCACTGCTAAAGCATTGAATCCATTTTGCACTTGCTTACTTTGAGTACTCAGGAACAGTTAAGAGCCTATTTCCCACAAAGGAATAAACTGGCAGTGTGGCCTATTAGTTTGTTGTGTTTCAGTGTTACAAAGATACCTCGGGCTCTTTTCTTCATGTTGAGATTTAAGCATTGCACTTTGTTTTGAGTCTGCAGAGTCCTGTCACTCACATCAACACCTTGCCCTCCCATTCCCCTCATCTCTTTGCTTTAGCAGCTGGTTGTCTAAGGTTAGATGTTAGTGAAGCAGGATGGAGGGTGGTGGGTTAGGGGCAGTGAATGAGGGGTGGGTGTGTGAGAAGGGTCTTAGAAGTGAAAAGTATTTTAATTTCCAAACTTTTAGTGCTATGGAACATATTATGAGAATTTTTCCTCTATACATGAGCCTTTAATTCTCATTTGAAGTAAACACTCCAAAGCACATTTTTATGGTAGGGTTGGACACTGGCTTTTGGTTCTTTGAAGCTTAAGAGGACTTTGCTTTGAAAGGATTATTTTTCTGCTAAACGGCTGTGAAATTGGTTTAACCGAGACTAGTAAATGCAGTTCCTATCAGCAACAATAATTTGCATTGGAGGAGCATTCAGTTCATGGTGGATTTTGAGCTGGGCAAAGTCATGGAGGTGGGGAAGCCCAAGGACATGCAGAGGCTTGAACACCAGAATGAGTGACTGTGGTGGTTCGGCGTGTACTAAGCCCATGTGAGTTGTGTGCTGTTGTTTGAGGATGGTTAATTTGATGAAAGTTCATGGTGTGTTTGGGTGTGACTGTAGGTTGTTAAATCAAGTTGCTGCTATCTAAAGTTTTGATTTCCTTTCATTTATTCTTGGAATGTGGATATTGTGTATCCTGGTTGTCTGAGAAAGCAGTGACGGATCTCCTGTTTGATACAGCTGAGCAATGAACAATCTGCAGGATTCTGATTCCAACACGAACGTCGTGGTTTG
>JAUZTB010000098.1:85118036-85128131 GCA_034780895.1 Rhynchobatus australiae | reverse complement strand
TGCTCCAAATTTACTAAACCAGTTTCCTAAAACTAACACAAGACAACTTGCTTTCCTACCTGTGTCATCAGTAAATTTAAGATCATTTCTTGGGTTCCTTCATCCAAGTCAATTATATTAATTATAAAAAGTTCAGGCCCCGGCGCTGATCCCTGCAGCACACCTGTCATTACATCGTGCCAACCAGAAAAAGACCCATTTACACCTGCTGTCTACTCCCTGTTAGTCAGCCAGTTTTCTGTCCACGCTGCTATGTTACTTCCTTATACCATGAGCTTTTATTGTCTTCTATGACCTTTTGACGTGGCAACTTCTGGAAATCTTAGAAGCAGTGGATGTACTATACTGTTTTATCCACAGTACATGTTACTGTAAGATGCTTGATATGTTTTCAATGTCTACCATTTAACAGTGGGCTTTTGCCACACAGTATGGGCCCAAATTAGGCATGTGATTTTGCACTGAATGTAGTCCTCTTTCACCCCCTGCACACACCCATCCTTTCTCTTTTGGTTTTCCATCTGGATAATGAGCACAGTGGATCAAGGTCAAGACATGTATATATGACACTTGTCTCATGAGTGGATTCCAAGAGAACTGGTTAATCAAAGACTCTTGCTTGAAGCTTGCTGCGGCCAAATGGAGACAACGGAATGCACATTGGTCCACTGTGCTCATTACCCAGATGGAATGTGTAAAATTATTTCAATCAAAATAGCTGTAAGGAAGACAAATTAGGACAGCTCCAATAATTCTAGGAATTCCCAGAATTTTGTAATATGAAATAAATTTCTGTGAATATTTCTTTCTTGGAATCTTTCCCCAGCTAACAAAGTTTCCTTTACTTTTGGCCTTCTCTGCCACCTGGCTTGTTCTAAATCCCATCTGGGCTATCACTTAAAAGCCTTCCTGCACGGCATGTTCCTTTCCAGCAGAAGGAATTCCTGGCCGGTATTTATCCCTCAGCTGACATCATTTCAAAACGCATGATCTGATCCCTTATCTCATTGCTGTTTTTGCAACCTTGCTGTGTACAAATTGGCCATCGTACTTCCTACGTTAAACAGTGACTGCTCTTCAGACATGTATCACCAGCTGTTACACATCTCACTACGTCCTTCAGCTGCCCGGCAACGTTTGGAGTTTTGCACTTCACAAACATTAAAGGCATTACACTCAAGCTAGTTGTTCCCCATACCTTATATTTCCACTGAAGTACAGTTAGGTCTAGGTTGAATGACATTGGTGGGAAACTGGTTTAACTATCTCTTGCCAGATTTGGTTCAACTATTCTAAGCTTTATAGCATCTTACTCAAGTTTTTCCTGGAATATAAGGATAACCTTGCTCTCTCTTCATTGTAAGTAATCTTTTAGACCAGCCTTGCCTTCGAGAGGTGCAGAGAGTTTATCACACAGTTGGATATTTTCCCCTGCTGCTTGTGAACTTTCCCCTGGCTCACTGGACCAAAACTTGATAATTTTTCCCCATTTCTCCAAATCCATCTTGCTCTCTCCAATCTCATCTTGTCCATGAGATCCATCACTGGGTTCTACCCAACAAAATTCTTGACCGCCCATCTTTTCTGAGCCCAGTGTTTGCTAATTTTGCTAACAGTTCCCTCTCCTGCATTGATGTGCCATTTTCAAATGTGCTGTCGCCAATCCCCTCCTTAGTCTTGTAATAGTCATTGCTCCTTTAAAGTATTCTCTCACATACAACCTCCTTTTCATACCCTGAATCCTGTGTGCTGATGTCTGCTAAATCCATGTCAACCTTCTTGTCAATTCTGTTTGAATTATAGTTCTGAAATGGTTCTTTTCAAAGTTGTGTGACATTCTTTGCAGTTTTAGCTGGGGTAACTATTTCTAGTTCATCTTGTTTCATGATTAAAGTTTGTCACTCTCTTCCTCTTTGTTCCTCCTTTATCATCCAGCTGGATGGTCCTACACTGATGTTGCCCCCATGCTTGCTCAACATCTCTGGTGTCCCACCTGACAATGCTTTGATTTTGAAATGATCATCCATGGGTTCTATTCTTGTTAATTGAACTGCAGCCAAAAATTATCTCCGCCAACTTCTCCTCATGCTTCCGCACTTTAACTTTGGCATTAAGTCCTTGTCTTGGCTCATCTATTGTTTGAACTATCCCTACTCTGCATCCCACTCTAAGTCTTTGTTATCTCTCAACTCAACTTTTCCAATGCTTTTCCAGCTTCCATCATCTACAAGATAAAATTGGCCTCGTCCACCCATTACACCTGTGCTTGCCAACCTACACCTTCTTGCACTCCACCAACCTTTGTCCTTGTCCAAATTTTAAAATGGTCATTCACTAAGGCTCTC
Organism: Rhynchobatus australiae; assembly: GCA_034780895.1. Classification (NCBI taxonomy): domain Eukaryota; kingdom Metazoa; phylum Chordata; class Chondrichthyes; order Rhinopristiformes; family Rhynchobatidae; genus Rhynchobatus; species Rhynchobatus australiae. Next base: position 85,125,786 of record JAUZTB010000098.1, on the reverse strand, counting down.
AATTTCTGTTTTTATTTTAAGATCTCCCCCTAAAATCTACATCTATGGGCAGATCTTTGTTATCTGTCCTGAAATTCCCTTTTCTAACTCTGAGTCAAAATGTTTCTTGATCAGTGGTGCTACTTAAGTGCAAATTGTTGCTGTTGCAAGGTGCTTTGTGGTATTCTGAGAATGTAAAATGTATTATTTAAATACAAGTTCCAAACCTTTAGTAGGTGAAGGTATGAAGTATTTGCTCAGAAACTGTAGGAATTTTACTTTGTTTTTGGTTACTAGCTTTTGTGAGCCATCTGCAGGCCAAGATAATTAACGTGAATGATACACTCAGGAAACAGAATTGCCTTTGACCTAATTAATGTACTGTTTATGTGACTTCACATTGGGACTGCAAGAACTTTAACAGTCTGGAACAGGAAAAGGCCATTTGGCCCAGTGAGGTTGGCTGTCTTGATCCTGTGCCATGCATTCCAATGGTTTTTTAATAGCTATGTCCGTTGTTTGCATGGGAAAAGTGTTCCCATTTCTTTGGAAATTTGTGAATCGCATAAGGGGAGACAAATTGCCTGCATACACAAAAAATTTAAATAATGAAACCCAGAAGGAAAGAAGATTTAATATCAAAACACCAATTTACCAATTCTTGGGTAAATTCTAACACTATTCAGGCCAACTCTTCTGCATTGCCTTAAATTTGATCTCATTCTGAACTTGGTACCTGTATCTTCTTGTGCCAAGTTCTCCTTGAGCGTCACCTCCTTGTTCACTCACCTACATTGACAATGGCAATGCTTTGATTTTAGAATTTTCATCTTTTTGCTCAGATTCTTTCCTTCATCTCCTCCAGTCATACATTCCTTCAAAAAACTCATCAGTTTGGTTCTCCTTCAATGATGGCATCTTGGGGATTCTGGATTTCAGCCCAACCATTGGAACCAGGCCATCAGCTCTCTAGGGCCTTGGCTCAGGAATTCCCTTCTTAAATATCTAACCCTCTTCCTACTTTTGACACTCCTCAAAACTGACTTTTTACACAAGCCTTTGTATCCCTTTATTTGTATCTCAATTTGTGGCTTAGTAATTTTTTTTCTAATTCTTCTGTTAAATATCCTGAGGCTTTTGTTTTGAATTATGTTAAAGGTAAGTTATAAGTGCAAGTTGTTAATGTTGATTGAAAAATAGCTGTGGCCAGAATACTGGGATGGTGCATCCTTCAGAAACGGTACTCAGGACTTTCGTTGAACTGAATCGCGGGACTCCTGTTAGTGCAGCAATCCCTTGGTATAGCACTGAGAACGCCTTTCTAGACTTTTGTCCAAGACCCCTGGAGTGGGACCTGAACCCACAACCTCCTAAGTTGAAGTTGACATACGGAATAACAAAGAAACAGTCCAGTCTAACATTTCGAAGAACTATCAGTGAAGTGCTGCACTATTAGAAATGCGTTTTGTTTTGTAAGATAAACCAAGGCTCGTTTACTCTCAGGTGGATGTGAAGGATACCATGGCCATATTCAAAGAAGAGTACCAGTGTCCCTGCTAACGTCAGTATTAGTATTAATCCCTCAACCAGCCATGAAAAATGGATAACTTGCTTCTAACTTTGAAATTTTTTTTGCATATATGTACTGTGTTAGTTTCCACATTTCCTGCATTAAAACAATGGCTACACTTCATACCTACTTCATTGGTTTTAAAGTATGCTGTGTGCTCTGAGATTCAAAGGGTGCTACATAAATGCAAGTTCTTCTTTTACAATACTAAGAAGTAGTGAGAGGATTTTGCATCGTCATTGTTTGTTTGTAATAAATAGCATTTCTTCTCCTTCCTTCTCCAGTGGTGCTTCCCCCAGAAAAGGTGGAACCATGTGATGGAGTCACATCAACTTTCACTCACGAAGATGGGGAAAAGTGTCCCAATAAAGAAACCAGTAGAGGGACGAGCAAGAAAAGGCTGAACTTTGATGTGAGTTTTGAAACTAAGAAGATGGTGAATTGGTTATCAAATGGTTATGGGGCATATTCTGTGGCATGAAAATATTGAGAACATGGTTGGTTTGCGTCCTTCAAGCAAAATGGTCTAACAAATTTTGCTGTCATGTTTACATGGCATTTATTTATCATAGATACCAAACAAGAGCTAATTCTGCAGTCCTGCTAGGGAGGTACCCTGAGTATGGGTAGAATAATCAGGACTACAGTGCTGGGGACTTGTGCCTTATCTACACAATCGTTAAGCACAAGTCCCTGCTGAGTGCGCAGGAGTGGACCGTTCAGCCCCTGTTACCCTTTTCCTGTGATTAAAAGCAAAAACACTTGAACTGCTCAACAGATTAGGTAGCATCCGTGGGGAGACAAAGTGTTAATTTAGGTTTGATAACCAGTTGCAAGGAAAGCCCACTGACTTTTAAACTACTTCTGAAATGCCACAAGAGTGCAACAAATATGGAACCAGTTAATAAGAGTAATTATTCTTGTCTGTGTGTGCGTGCGTGGAGGTGCAAGGGAACAACTTGCATGGCGTAGCCCTGAATTACTGGGCAGTAATTCACTTAAAAGTGAATTTGAATTATTCAATTTTATTTTAACGGAATCAAAAATATGAAGGCAAAAGATTTTGTTGGTTAAGTTAGAAATTAGCTATAACGGCCCTAAGTGTAAGGCAATGCTAAGCCACCTCCACTTCCCTACAAAAGTAGACTTCAATGGCAATGTGAACCAAGATTCTGCCATGCTGCCACGTTATACATTGGTGTGGTGATGTACATTGGGTTACAACATTTCAATCTGTTGAAAGAATCCCACAGTAGAGGAGAGATTTAGAACAGAGAAATGCACTTTCTTTTCAGGAGCTAGAGTGTGACGTGTCTGTTGAAGAAGATAACCATCAGGAATGGACCTTCACTCTTTATGATTTTGACAACAGTGGCAAGGTTACTAAGGAGGTACATTTATATTTGTTTTGCTTCTCAGGTTGTTGTGGTGTTTTAAGTTGTGAATTTTGCCATGGTACAGCAACTCATGGGTGGGGGAACTGACTAAAAGTACATAACCGACTTTCTACATTTTTATTATTTATCCTACAAACTTTCACCTTGGTGTAGAGGAGCACTTGATTGTCGGCCTGGACAACAGTGGGCCAAATGGCTGTTTTGTGCTCAATGACTCCGACAACAGTGCACAGATTCTATGGTTATAAATTGTATTTTGCAAGATAAATCCCACCAAAGTTTGCTGATCCAACTGAGATTTTCTCAATATATAGAGGAGTGCCATTTCTAATGTTGCTGCTACTAGAACAATTCCAAGAAGCACTTTAATGCAGTTAGTGGAGCTAGAAAAAAGGGGGTGATAAATGTGGATGGGGGAGTCGGGGGGTGGGGGTCATTCAAAACTGAGGGTGTAGAAATCTTTTTTCACAGGGGATGGGGAATCTCTGGAATTCTCTGCCCCAGTGGGTGATGGAAGCTGGATCATTAGAAATATTTAAAATGGAGGTGGATAAATATTTGACGGATCGAGGAATAGAGGAGTTGAGGCCAGCATAGATCAGCCATGATCATATTCAATGGTGGGCAGGCTTGAAAGGCCTGATGGCCTACTCCTGCTCCTATTTTCATGAGTTGTGTTCTTGTGTGCAAGGAGGCAGTTGGTATAGAGTGGTATTGAAGCTGGTAAAATGGAGCAGGGTGGAGGGTTTGAAAATAGATGACGGGTGAGAAGTGGGGAGGTAAGGAGGCAGTTTGTATTGCAATGGTACTGGAGCTGTGAAGCAAACATTTCTCCAAGCTTGGGGAAGTCTTAGCTATGTGAAGCTGAAAGCAAACTGAAACATGGAGAAATGCTTCAGTAAAAGGCCAGAGGCAACAACTTAGAGGTAATATGTTCTACAAGTCATTTTGTCCATCTTAAGTCCACCAACATTGTTGGCATGGGAGAAGCTGAGGCAACAGTATTATTCAAACATATACTTTGAAAATAGGAAATGAACAATCTCTTGAGGGGATTCTCATGTGAGTTTAGTTTTTATTGCAAGAAGATTCCAGGAATTTTTAACTTGTTAGCTTTGGATCAGTCCTTAATCTCTGTACAAGTTCTTTCATCCATTATATTACACATTTTCTTCTTAATTGTTTTGCCCCAACATCTGTTCTTTGTCCTATGTGTTTTATATGGTTTGCCTGTTTGGAATAAAGTTGTCATGCATTGTTCATTTGAACATTGAAGTTTAAACTGAATTATCTGTGTGAGTTGTAACAGGTATTTTTGCCCCTTTTGTTGATTTTGGCTAATTGTAAAGCAAGCAGTGACTGGGCAAAGGCAATGAAGGGAAGTGTAAAGGTCTGACTGGTATTGAGATTTGACTTGTCGATGAGTGGTTATGGCAGTGAATTGATTGAGTTGTTGCTTCCTGCACAGATTGGCATGTAACATAATTTAATATCATGTTGCCAATTAACTTGGGTTCTAACCACCAAAGCAGTGCTTCTCTTCAAGATACCAAAGGTAGTTGCTTTTCACAAGTCCTTTGACTTTCTATACTTTACAGAAGATAATCCTACAGATTACCTCATCTACAACCAGGAGTCAATTCAATGCAACATTGGTTACTTGCCAACCGATTACAAACAAATCAATCTTAAGACTTTACACTGGGGTCCTTGCAAGCCAGATTCACTCATGTCTGCTGGTTTCCCACTCACTTTATATCCTGGTGATATTTCTCACAAATGGTAGGGAATATTTCTAAGTCAATCAAACAAAAGTAGAAGCAGAAGTGGACCATTTAGCCCTTCATGACTATGACTGAATTTTTTTTTCACCCACTTTCTGGCACTAGCCCTTCCTTCATATCAAAAAAAACTTACTTGATTTCACTTTGTGATTGAGTCTTCATATCCCTCTTAGATTCATACAGCATGAAAATAGGCCCTTTGGCCCAACTGGTCCATGCCAACCAAGATGCCCATCTAAACTAGTCCCGTTTGACCCATATCCCTCTCAACCCTTCCTATCCATGTACTGGTTCAAATGTCTTTTAAATGTTGTTAATGTACATGCCTCAACCACTTCCTCTGGTAGCTTGTTCCATATATTGACCACCCTCTATGTGGAGAAAGTTCCTTCTTGAGTTCCTGTTAAATCTCTCCGCTCTCACCTTAAACCTATGCCCTCCAGTTATTTATTCCCCAACCCTGGGAGGAAGACTATGTATTCACCCTATCTATGCCTCTCATGATTTCACACACCTCTGAGGTCACCACTCAGTCTCCTACGCTCCAAGGAATAAAGTCCTAGCCTGCCTAACCTCTCCCTATAACTCAGGCCCTCAAGTCCTGGCAACATTTTCATAAATCTTTGCACTCTTTCCACTTCAATGTCTTTCCTATAACAGGGTAACCAAAACTGTACACAATACTCCAGGTGCAGCCTCACCAACATCTGCAACATAATGTCCCAGCTTATATTCAATGCCTTCTTGGGTAGAGAAATCCAGAGGTTTACCTTATGAGTAAAGAATTTTTTTCTCTCATCTCTGTCCCAAATGGCCAGTTCCTTATTTTGATGCAATGACCCCTGGTTCAGCTCAGGGAAACAAAATTGGACAGAGCTACAAAAGAGGTACAAGTTAAGATGGTGAAGCTGAGTCCACGAGTGGAGTTTTCTGAGAAGTTTTGAAGGAGGAAAGAGGGGTGAATTCTGGAAGGTGGCTGACAAAGATGAAGCAATGAAACTTGGCAGAGTTTAAGATGCCGGAATTGGAGAAGCATGGATCTTGGAGGGTTATAGGTCTGGTGGAAGATTGAGACACAGTAAGGGGAGAGGCCATGAAAGGGTGAGAATTTTAAAATCTATGCACTTCTCGCTAAGAACCATGATAATTTCCTCATAAAACTCGGCTGGTTTGCAGGTACAGTAAGCAATTAGGAAGGCCAATGATTTTTATTACAAAGGTGATGGAGTACAATCTTAGGGAAGTCTTGCTTCAATTTGCAGGGAGACTGTATCTGGGGTTCTATATACAGCTTTGGCCTTTAATCAGGCATATACTTACATTGCAGTCATTTCAAAGAAAGTGCACTAGATTGATTGAAAGTTTACTAACTAGAAAAGATTGAGCAGGATGGGCATACACTCATTGGAGTTGCAAAGAATGAGATGTGATCTTATTGAAACCTGTGAGATTCTGATGGGATTTAATAGAGTAGATGTTGAGATGATGTTTAACTTCCTGGAGGAATCTACAGCTAAGAGGATGGTTTCAGGATGACAGAAGACCATTTAAGCCAGAGATGAGAGGGAATTTCTTCCACAAGAGTAGTGATTCTGTAGAATCCCCTACCACAGAGCTGTGGAGGCTGAAGTATTGTCATGTGCACAAGTACGTGTATGCACAGGTGCAATGAAAAACTTCCTTGCAGCAGCATCACTGGCACATAGCATCAGATACACAGCGTTCACAAGAAAAACATAAATGTAAATTGTACACAATTTTTTTACTGTAAAAAAAACAATTAGAATTTTTTTTTAAAATTCATTTTAGTGCAGTGATCAGAATGGTCATAGTGTTGCTTAAACTATAGTGGTGATTACGGTTTTGTCGGTTGTTTCAAGAACCAAATGGTTCAAGGGAGTAGCTGTTCTTGAACCTGGTGGTTTGGGATTTCGCGCTTCTGTACTTCCTGTCCAATGATAGCTGTGGAAAGATGGCGTGGCCTGAATGGTGGCAATGGATGTTGCTGCCTTGAGGCAGTGCCTCCTGTAGATATGACTGATGGTGGAGAGGGATGTGCCCATGATGTATTGGGCTGAGTCCACTTCTCTCTGCAGCTTCTTACATTCCTGCGCATTGAAATTGCCGTACCAGACCATGAGGCAACCAGTCAGGATACTTTCTACAGTACATCTGTAGATGTTTGTTAGTGTGTTCAGTAACATGTTGAACCTCCTAAGAAAGTGAAGGTGCTGACATGCTTTCCTGATGATTGCATCTATGTTCTGGGCCCAGGACAGGTCATCCGATATGTTAACGCCCAGGCATTTAAACCTGCTGACTGTCTCTACTTCTGAACCCCCCCCCCCCAGTGTAGACTGGCACATGTTCACCCTCCTTCCCCGTCCTAAAGTCAACAATCAGCTCTTTCGTTTTGCTGACATTGAGTGAGCAGTTGTTGTTGTGGCACCATGCAACCAGGTGTCCTATCTCGCTCCAGTAAATTGACTTATCACCACCTGTGATTCGAACAACAGTAGTGTAGTCAGCAAATTTGAAGATGGCAGTGGAGCTGTGCTTAGCCACATAGTCATGTGTGTGTACAGAGTAGAGCAGGGGGCTAAATATGCAACCTTGAGGTGCACCTGCGCTGATGATCAGCAATGAGGAGACGTTGTTACCAACCCTCACTGAGGTCTGCCGATGAGGAAGTCAAGTACCCAGTTGCAGAGCGAGGTACAGAGGCCCAGGTGTTGAAGCTTGATGAATTTGGACGGGATGATTGTGTTGAATGGTGAGCTGAATTCAATGAACAGCAGCCTGACATATTGAATATATTGCGTCAAGGTGGACAAATTTTTGGTCTGTAGGGGAGTTGAGGGTTTATGGGGATCAGGCAATAAAGTGAGCTGTGATCAAGATGATCAAATCAACCATGAACTTACTGAATGTTGGAACAGGTTTGAGGTGTTGTATGGCTGCCATCTGCTATTTCTTGTGATCTTGTGGGACTACCAGCAGCCAGCTGGTTTGGTTAAGGC
>JAUZTB010000098.1:85062458-85072897 GCA_034780895.1 Rhynchobatus australiae | reverse complement strand
TCCTGTTTCTGGAGTCCCTCCCTTCTTAAACAGCGGTGTCACATCTGTGATCTTCCAGTCCTCTGGGACCCTCCCTGACTCCAGTGATTCTTGAAAGATCACTACTAATGCCTCCACAATCTCTTCAGCTACATCTTTCAGAACTCTGGGGTGTAGTCCATCAGGTCCAGGTGATTTATCCACCTTCATTCCTTCCAGCTTACCCAGCACCTTCTCCTTAGTAATGGCCACTACATTCTTGGCACATTACTGGTGTCTTCTGCTGTGAAGACTGACGCAAAAGTACTTAGCTCCTCCACCATTCCCCTATTCCCCATTACTCCAGCATCATTTTTTTTGAAGCAGTCCAACGTCCACTCTTTCCTCTCTCTTACCCCTTACATATGTTTTTAAAAAAAAACTTCTGGAATCGTCTTTTGTATTATTGGCTAGTTTACCCTTGAACATCATCTTCTCCTCCCTTCAGCCTTTTTTGTTATCCTCAGTTGCCTTTTAAAGGCTTACCACTAATCTTTGCTATATTGTATGCCTTCTCTTTCACTTTTATGCTGTCCCTGCCTTCCCATGAGTGCCTCGTTCTCCCCTTTGTGTGCTTCTGCCTTGGGATGAAATTCTGCTACATCTCCTGAATTACTGGGAGTAACCCCTGCCATTGCTGCTCCACCATTTTCCCTGCTAGGGTCCCCGTCCAATCAACTCTGGCCACTTCCTCCCTCGAGCCTCTGTAGTTACCTTTACTGAAGAGTAATACTGCGAGGTCAGGTTTCAGCTTCTCTCTCAAGCTGCAGGGTGAATTCTATCATATTATGGTCACTGCCTCCTGCACTGTAAATATAGGTAAGGAATATTCAGTTAAGGGACAGGACCGAGCCACCTCCCAAAATTAGCATTGTTGACTGTACTTTTGAGGCTGTGCTAAAATTCATATACTTTCACTGGGATTTCTCTGCCTCGACACTAAAATCATTAGCAGGACTGGCAAGGTATAAATCCTCCATGGGAAGTTAAGCGAGAGAGTCTGGAACAGCAAATGGCGAACCTCTAACATAATAATACACATTTAAAAAGCCTATGTGTTCAGTGTGAAATTAAAGTAATTCAGGGACAAATTTAAGAGAAGTATCGGCTGCTTTCACACATGTACTGAGTATCAGCTGGTATTACTAGATACCAAATATGGATGTTTTAGAATGTTTTCTGCTCCCCGCACCTATCCCATATTAGGCTAATATTGTTCATGATGGCTGGACCATGCCCGTAGAATGGGTCGTGGCTGATTGTTCAAAGAAATCTTGTATGGAGAATTATTGGCAGGACAGAGTCAAGATTTAAAGATGTTTGCAAAGGAAACATGAAAGCATTCAGCACTGACCACAGTACCTGGGAATTGCTGATGAAAGTGCAAATGTGGTGGGAGACAACCCTTGAAGAACTGTAGATCTGAAGAATTTAGCAGAGGCAAAATGTTCAACAAAGCACTAAGTATTCCAAAAAAATGGACCAGAAAATTTATTTGCAACAAGTTTTAAAAAGATTAGTTTGTCCCACCCCTGCATGCTTTGATCACTAAATTACTATGCTTGCAAGGCCAATAAAAAGCAAATTTCCATCATCTACCTGGGGACCCATTAAGAGCATTGCAGAATCTTGCACAAAGCAGCAGACAGTGACATTGGTCATGTGCTAGCCTGGGAACCAATCTCTCCCTCCCTCAGTCTCCTTATTACGCACTTGAAGCTCTTTAACCTATGACCCATGAAGCCTGTTTCAATTCTACCAGGGGTATTTGTGTGCAGGCTATCAAGGTTGAGGATCTTTGAAGTGGAACTCCCATTTCCTTTTGGTTCTTTGAGAAAAGTCAGATTCTTTTTATTTCTTAAGCCATACATAAAGGATGTAGGAAATGAAGCTTAGTTGAAAGCTGTGGGTAATCATCCTGATTCACTGTGAATGAACTGTTGGTCAGTTGTGGGTATCGGCTCCTTTCACCATGCTGAGGAATTATGGATGCAAATGAAATTCAGCAAAAAACAAACGAGCAAAATAGCTCACAGTCAGGTGACAGGATGACCAAGTGATTGGAAAGCTTCAAACTACAATTTCCCCTCTTCAGTGCTAGCTTCTGTAAGAGTGAGTGACAGGTTGAATAAACCTTCTTGGCTTTATCCTGTGGAGTCTTTGTACTTTTCAGAAGCCGGGCACTTATAATAAAATGTATTCATCTGAAGTGACTACAATCCACGCAAAGAATTGGTTTAATATGAGCTTATGTGCCTACTATTATTTTCTTTGGTCTGCAATGTTTCTCAAATATTTCCAAAATAGGATTTTTAAAAAAATATTGTACAAGTCTCTCTTGTTCTGCCAAGGTAGCAGCCAAATGGAACATAATAGAAGCTGAGGTGGTCATGTGGCCCTCAAGCCTGTTCTGACTGTGAATGAGATAGCTGATTCCCCATACCTCACAAATTTCCCTACCCACCCCCAGTAATCTTTCGTAAGGGATATTGAGAGGTTAAAAATTGAGTTAATCATGCCTGACATAGATTCCTATGTATTAAGTCGTTAGCAACACTCTCTCCCAAGACCCATACACAATAAGAAAAGGTACTGTACTAGCTAATGTGGCATTTTAAAAAAAACTCTGCTGTTCCCTGATATTGTGGGATCTATTATTTCCACAAGATTACTTCAACTTAAGTGCTCCCTTTCAGATGAGATCGTATGACAGTGCAGTGCTTCCTTGGCAATGTATTGGTATCATAGAACATTGCACCACAGTACAGGCCCTTTGGCCCACAATGTTATGCCAATATTTTATCCTGCTCTAATATCAATCTAACCCTTCCCTCCCACATGGCCCTCCATTTTTCTATCATTCACATGGCTGTCTAAGTCTCATAAATGTCCCTAATGCATCTACCCCCATAAACTCTGCCGGCAGTGAGGTTGTGGTCTTTGACTACGTGCTCACGTTGCCAGAGGTAGAAGCCTGAGAATTCTAACCATTGAACAAGACATGAAATAAAAGTAAATGAAAATGCTGGAAGCACTCAACCAGGCAGCACCAAAAATGCAGTTAATGTTTCGGGTCAAAGAAAGACCCTTTATCAGAATTGGCAAAGAGAAAAACAAGTTGGTTTTAAATTGCAGAGAAGGTGCAGATAGAACAAAGAACACTTGTGACAGAGTGTGACCAAGGGTGTCATTGGGATAACTAGTAGAGGTCCCCTGGTTAATGCAGGCAGTTACAAAGTCATAACACAAAGTATAAAATGTGAAATATAGGACAGTGGAATATGAGCAGTAGGTCAACCTTCTCACCCCCACCCCACCCCAACAGATGGACTGTTAGGATCCCTATCTATTCTTCCATCGGTTCCCAGTTTCTCAGACTTGGTCTGATGATGGGGCTTTCCACTCTGGTGCCTCTGAAATGTCTTTCTACTTTCTGAACCACAGCTGCCCACAACCATTATGGGTAGAGCTTTTGGCCACATCATGTACTTCTCACACCTTTGTTCTCTCTCCTGGCCAATGGAAGTGTAGATTTCCCTGGTCCTCACCTTCTACGCCGCCAGCCCCAACATTCACAATTTCTACCAGTTCCAACAAGATTCCACCACCAGATAGGCACGGTAGTGTAGCGGTTAGCGTAACGCTTTACAGCGCCAGAGACCCGGGTTCAATTTCAGCCACTGTCTATAAGGAGTTTGTACGTTCTCCCCATGTCTGTGTGGGTTTCCTCTGGGTGCTCCAGTTTCCTCCCACATTACAAAGATGTGCAGGTTAGGAAGTTGTGGGCATGCTATGTTGGCGCCGGAAGCGTGGCGACACTTGCGGGTTGCCCCCAGAACACACTATGCAAAAGATGCATTTCACTGTGTGTTTTGATGTACATGTGACTAATGAAGATCTTGTACATTTTCTCATCCCCTTTCCCTTTACAGCTCTGTCCCCACCAATCACTCCCCTTCTTACAGCACTTTCCTAATGCAACTACAGAAATGCAAAAACTAATTTGTTTTTCCCCTTTCCCAGTGCTGTCTATGACCTAAGATGTTAGCTTTCTCTTTCTACAGCTGAGTGTTTTCAGCATATATGCTGTCCTGAAGTGGGATGAAATAAGTGAATTTACTAGATTAGCAAATAGCAATAAGAATGCTTTTTAATACATTTTTGTTTTACTTTACTTTCCTCTTTGTCTAAAGATATTAACATCTGGCTGTTGTGTAGCTGTAGTGCACGAGGTGCTTTTTGGTACAGCACTTGAGTAACTTTTATTCAAATGAACTCAAAATTTTATTTTAGATATTAAGTTACAGCATGATTAAATATAAAAGACAATGTCTAAGTTGAGACCAAAACAAAAACAGACAGACTCCAGTGAGACTCTTGTGTGTAGGAAATCCATATTCATCAAATAAATCCCCACTTTCCCAGAACTACAAATCAAATCAAAAATGGGTGTAAATAATAACTTGTAATAAAAAAAAGAGGCTATGGATAACTTATAGTGGTATGAAGTGTGATATGGCATTTACATGAGTGTGTGAAGGTTATGCTTCAATTTTGGATGAGGCAGTAAGCCTCACATCATCCTTAAACCACTTTATATTAACATCTACACAGTAAAAAATAAACTTTTTGAGACAATGCTTCAGACTGAATCTATTTGGCATGTGTGGATTTAGTTTGTAATAATTCATCACCAATGTCAATTCAGACTGAAAATACTAAGGGATACAACATTTGTACATAGTATTCCACTTGTAGGAAACCATACTCCTAGTACAGTAATAAAAATACAACAGTGCAATAGTTTCAACTGGATATATTACACATTGTGTTTTACCATCATTCAAGAATGGTACTAAGATTGAAAAGGCCAGCAATTTCATTTTACAAATGTCAAGTTGTTAAATACATATTTTGTAATTTATATATATAAAAAAAATTGGAACAAATGTTTTACTTTCATCTATTCCAGTTTTTCAACAAACCCTGTTCCTCACACACCACCTCCCTCCAAGAACATAGTGGGGCAAAACCTCCTGAAAGCAAATTACTCTTTTTATTGAAGATTGTTTTTCCAGTGTAAATCCCACCTTTCAAAAAAACTTATTCACAAGAAAAAAAAATGTTAAAAGTAAAAGATAACCCACATAAGTACCTACCATAACCAGTGTGAAAATAAAAAGATAACTACTTCGTAATAGTCAAATGGTGCAGCTACTGCTTGTGATTTTCAAATTAAAAATCATTCTTGGCATTGCGAAAAAGAGCAATTTCACTAAATTTGTGCAGACTCTTTCCAAGTTTGGTTTTAACCTGGAATTCCACAGCACTGGTCCCAATTGCACAGGACTAAAAAAGGTATTTCAGATAATGCAATCTCTCCCCAAGGATTTTCACAACGTCATACTTGGATTAGGGCAAATCCCTCTTCTGTTCAATGTTTTTGCTGCTCCTCGGGAACCCAGATCCCCAAATCCCAAATCTATTCAGGCGCAGATAACACCCTCCAACATGAACGAAAGACTCTACGCAACCCATTGCATTAGTTTGAGGAAGATCGCTGTATGGAGGCTTGTGAGGGCCAACACCTCATCTTTCCTACTGAAAGGACAGTGACAAGAGGTCCTCCACCTCAGTGAGAAAATCTGCTCATGTTAGGGGAAAATAGTGCTTTGGGTTTTAAAAAAAAGACAATAGGTATAATAACATCAGAGAAAGAAGTTTGTTTTCAAACCAGCAGCAGATCAGAATGAATGTCTGAGCATTAAATTTAATAAACAGTGCACAGAGTTATATCCACCAGAAGGAAAATATTCAAAATGAGCAAGACAAATCTGTATCTATTCTATATCTTCAATTGACTAATTCTAACTTGGGTTCATTCTTCATGGTAACTGTTTGATCAGTGTGTCTACAAGGTAGAAATTGACAGTTAAATTATTGGAACTACCACACTGATCTCTTAATAAGGTGGAGCATTGCTGGTGAAATTCTATTTTCCACATCCCACATGATGGGATTTGTTTCACCATTGCTGAAAAAAGCCCACAACCAAGAGAGAGAGGAGCATTGAGAATGCAAGTTTTACACATTTTGAATAAAAATTCATAGTATGTTTTCCATGATTTTTAACTCATGGAACCAATATCCACAAAAGGCAAAATGGCACACAATGCAACCACAGATACATTTCAGTTTCTGACCTGTACAGTTTACCACGAGGATGGTTGTGGTTCTGCAGGTACGGTGGGCAAGTCAGAATGACTGCAGTGAGTCTTCAGACGTTTTAGACAGGCCATTTTTGAAACGTCAGGTTTCATATCTAATCCATACGGTGATGGCTTACATGAACAAGTCATCACAATTAACCCTGCAGCTCTGATATTAGTTCATTTCAATAAAGAAAAGTTGCAATAACAGAAACAATGAAAATATTACAGTTTAGTTTACATAGCAGGTTGCAGAATTCTCAGTTCAGGGTTGCAGTAGAAGTCCAACTACATTCAGATCTGTAACCAAACACAGGGAAGTGCAAGGTGCTCCCAGATTAGACATCGCCATAACGGAACACAGCGCAGATATGGGGGAGAAAATCTCATCTCCAAAGAGAGACCGAACTAGCGTCAGCTGGGTAGCTGCTTGCACATGGAGTGTGGCAGTACAAGAGGCCAAGGGAAGAGAGAATTAGCTCTGAGTGCAGAAGGTGGCAGCAGTGTAATTAGGCCCTGATGAGAGTAGGTCGGGGGGTTGTGGAGGAAGCCAAGCCTAGATTAGTACAGGTAAGTGGTGGTTTGAGCTGACAGCAGCAGCCATGCTTGACTGCTGACAATGGTGCAGGTGCATATTGAGAAGTAGGCTACATCAGACAAGGAAGACTAGGGTGTGGGAAACTACTGAGGGCATCTGTATCTGTTTTACCTCAATCTGCAAAACAGGCTTTGAAAAGTTTTTCCTCAGCATCTTAACAAAATGTTTAATGATCTTCAAATGCAATTGGACAGCATTGGGCTTCAGGAGGAACCAATGGTTGGTTTCAGTGAGCAATACAAATTGATCTAATACGTCCAGAAACCTCTGCAGTAAAACATACTGCCTCCAGTTGGTAACTTCTGCAAGTGAATACGGTCACTGGGATAGATTGTCCAAATTGGTATGGCCATGTACAAAAATCACACAATGAATGTGTGGGCTTGGAATTTGGAAACAGAAGGCAGCACATTTCTTCTAATTGGTTGTTTGTTAGTGAGAATTCTGTGGAGAATTTTCCAGATTACTTTAACTTAATACTCAATTGTTCATAAAACTTTAGTTGTAAAATGAAGAAAAGCCCTGGAAGTATGATTGCACACACTAAATGAGAACTGTTTAAATAAGAGATATCTGCCTGCATCCATTCTAGGGTGGGGATAAACAGTGGGTAAATACTCAATGCATTGCTCCCTATGTCACAAAGTAATAAGTTATAATCTTGATTAAGAAACAGCACTCCTAAATGCATTTAGTTAGATACACAAGTTCTTTCTTTTAATGCTGGTTTTTCCATTTGTAGAAAATGTATCTGACAAAATATTAATATAATACATTCCTAAAATTAAAACTCATTTAATCTGCAACACAGTGTGCATATTTGTGGAAATAGGGAGAAATTAAGCCTATCCTATGGCAACAAATTAGACAAACTTTCAAAGAAATAAGAGTGATGTGTCGCAAGGTCACAGGGAGTGCCCACAAGCAGCATGGTGGACCGGCTAAAGATTAGACAGACCTCTTATTTCTCTCTTTTTTTTACCGAACCACTTTTGAATGGAGGTGTCATGTCCAAAGCCACTTAGAATAAAAAGAGCAGGAGGGCCTCCCGGTGGTCAATACTGGCAAGTGCCTGGATAGAGGCTGCCTGCACAGCAAGTCTGCTCGTCCAGCAAAGCTAAGGATGACTTGAGAAAACACAAAATATGGATGTGAAAGCATGTGGGACCTGGATTGGGATATAAATTTTATGCAAAGACGTACTAAGAATGAAGATCCAGCAATCTCAGCAAGTAGGATCTGTTAACCCTCAGAAAAAATATATAATCCCAAAGCAAAAATAACAATTTTAATTTACATATATTTTAAAAATTGCCTGTAAAATTGCCTTGTAATATTCATGTCCCATCACCATGAGTTACCTTGTCCATCTGTGCAGTGGCTGACATACATGTGCCCAGTCCTGCAGGGGGGAGACTGACTTTGACAGAAGTTGTCAGGTAGGCAGCTCCCTTTCATCTCCTGCACATGGAAAGTGTGCACAGGTAACGAGACCTCAAAACTGGCTTGGTGCACTGCACAATTAGTTGAACTCGCAGTCTTAATGAGCTACTGTTGATCCTTAAGGGAAAGATGCCTGCAGCTGAAAAAAGCGCAAGACTTGGCAGCTTGTGTGTAATAAGAGCAGTAGGAATGCTTGGGGGTCAATCTAAGTAAAGTGCATTCAAGGTCCTGTTCAATACTGCAAAACATTCCCTTGCAAAATCTCAAACATAAACCATTCTGATGGAGTCCACTAATCTAGAAGATACAGTCTCATAGCTTTGCCATAGATTATCATAGAACAGTACAGCACAATACATGCCTTTGGCCCACAATGTTGTGCTGACCTTAAAGCTCGCCTAAGATTATCTAACCCCTTCCTCCCACATATCCTACTATTTTAAATTCCTCCATATGCTTATCTAGCAATCTCTTGAACTTGATCAATGTATCTGCCTCCACCACTACCCCAGACAGCGCATTCCATGCCCCAACCACACTCTGGGTAAAAAACCTTCCTCTGATATCTCCCTTGAACTTCCCACCCATTACTTTAAAGCCATGCCCTCTTGTATTGAGCATTGGTGCCCTGGGAAAGAGGCACTGGCTGTCTACTCTATTGATAAATTGATAAATTCTTCCTAATATTTTGTGCACCTCTATCATGTCTCCTCTCATCCTCCTTCTCTCCAAAGAGTAAAACCCTAAGTCTCTCCTCATAATCCATACTCTCTAAACCAGGCAGCATCCACATCCTTCCTATAATGAGGCAACCAGAACTGGACACAGTATTCGAAGTGTGGTCTAACCAGAGTTTTATAGAGCTGCATCATTATCTCGTGGTTCTTAAACTTGATCCCTCGACTTATGAAAGCTAACATCCCATAAACTTTCTTAACTACACTATCCACCTGTGAGGCAACTTTCAGGGATCTGTGTATATGAACCTCCAGATCCCTCTGCTCTTCCACACTACCAAGAATCCTGCCATTAACTTTGTACTCTGTCTTGGAGTTTGTCCTTCCAAAGTGTACCACCTCACACTTCTCTAGATTGAACTCTATCTGCCACTTCTCAGCCCAGCTCTGCATCCTATCAATGTCCCTCTGCAAGCTTCGACCATCCTCTACAGTATCCACAACACCACCAACCTTTGTGTCATCTGTGAACACTTTTCTTCTTCATTTATCTTCAGTAACTCAGAGTTATAAACCTCTGCTCACAGTATAGTACACTGGATGTAGAGCCTGGATATGGACCTAAACTGGATCCAAGCACAGGAGATCAGACCAGGACCAACATTGTCCCTGAGCTGGAGACTCAAGAAACTTGCAGATGCTGGAATATGGAGCCACACACAAGATACTGGAGGAACTCAGCATCTGTGGAGGGAAATAGTCAACATTTTGGGTGTTCGTCTGGACTAGGTGAAGGGCCTTGCCCCGAAATATTGACTGTCCATTTCCCTCCATAGATGCTGCCTGACCCGCTGAGTCCTTCTAGCTTCTTGTGTATTGTCCATGAGCTTCTGATCCCTGGCCCATGCCCAGCTCATCCCAGGGACTCCAGTGCCTGATCTAGTCTTGTCCCCAGTGCCAGAACAATCAGGGAGTCAGCTCACTGCTGCTAGGCCCAGCTGTGAAGGCCCTGATGAACATGAGCACCTTTGGGTGGGCTCTGAGGATTCCGTCTGTCATTGGGTGGGCCTCGGACCCAGCATTGGGTGAACTCTGGGACCAGATGGATGGTGGAAGGGTGGGGTCTCACCTCCAGCCCACAGCCTGGGCCTCTGCAGAGCCCCAGTGTTACCGTGTGCTCCCATATTCACTGTGAACTGTTTGGTGATGCTGCTGGCCACTTCTTTCCAGGAGCTGGGCTGTCCTGGGGATTCCTGGGACCCACACCTCAGCTGGTTTTAGGGGACACTAAAGTCAACTAGTCCATCTCAGCCTTTTTTCTTTTAGTGAGGGGAATTCCATGCTGAGTTGAGTCGGGTTTCTTGTCATGTGCACACGTCCGGTGAGGTGCAGGTACACTGAGAAACTTGCTTGCAGCAGCATCACAAGCATAGCTTCTTCACGCAAAGGGTGGTGCATGTTTAGAGTGAGCTGCCAGGAATAGTGGTTGAGGTG
>JAUZTB010000098.1:84900814-84913591 GCA_034780895.1 Rhynchobatus australiae | reverse complement strand
ACCCAGAGTAACAATTTCAAATACAAACACCGCAGCTGAAAAAAAATAAATATAATTATTTATATAAACCTGGAATATAAGAAAACTTATTTCAGGAACAAAAAGGTACAAAATAACTGGATTGTTGTTAAACCCCAATCAGGTAGACTGACATCCTTTAGCAAAGAAATCCCACATCCTTACCTAGTCAGATGGTCAGTCTTTACCTCAGGTGGAAATGTCAATGTCAGAGGATTTACAGTGAGAGGGACAAAATTTAAAAAGGAGGTTTCAGAGGAAATTTAAAAAAAACAGGTGCCTGGAAAGTGCTATCAGGGGATATGGTAGAAGCAGATATGACAGCATCGTGTAAGAGGCATTTAGACAGACACGTGAACAGGCAGGTAATGGAGGGATACAGACCACATGCAGGCAGATGGGACTAGTTAGACTGGCTTCATGGTCAGCACAGACAGTGGGTTTGAAGAGCCTGTTCCTCTGTTCTACTGTTCTATGTAGTGGCCTACATACGACCCCAGATCCACTCGTGGTTGACTATTAATTGCTTTCTCATTATTTCAGGAGAAATTAGTGATAGACAATGAATGCCAGCATTACCCGCAATGTCCACATCCCAGAGTGAATAAAAGAGAAAATATGCCCCCATTCACTATTTACTCATCATCTCCTTTCAACCAGAAATCAAGCATTCCTTCTTACACTGCAGAATACATTGACCCAATACTCAATACATGTTACTAAAAGCAAATATGCTTTGACAGAAGTCAGTTTCTAAGGCAGCTGAGTACACATAGGCTTGAGCTGGAATGCAGTTGGCTCCCAGGCAGAGCATCTGAGCAGCAAAGCACAAAGCAGAAACTATGGTCTTTCAAGTAGAGTGGCAGCCCCGGTGACCACTGGTAACCCTCAGCTGATACTGAGAGAAGGAAGGCTGTTCTGCTGGTATTTCACCTGCAGAGGAAATCAGAATTAGATGAAAAAGCAGATACCAAATGAAAGAATAACAATCAACTTTTGCAGGATGGTGGTTAACTTAGGAAAGATTACAGCAAATAAACACATTTGGGTATGAATGCAAATGACATAAAAATTCAGAGTCAGTCTAAGGTTTTGTTTAAATGAACTGATTATAATCTTAAAAATGGTTTATATCCAAGTTCTCTTTCAGTAGGTGTTTATAATGTTTACTTTCTTTATATTGCAAAAATAAACTTTATTCATAAAATATTATACAAAAGAAGAAACAACGCAAAACGTTTACATTCATGGTCATTACATTTGGTAGTGTTAACTTTTTTTAAAGAAAAGCCATAACATTATTGCCACTTGTGGCCCCCTAGGGATTCCACCATTCCAATATTTTAAGGGCTTCCCCACCCAACTCTGCCCCTCCATGTGCAGTAGCGGAAGGAGCCTGGACCGTGGTCCTTCCCATCAGAGCCTTTGTATTGGCTGCACTGAGCTTCGGTGCATCCCTCAGCACATACCCCTGCAGTCTGTAATGTGCCAGTCAGCAGCATTCCCTTACAGACAGCTCGTTGTGCTGGAAGATCCAACAAGTTTCAGGAAGACTAAAGGGCATCTTTCAGTGAGCTGATGACCCTCCAGCAGCACTTGATATCTGTTTAACTGCGCGCCCCCGGGAACAACCCACAGATCAGAGTCCTCTGCTACGCAGCTACAGGGGATGAACTGAGAAAAAAACTCTTGCATCCTTCTCCTCGCCATTTTGGCAAATCCACAATCTGCAAAGTGGGTGACAGTCTCTTCCCCACTGCAGCTGTTCCAAGGGCAGCGTGCGTTGGGGATGATACGTAGTTTGTACGAGGAGGATCTGACTGTGGGGGCCCCTCACTGCCAGCCAAGCAAGGTCTTGGTGCTCTTCCAAAGGACAGGTAGTGCGGCAACATCCATCTGACTGGGATGTTGCATGGAAATGGGGCCAGACCTATTCTCTGCAACACCAGGGAGGATAAATAAAATTACAAATGGGTTCATCCCAGAAACTGGTCTGCAGTCCTGTAAATTACACAACTGAAGTGCACCTTTTAAATGTGATGAAAGTTTCTGCCTCCATTACCCTTTCATTAAATGAATTTCAGACACACACTACAACACTAACATTTTTCTTCAAATCCCCTCTAATCCTTCAAACAATTAACTCCACTTTCCTAATTATTGAGCCTTCTGCCAAGGAATACTAAACAGGAAGAAGCTATAATCTAGGTCTCTTATATGCCTCAATTAGATTGCCCCTCAGTCTTCCTTTCTCCCCAAAGAAAACCCTACAACACGAGTCAAAGTCTTCTCAGGAGTCTAAATGAGAACACCAATCATTTCCAAGTACTTCTACTCATCAGATACCAATCTAACATATCACCAATCACAGGGGCAATGTGTGTAAATTGATTTCCAACCAATCACCTGATTAATAAAACAAGTGCTGAAAAAATCTCAGGGTCAAGCAGCATCCATGGGGGCAAAGGGATGGTCAACTTTTTTGGGTCGATGCTGTCCGACCTGCTGAGTTCTTCCTGCAGATTATTTTTTTTTGGTTCTGGATTCCAGCACCTACAATCTTGTGTCTCGGTCACAAGTGCCCAATGGTTTGTGTGCTGCCTACACATTGCCAAGTTATTTGACAGGCCCTGCCAAGTACACAACCTTCAGCACCAAGGACGTCAATGTCAGCCAACACGTCATTACTTTCAGGCTCTTCATCAAGTCACAATATTTCTCTCAATTTGGACACATATCACAGTTCTTTCATTGATACCCATCCAATCACATCATGGGAGTGTTATCACAAAAAAGAACAATGCTTCACGAAAGGAATTTGCCACCACCAAGCACAGTAAGGAATGAGCAATAATTCTTAGTCATTTCATTGCTAATGAATGAAAAAAAATCCTTACCTATTGCTAAAGGGAACACGTCACCAGAAAGACTGATATTTCAAGGAGAAAATCCTCCACTCATCTCTTAGGGAAACAAATGAAGTTTTGCCAGCATCACCCACACCCAAAAAGCAAATAAATTGTCACACAAAGCCTTCATTTATGTGAAATGGTGAGCACAGCTATGATAGATAACATCTATTGCTTAACAGGTAGTGTACAATGTAAACCATCAACAGAAGAGAAATAAAACATGACAATATGGATTAGTCCAGAAAAGGTCAGCAAGTTCAAAGAATAACTAATACATAACCAGGACAGAATGAAAACCAAATGATGCTCATTGTCTACCATTTATTACTGAAGTTTGGGTCCTTTTGACGTTGCTGCTGGAATACAGCACACACCACAATCTGACTACTGTCACTTGGTAGTTAATGATCGCTCAGGCTACAAATCAACAGACAAGAAAAAAAAAGGTAAAAGAACAGATGTTTGGAAAAAACATTGATATCCAATTAAAACATTTACTACTAGCTTCAGAAGTGTGCTTTCCAATCCTTGTGGATGTCACATCCTTCAGTTTTCAAAAATAACTGTCAGTAGTAAAGTGCTAAGAAGTAAACTATTATTACAGCTAATAGCAATGCTGTTGTACCTTCAACTATAGGTCCAGCGCACTTGCTCAGACTGAATAATCCAAAATTTAGCTCAGTTTTGGCTAATGTTATGATGTTTTAGCATAGTCTCTAATAAAAAGACATAATTCTGTGCAAAAATTTAAATCATATTCAATATATAAAAATATACTTTTCCCAAAGTAAACTGGGGAGTTACTGAGAAAGAATGTCAAAAGAAAATTTCACAAAGCATTTGGAGCACACAGTGTGAAGATACATTTAAAAGGTGGTGGCCAGAATTTGCAACTAACAGGACTAAAATGAGCATCTCATTCAATAAACATCCTGTGAACTAGTCAAGTTCCCAAGTCCCATGGGACTAGTCTGTTGAAAAGCTTCGGATGCATTGGGGTAAAAAATTTCTCCACAAAATTGAAGAGTATTGTGCTGTTGTCACTTCAGTTGATTCAGAGCAGAGAAATTTTGTGCATATTTCTAGGTGCCTCTGCACCCATCTGGAAAGTATTTGTATTTTTGGCAAATTTTTGTTATCCCACTGCTACTTTTCTGGCATTAAACTTTTATTTGGAAATTCAACGAGAAACATTCTGTCATTAGCAGTACAGTAGGCCTGACAGATATAACACAACTTTCATTTCCTCCATTAAAAGGAGAAGCTCAAGGTTTTTAAATATTTTTTTGCTTGTCTGAAGTTTGCCTGGAATGATTAACCTAATTGAAAACCACACTGCATCCTTCTATTCAAAAGGGACCCTTCAATTTGCTGTAGTCCGTCACATGCTAATAATTGACTCTTGTAATCATCCCATCTGTCCTGAATAGGCATAGACATCCCATCTATCCTGAAATGGCAACAGAAAATGCTTCAGCTTTCAAGAAGTTTGCTGTGACTCATAAGCCAGTGTCATAACAGTACTGCCAAGAATATTTCCCAATTTCTGTATTGGCTAGATAATTACAACAAATCCAGTCAAGTTAATGCAATTCTGTCAGATTCTGAGAAACTAATCTGGGAAGTTTGTTCATCAAATCCTCCCTACATAAGCTCCATGTTCCTTTATTCCCCAAAACCCAGAAATCTTTGGTTGATGAAATGCACCCTTAGATGGAAGAAAGTTCATGATTTACACATTCAAGTCTCAAGAAGTACAACTTGACCTACACCCTTCTGTCCCCAAAGAAAGAGTGCTAGCACAGTGTCAAATTAACATTAAAACAACTTTGAGAAAGTACTCATCCCAGGTGAATTATACCCAGAGGGGCAACCTCAGTAGTACCCTAGTGATGGCTTTAATTAATTAGTGAACACACCTTCAAAAAAAAAAATTGGTAACTCTGCCATTGAAGCCAGTTTATACAGGAAGATGGAATAAATAATAATTTCCATTTATATAATGCCTTTAAGTGTAAATGACCACCACAAGGTCCTTCACAAGACCTTATTAGACTACAGCTGACATTGTGACGCTCAAAGACCATTAACTGGAACGCCACATCAAAAAAAACCGGTTTCAAGAACTGTTCTACAAGAGGGAAGAGAAGTAAATTAGTAGAGAGATGGAAGTTTATGATGGGAATTTCAAAGCTTCAAGTCCAAGCCCATCAAAATATGGCCATTGGTGGTGAAGTTAAAATTCTAGTCAGTCAAGTTTATTGTCATAAGCACAAGTACATGTATGCACACGTGCAATGAAACACTTACTTGCAGCAGCATCACAGTCACATCATATAAGCAGCATTCACAAGAAAAACACAAGGTATACACAATTTTTTTTAGAACAAAATAAAACAATTAGTACAAAAAAAACACTAAGCCCATTTTAGTACAACTTGATCAGAGTGGTCATAGTGTTGCTAAAATGTAGTGGTGATTAGGGTTCAAGACTGAATGGTTGAAGGGGAGTAGCTGTTCTTGAACCTGGTGGTGTGGGACTTCAAGCTTCTGCACCTCCTGCCCAATGGTGGCTGCAAAAAGGTGGCATGGCCCAGATCGAGGATGATGGATGTTGCCTTCTTGAGGCAACACTACCTGTAGATACTACTGATGGTGGGGAGGGATGTGCCCATAATGCATTGGGCAGAGTCCAATAGTCTCTGCAGCTTCTTACATTCCTACACATTTGAATTTCCATACCAGACCACGGTGCAACCAGTCAAGATACATTCAACAGTACATCAGTAGAAGTTTGTTAGAGTGTTCATTGACAAGCTGAACCTCCTTAGAAAAGTAAAGATGCTGACACACTTTCCTTATGATTGCATCTATGTGCTGGGCCCAGACAGGTAATGAGATGTGTTAACACCCAGGAATTTAAAGCGGCTGACTCCATCCACTGCCGATCCCCCAATGTAGACTGGTGCAGGTCCGCCCTCTTACCCCTTCCTGAAGTCAATCAGCTCTTTAGTTTTAGTGACATTGAGCGAGAGGCTGTTGTTGTGGCACCACTCAACTAGGTATCCTAGTGGCAAGCTGACTCATCACCACCTGTGATTTGTCCAACAACAGTGTCAAAGTTGAACTTGAAGATGGCATTGGAGCTGTGTTTAGGCACACAGTCCTGTGTATAGAGAGTAGAGTAGGGGACTAAGCATGTAGTGTTGAAGTACACCTGTGTTGATTGATGATCAGCGAAGAGGAGATATAGCCAAGACTCATATTTGGAACTATGAAACAACCTTAGTGGACCGAAGGTAGTTACTGAGAATGTGAAACAGTGGCAGGGGAAGTGGATGAATGGAATGGTGCCAATAAACCTACAGAAAAGAAAAAATTTAATTGTTCCTTAGACGAGTATATTAACAGGAGTGATTACTTCAAAGTTTTTAAAGAGATAAGCCCCACCTTCAAACTAAGGGTGCCCTCCGCTTTGTTGTGTGACATTACCAAAGTACAAAATGAAATAATATTAAACAAATCTAGCAGCTCAAAACAGTAGAATATGGAGCTATAATTCTGCAGCCAGTATCCCATTATATTTTACCAGGAACCATAATTAATAATCCTCTACTCAGTCACACCATCAAGCCAGCAACCTACTGTTTAAGGGTAGAAGAATCATGCCAGGAACTATACAAAATATACTAGCAGATGAGGTTTAAAGTTAAAGCTCAAAACATGCTAAATATTGATGCAGGATATCACAGACAGGGCCAGTAATTCTACAATCAATAGATCCTTCAAACCCAGTCATAAATAGCGATGGGCAATCAACTTAACTGGAGGGGCATCTCTGAAAATTTCCATCCTACAAGATGGCAGGAGTCTTGTACCCAAGTGCAAAAGTTAAGGTGTTCAAGATCATTTTCAGTCGGAACTGCCAACTGGATAATCCATGAGATTTCCACAATTACAGACACCAGAATGAAGTTCAATTTACTCCATGCATTGTGAGAACACAACTGAATGTGGTGGACCCAGACCATAGTGTTGAAAATCTTGGCTTCAGAAATAACAACACTCCTAGCCAAGCTGCTTTCAGCTGATAAATTTGAAAGTTGCCTATATACAATAGGCAGGACAAATTGAATCCATCAATTACCATTCCATCAACATATTTCAAACATTGACAGAGATAGACTGTGTTGCTGACAGTGCAATCATGTGGCATTTACTCACTGATAAAGTGCTGATGTAAAACAGATATACTTGAAACATTTAACATGTCAAGCAGCATCTGTGGACAGAGAAACCAGTTTAACTATTCATATCAGTAGTCACTGCATTATGAACTGAAAAGTTCCCATGAGCTGTTCTTCCTCTAGAATAAAACTTTTTTGCCACTGCCCTTAGCATTGCAGGTTTCTGTAACGTTTCTAATGGTGCATTGGGAGTCATTTGGTGATAGCAGGGGAAGCGGTTCTGCCCATTCATCAGGTTCCTCAAGTTTTTATGGCAAGGAAGTAAACTGTTCAGCCCAGTCTTTGCTGCTTGTTGCACACCAGTCCCCCTACTCCCACTCCATCTCAAGCTGAAAGCATATTCCATTCCATTCTCCCTGTGAAAGTCGACCCGCGCTGTAATAAAGCAGACAACAACAGAACCAAGGAGCATACAATAAGTGCTTTATTATTTTAATGCCAGCGGGAGTCAGGGATACAGAGAAAAAGTAAACAGTGTAACCTGAGCTCTGTACTGATATGCACTTAGAGACTCTCATGTTAGTGTCCCTCCTTTTATACTTAATCTAAAGAAGCCTATGTGCAAAGTTGCACATACTTGGGCAGTTGCTTACAGCAAACTTTAGCAAAACAAGATATTCTTAAGCACTTTGTTTCACACAAGCACCTGCACATCTTGCAGTCGTAGCTATAGTCACACCCTGGTTGAAGCAATAACAGCTGCACACCATTAACCTTTACATTCCAGTTACTTTTACATACCTCTCCTCTTACCTATTCCCACTTCCCCTTAAAGATGTTATGCCATAGCCAAGGTCCATCCTCTTGATAAAGTTTCTTTTGAATCCTTTGCTGGATTTATTAGTATCCAGATTTTTTGACCATGAGAGGAAGGGCGTTCTCACCAGCATAAGAAATTGAGGAATGTCAAATTGTTGCCACGAAAATGGTCTCTAGCAATCTGTGCAAGAACCTATCTGGACATACCATCTAGGAATTCTGAACATCTCCAGCATCTATGCACAGTTTTTGTTATGTGTTTCTGATCCATCTTACCTTCTGGTCTACCTTCCACCACACCAAGCAAGCAAGGGTGTCAAACTGCTGTTTAAACAAAATAACTGAGCCAGTGGCTGTTTCCAGTCAGTGTAACATCTGCGTGCTTTGTCTCTAACCAGCAACCGTGGAAGAGGATAACCCAGCGGCCGTGGCTGCATCAGTGGCCGAGCCATCTCTCCCTGAGGTAACGCCAGAAGCAGCCAAATTGACCAAGAAGGGAAAGAAGAGGAAGACTGTGTCATGGCGTGAGGAGTCCAAGCTGCGGGAGTATTTCTACTTCGAACTGGACGAAACGGAGAGAGGTGAGACATGAGTTTGTGACTGAGGGGATCTCTTTCCATTAAAGTTGTGTTGCTTGTATCTCTTACCTGCTTGCTCTTGAATTAAATCTGGCAGTGATTAGGTTCAGTGTAGTTAGTCAGCTCATTTGTTTTCCTGCCACCCTACTCCCACTGCTAAAGGTTTCAAAGATGTACACGGGTGAATGGGATGCTTCAATTGTTGTCTCATAGCTCATTAATGCTTTGAGCAGCCTCAATCTAGTGAAGAACTATCTCTTTGCTTGTCATCAATCCTGAACTTAGGCAAGATGTGAGAGGCAAGTCTTTTTTTTAACCAAGGTTGTGGTAGATGCCTGGATCGTACTGCCAGGGATAGTGGTGGAAGCAGATACAACAGCAGCA
This sequence comes from Rhynchobatus australiae, assembly GCA_034780895.1. Lineage (NCBI taxonomy): Eukaryota > Metazoa > Chordata > Chondrichthyes > Rhinopristiformes > Rhynchobatidae > Rhynchobatus > Rhynchobatus australiae. Next base: position 84,904,693 of record JAUZTB010000098.1, on the reverse strand, counting down.
TTTAAGGGGCTTTTAGATAGACACATGGATCATGTACAGGCAGAAGTAATTTAGTTTAATTATGCATCATGTTTGGCACAGGTGTTTTGGGCCAAAGACCCTGTTCCCCTGCTGTGCTGTTCAGTGCTCGTCTCTGGTGGAGTCCTGATTAACTGTTACTTTTGAAATGAATTAAACTGATGGATCCCCATTTATCCATTGAGTGGGCACTTTTCCATCTTGTCCGGCTTTGGGCAGGTCATTGTATGTTGTGTTCAACTAATCTGTTCCCTTTCAGTCAACGTAAACAAGATCAAAGACTTTGGTGAAGCTGCCAAGCGTGAAATGATGATGGATCGGCAGGCGTTTGAGACGGCTCGCAGGCTGAGCCATGACACAATGGAGGAGAAGATCCCCTGGACGTGCCCGGTTTTAATTGATTTGGGCCCTCAGCTCGCGGAGAGGGGCAGTAACAGTCAGGAGAAGTTCATTCAGGAGGAGCGAGAGAAAGGAATCCTGCAGGAAATCTTCCTGTCTAAAGACTGGTATGTCCTATTCCCTGTCAGATATCTGCGGTGTTGTGTGAGCATTTCGCAGAGAAGAACCAGTAAAATCCTGCAGTTCTGGGACAAGTCATGAGTAATGTAAAAGCTGTTCTAGTTAAGCACCTCCTCTAATTGCACACAACAAACGGGCCATTTGGCCCATCAAACCTGTACTGGCTCATTGCCTGCTCCATTCATTTTTCTCCATATTCTGGAAGCTTCTATTTTTCCAGGCCAGGTTAAACGTCTTTTATCTGGCTCTTTTGCCTTGAACACCTTGTCTCTGTGTGCACAGATCTCCCTGCTTGTGCCTCAGTTCTTTTGCCAGTGTTCCTCTTGGGATTTTTCTCTTGATTTTTGCTCTGAGGTTTATATCCAACATCCTTGGTACCATCCTGTTGAAGCTTGAGTACAACAACTTTAGTGGTCAAATGTGTCCACAAACACCTAAGCTCAGCGTTCTGATATGTCTGGTCACATAATGCAAGATACAATAATCCTTGCCAGATGTTAGCTTGACCTCCTTTACAGAACCTAAAACTGATTCCCAACTTCAGGTAACTCAAGCACGCTTGACCACGTTGCCAATGAAACAAAAGTAAAATGCTGGAAATATAAAATTAAAATAGGAAGTGCACACAGGGCAGGCGGGTCTGTAGAGAGACAGTGTTTTGGGTCTGATCAGAGCTGGTGAAAGGCCAGCAGCATTGATTCTGTTTCTCTCCTCACTGATGCGGTCTGGTCAAGATGCCAGTTTAGTAAAACTTTCTGGTGTACTAATTGATCTACTTTTGGATCCTCAGCGTTCCGGAGAGCCCCCATGAGCCTGATCCTGAATCCTATGAAACCATTCCGCCCAAGGTCATTCCGCTGGATGACGTAAGTCTTCCTCTTCACTGGATCCTAGTTCAGTCAAAGCAGCTTTTGTTATTTACTGAGGAAAATCTTTTGTACTCGAAGGGAATTGGGTTTTCATTCTGCCTTCTCGTTGCCCTTGCATTACCCATTCAATAACAAACCAGTGTTTATTATTTTTAAGTGCACTCCCCACAACCTGTGGTCTGTCATGAGTTTTGTGGCTTTTTTTTATGCCCGGGATGCATTATTTAGCACGGGATATCTGGTCATTTCCATCTTTAGAAAGAGGTCCAAGTATCCCACTCCTATACTCTTCCCTGAAGCCCTGCAAAATTCTCCTTTCTCGCATCAGGTTCACTCTTGAAAATTTCCATTGAATCTGCTGTCACCATCCTTTCAGATGACGATTATTGGTAATTGTATGAAATTCTGAGCTGTTCAGCTTTTTGCACATTTCCTACAATTAAAACTGGGCTCACAGTCTAAGCTGTACAGCACAGAAGCAGGCCCTATCGTCCAAGTCGTCCGTGCTGATCAAAGTGCCTTCCGGAGCTAGTCCCATTTGCCTGCATTTGGCTCGTATGTACCCACCTTGACCACTTCCTGTGGCAGCTCGTTCCACATACCCACCACCCTCTGTGGAAAAAGTTGCCTCTCAGGTCCCCTTTAAATCTTTCCCCTCTCACCTTAAATCTGTGCCAGACTCCCCCTACCCTGGGAAAAAGACCGTGATTATCCACCTTATCTATGCCCCCCATGATTTTATAAACTCCCTCAGCCTCCTCTCCAGGGGAAACAGTCCCAGCGTATCATAAGTCAAGCCCTCCAGTCCCAGCAACATCCTTGTGAATCTTTTCTACACCCTCTCCAGCTTAATCACATCCTTCCTACAGTCTGAACAGAACAGTGCACAATACTCCCACGAATGGTCTCATGATGTCCTACACAACTGAAACTTGACACCCCAACTCTTGAACTCAAAGCCCCATCCAATGAAAGCAAGTGTGCTATATGCCGCCACCTTTGCCACTTTGTCAGTTTGCTGGTTTGGGCTGAAGGGTCTGGGTATAAATGTGCTTAGGTTAACCTGTGGTCCCTTTCTCACGTGCCCTGCGCTCAGAGGACTAGCTTCATGATTACCCTGAAGGTACTCATTCCTTCAACCCCTGTGCTGAAAGGGGTGAGGTACAGTGGGGACACTATGGATCTACACCCCAGTAAGAGCTCTTCCCTTAACGGCAGCAATCAAGAAGCTTAGTTCTTAGTGGTAGTAAATTTATTGAGTGCAAATGTACAGCTGTTGCAACCTCTTTGTGGCTTCTCTCCGCAGGAGAATGGTGTCGAAGAGCCATTGTATGAAGAGCCGCTGCAGGCGATCACTGGCTCTCAGTCTCCAGATGGCTCTGGAAGCTCCAAACTGCCTCCAGTATTGGCTAACCTCATGGGCAGCATGGGTGTGGTGAAGGCACAACAAGCTGGCTCCAATTCCAACTCCAGCATCAATGTCCAGGAGTTGCTCACCTCCATCATGGTGAGTAGAGGGAGCAGTCAGACAGTAAGGAAAAATAATGCAGAGACGGGGAAATGCTCAGCAGGTCAAGCAGCATCTGCAGAAAGAGAAACGGATAACGTTACTGGAAGACAAAACCGCAGATACTGGAATCTGAAACAGGCTGAGGAAAGGTTCCTGACGCAAAACGTTGGGTGGTTTCTCTTTCCACGGATACTGCCTGGCTGGTTGAGTTTTCCAGCATTCCAGCAAAATGCTGGTTTAGTTTGGACAATGGGTGAGCTTTGACTCCTTCAATGAAATATCGGCAATCACCTGAAAGTATTGTGGGTCAGCGTTTCAGATTCTTTTCTGACAAGAGCCACGGAGATGCAGCTCGGAATCAGGTGACCGGAAGCACCTGTTTTCACTGTAATCCTACATTTAATTCTCCCTACATTCCCATCTACCCCCCATCCCCCAATCCAGTTTCTATCACTCTCAAACACGAGGGGCAATTAACTTGTCACCCCACATGTCTTTGGGATGTGAGAGGAAACCGGAGTACCCAGAATAAACCACAGGGAGAATGTGCACATTCCACACACGCAGCACTGGAGGTGGGGATCAAACCCTAGTCGCTGGAGTGGTGAGGCAGCTGCTGTACTAGCTGCATCACTGTGCTACCCCGATTGGTTCGTGCTGGTTCACTAACTGCCAGCTTGTCTCATTTCATGACATTTTATCTCTCGAGCACAGGCCGTGAGCCCAACTTGAGCCCTCAGCTTTCTCCCAACTGCCACTCCTGAGAACGAGGTCTTGGACAGATGTTGAAGCAGGTTGTTGAATTCTTAAACACTATTTGGGAAATTGTCCAGACCAGCATTCATCCCTCAGTGCAGGTTACCCAGATGGTCATTGAAGAGCTGCTTGGTGCAGTCTAGGTTCAATTTACTAAATATATTGTTCTGTAAACTCTGTAACATCGGTTAAATTTAATTGCTTACT
>JAUZTB010000098.1:84799196-84811546 GCA_034780895.1 Rhynchobatus australiae | reverse complement strand
GAGTGGGGAGCTGATGCCTTGACTCAAGAGGCTTCTCCGAGAAGAGGCTAAGGTAAGTTTCTCCTAACTTTCTTTCTTTCTTTGTCGATTAGTACCTAGCTAAAGTAATGGCAATGGATCCCGGGTCAGTGGTGTATTCTTCCTGCCAGATGTGGGAAATCTGGGAGATCTCAAGTCTCCCTGATAGCTATATCTGCGGGAGGTACATCCAGCTGCAGGTCCTTACAGACAGTGTTAGGGAACTGGAGTTGCAGCTGGATGACCTTCGGCTCATACAAGAGAATGAGGAGGTGATAGATAAAAGCTACAGGGAGGTAGCCACACCGAAGTTGCAGGAGGCAGGTAGCTGGGTGACTGCCAGCAGAGGAGAAGGGAATAGCCAGAGAGTGCAGAGTGCCCCTGTGGCCGGTCCCCTCAATAACAGGTAGACCGCTTGGGATACTGCCTCTCGCTGGGGGAGGAGTGACCTACCAGGGGAAAACCACAGTGGTCAGGTCACTGTCACTGAGTCTGACTCTGTGACTCAGAAGGGAAGGGGGGAAGATGAGAGCAGCAGTGATAGAGGACTCTATAGTTAGGGGAGCAGACAAGAGATTCTGTTGACATGAAACAAACTCCCAGATGGTATGTTACCTCCCAGGTGCCAGGGTCAGGGACGTCTCAGATCAGGTCCACTGCATTCTAAGGGGGGAGGGTGAACAGCCAGAAGTCATGCTACACATTGGTACCAATGACGGTAGGAAAAAGAATGTGGTCCTGAAAAGTGAATATGGGGAACTAGGTAGGATACTGAAAAGCAGGCCCTCAAGGGTAGTAATCTCTGGATTGCTGCCTGCGCCATGCACCAGTGAGGGTACGAATAGGTTGATTTGGCAGATGAATGTGTGGCTGAGGAGTTGGTGCAAGGGGTGGGGTTTCAGAAATATTGGATCATTGGGATCTCTTCTGGAGAAGGTATGACCTGTACAAAAGGGACGGGTTACACCTGAACTCAAGAGGAACCAATGTCCTTGCAGGCAGGTTTGCTAAAGCTGTTTGGGGAGGGGGTGGGGGATTTTAAAACTAGTTTGGCAGGGGGATAGGAACCCTACTGATGTTAGAAGTTGGTGCATTTAGTGTAGATGCAGAGTGTAGAAAGACTGTGAGAAAGGATAGGCAGTCAGTTGGATGGGCTGAAGTGTGTCAACTTTAATGTGAGAAGTATCAAGGGCATCAACTTAGAGCATGAGTAAGTACACGCAACTATGATGTTGTGGCCATTACAAAGACTTGGCTGTCATAAGAGCAGGAATGACTGCTGGATATTCAAAAGGGACAGGGATAGAGGTAAAAGAGGTGGGGGAGTGGCTTTGCTGATCAGGGACAGTATCTCAGTTGTAGAAAGAATGTCCTGAAGGGATGATCTACTGAGTCAGTGTGGGTGGAAGTCAGAAACAGGAAGGGAGTGATCACTCTATTGGGAATATTCTACAGAATAGTAGAGACTGAGGAGCAGATCGGGAGGTAGATTTTTGGAAAGGTGCAAAAATAACAGGGTTGTTGTCATGGGTGATCTCAACATCCCTAATATCGATTGGCACCTTCTTAATGTAAAGCTGATAGATGGGGCAAAGTTTTTTTTTAAAAGGATTCATGACAGTATGTGGACAGGCCGATTGGAGGAAAAGCCATACCGGACCTGGTACTAGGCAATGAGCCTGATCAGGTTTCAGATCTCTCAGTGGGAGAGCATCTTGGAGACAGTGACCATAACTCCTTGACCTTTTCCATAGCCTTGGAGAGGGATAGGGGCAGATGATATGGGAAAGTCTTTAATTGGGAGGGAGGGGGAATTATAATGCTATTAGGAGGAAATTGGGAACAGACGTTCTTGGAGAAATGCACAACGAAAGTGTGGAGGTTGCTTAGGGAGTACTTGGATGGAGTTCTGGATATGTTTGTCCCATTGAAGCAGAGCAAAGATGGTACAGTAAAGGAATCATGGTTGACAAGAGACATAGATAAGCTTTTTTCCTCTTGACGAGATATTTCTGAGGTTTAGAAAGCAAAGATCAGACAGGGCTCTGGAGAGTTACAATGTAGCCCGGAGGGAGATGAAGAATGGGACTTTGGAGAGCCAGAAGGGGGCATGAGAAGGCCCCGTCGAGTAGGATTAACGAAAACCCCAAGGCATTCTACACAAGAATAGGAGGATGACTAGAGCGAGGGTAGGACCAATCAGGGATAAAAGAGGAAACGTGTGCCTGGCGTCGGAAGAGGTAGGGGAGGTCCTTGATGAATACTTTGCATCAGTGAGAGAGACCTTGACATTTGTGAGGATAACGTTCAACAGGCTGATATGCTAGAGCATGTCAATGTGAAGGAAGAGGATGTGCCGACACTATTGAAAAACATTAGGATAAGCTAAGTACCAGGGCCAGATGGGATATATCCAAGGTTTTTATGGGAAAGAAGAGATTGCTGCACATTTAGTGATTATCTTTGCGTCCTCAGTGGCCACAGGAGTAGTGCCAGATGATTGCAATGTGGCAAATGTTGTTCTTTCGTTCAAGAAAAGGAGTAGTGATAACCCTGGGAATTACAGGCCAGTGAGTCTTACTTCAGTGGTGGGCAAATACTGAAGATTCTTAGAAACAAGATTTAAGAGCATTTGGAGATGCATAGGTTGATTAGGGACAGTCAGCATTGCTTTGTGAGGGGCAGGTGAGGCATAAGCCTGATTAAATTCTTCAAGGATGTGACAAAGCACATTGATGAAGGTAGAGTAGTGAATATGGTGTACATGGATTTTAGAAAGGCATTTGATAAGGTTCCTCACAGAAGGCTCATTCATAAAGTCAGGAGGCATGGGATCCAGGGAAACTTAGTTGCGTGGATTCAGAATTGGCTTGCCCATGCAAGACAGAAGGTGGTTGCAGATGGAGCATATTACGCCTGCAGGTCAGTGACCAGTGGTGTTCCACAGGAATCCATTCTGGGACCCTTGCTCTGTGATTTTTATAAATGACTTGGATGAGGATGTGGAAGGGTGGGTTAGTAAGTGTAAGAGGTAAATTTTTGATTTAAACAGAGTGGTGGGTGCGTGGAATGCACTGCCAGCAGAGGTGGTGGAGGCAGGTACATTAAAGAGACTCTTAGATAGGCATGTAAATGACAGAAAAATGGAGGGCTATGTGGCAAGAAAGGGTTAGATAGATCTTAGAGCAGGATAAATTGTCAGCAGAATATCATGGGCCAAAGGGCTTGTACTGTGCAGTAGTGTCCTATGGTCCAAAAACTTTTATTGCAAGGAGTATAGAGTGTAAAAGATAACATTCCAGAACCCTTTGTACTGCTACATTTTGTATCTCACACTATTTAATAAATTGTTTTTGCATTCTTCCATGGTGGATAATCTTACATTTTTGACCACCTTCTTGCCCACCCACTTAGTCTATCTACATCCCTTTGCAGGCCATGTCCTCAACTTGCTAATACACCCATGTTTGTATTATCAGCAAATTTGGCTAGAGTACACAGTCCCTTCATCCAAATCATTAATATGGACTCTAAGTAGTTGAGGCCCCACTACCTACTGATTGCCAATTCAAAAATAACCCATTTATCCCAATGTCAGCACAGTGGTGCAGATAGCAGAGCTGTAGTCTCACAGCTCCAGCAAGCCAGGTTCAATTGTCATCTGTAGCACTGCATGTGCAGAGTTTGCACATTCGCCCTGTGACTGCATGGATTTCCTCTAGACGGTTTCGTCTCCACCCATATCCCAAAGACTTGTGGGTTGTAGTTTAATTGGACCTGGTGAACAGCCTCCAGCGTGTAGATAAGTGTTGGGCTCTGGAGGAAGGGGCAGTTGATGGAAACATGGAAAAAATAAAAACAGGATAGGATTAAAATAAAAGTGGGTGTTTGATGGTTGGCATGGACTCAACTGTTGGTTCCATGCTGTATCTCCTTATTATGCTGTGAATATTTTCTGTTAGTTATGCAATTTCCCATCCATGCCAATATATGCCCCCATTCTATGCACTTTCATATTGTGCACTAATCTTTAATATGGCATGATGCAAAAGACCTCCTAGAAATCCAGATACATCAGACCTACTGGTTCTCTTTGATCTGCCCCCATTTATTACATCTGCAAAGAATGGTAGCAAATTTGTCAAATAGAATTACTCTTACATGAAGCCATTTTGATTCTGCTTGGTAGTCTTATGATTTTCTTAATATCCTACTATTACCTCCTTAATAATGGATTTCAGTGGTAGAGGACCTGTTTTCCCGCTTTTTAACTCCTACTTATTTTGAATAGAGGCACTACATTTGCAGTTCTCTAATTCTTCAAGACTTCTCCAGAATTTTGATAGGTTGCAACAGACACATGCACTATATTTTGTCAGCCACTTCAAGACCCTATGATCAGAGGACTTGTTGGCCTTTATCCTCATTAATTTGCCCATTAGTTTTTTTCTCTATTGATAGAGATCACTCTTAATCCCTCTTCCCAGTAAAATCATGATTATTAGGATGTTTTCAGAGCCCTGCTGGTTTAATTCATTTTTCAGATATTCACCAATGCACCAAATTAAAATCACGGTTTCACCATCACATCAAGAACATAAACTATTGTGAAAATCTGCCAAAAGGAAACACTACATTTTTCCATGCAAGCCATGTACCCAGTCAGAACTTGATTGAGGATTGTCTGAACAAAAATCACTTTAGGCTTCTACAACTAGTGAAAAAGAAATTTTCTGGCTATTGGATTTGACCCCATGTAAAAGAACTTTGCTGATAATATCCAGCTCCCAGTCAATTATCAAAACCACAATGAGAACTTGCTATCAGCATTATAGCCATTAAAGACCGGGTTTCAACTCAACTGCCAAACTCTACTCCTCAATCAGATCTTCCTCTTCTCCACAGCACTTGTCATTACTGTTTTCAGGCATTGAGAAGTTATGATAAATTTACATCAGTAACAGAACCACAAACCAGATTCAATAAATTGCAAAAATGAACATTTCTTATGCAGCATCTCTGTAAAGACAGCCTCTGGTCTGTCCATTAGTTGCCTGGCTTGATATTGTTATACAGGAATCATTCATCAATAGTATGATGGATTGATGGAATTGATGGAACAAAATTTGATAATCTTTTACTCCTACTTTCCTATCCACACAATTATTTCTACAGAAAACTTCCAAGTTATAACTTCAATCATTGGTCAACTACCAGTCTTCATAACTACTGACCTCTTGGGTTTAATGTACCTCTTTCTTTCATGTAAACCTTTGTATTTTCCTTCTTGAATTTAATGGAAAATTTTCCCTGCAGCCTTTAAAACCAGCTAATTAAATGTCAAGTACTCTTATTTAAAAATCACTCCAATTTATTGCCAGCAAATCAAATGGAATGAATTGATGCTTACCTATGATGGCGCGAATGGTCTTTGGATTGAAAGGCGTCCATGTCCCTGAATAAATACAAATATTGAATCATTTTTGGGCAGATATAATTGCCTATTCTTTTCCTTAATTACATATCAACTGCAACTGAGAAAATACCTAACATATTGCCAGGGTGGACTAGGAAGATGTCCTTGATATTATGTTTCTTTTCATGCCATTTCATATTACTCCCACTATTCCATCTGTCCTTGACGATGCACATGCTATGTCCTGCCTTGTTTAGCCTCATGGAAAAGTAAAGTTCAAAAGACAATCATCTTTATTTGTATTTTCAGCTGCATGGGCTGAACTGATTAGTTCTTCATTTCCTTAAACTTTTGTCAAGCTTTACTGCATCACATAGGTCAAAGATGAAATATCTGTGTATGATTGAGACAAGGAATTTAAGTGGCAGATGATAGCAATTCCTAATCTATCCAGCCATTCTACTTGGATTCACCAAATTTCTGATTTTTGAATTGAGCTCTGCAATTTATCTCTGCATTTCCTTCAAGTTTTACCCAAATTAAATGTATCCAATTTACAAACGAAGTAGATTGAAACTACATCTACTAGGTCAATTTAATCTGTGGGATCTTATACCAAATTAATTGTTGGTTGCCTACATGGGATGACTTCAACTCTACGCAATTCATTGGCTGCAATGCACTATGGAATATATCAAGAATGTAAAATGCAAGTTCTTCCTATCATTTATTCCCTCAAATTTTAATGTTATATTTTTAACATAATTTCTTCAGAAAAATTCTTGGTAATTAAAGCTAAACAAGAAACCCTAGTGAAAACCAGATCAATTGTGTTATGAATATTCATGTCCCCCAGGGTTTGCACACAGGTGAAGAGGTAACTTCCTAGAAATGTTGGAAAATCAATTTCAGCTCCACATATTTTTATTTAAAATAACATTTTTCACTTATATCACATACCCATCTTAAATTACATTGTTTAAATACCACATAATCACCATATTTTTAAAAGCTCTTTTCCCCACCACAGAACACTGCAAAATGCGGTGTGCTGACTTACCATTGGATAAAGCTTGTTGGAGCTCACTTTCAGATATAACCCCACTTCGATCCTTATCAACCCTAAAAGAAGCACGAATAAAACGAATGGTTTTCAATAAGGAAACTGTAGCATCATCTCATGATTACCATTTAAGAACTGCACACCCTTTCTTCAGCAAGGCACCACTGGTTCAGACAATATGACCAGTGAGCTTCCTTTGCTCAATGGTCACATGCTACTAGGAGCAGATCATCTAAGGTAACCAAGATGCATTGTGGGGAAGTTAACCCTTGACTTTCCGACAATTATTCTGAATTAATTATTCTTGCTTTTAAACCCAAGGTTCTTAGACATCTATGTTCAAATATTCCAGATAGAAATACCAACATTAAAACCCTTAGTTTAAGAATTTGCACTGATTGGTCAATTTCTCATTTCAGTTGAACTCATTCAAAAGCATCTGACTGTCAACATGGTATCTGGATCAGATCCCCAAGTACTGATAGTCTTAAGTAATGTTATTCAGCAATCAATGATTCACCATGATGTCATTATATCCCATCTTTCTCAGCATCTCAGAGACAGAAAACTCACACTGAGTAAGTCCCCATTCCCAGGGTCTCCTTCTCCAATCCCTACATTCTCAATCTTGTCAACCAATGACACCTCAGCACCGCTCGAAGCATTCCTTCCCCATTCCTGAGACAGGGCTCTTCAATTATTCCAGCTGTGTCAATTCAGATTGACACTATCGAGATGGCTGGTAATAGATGCCATCCACTAAGACCCAAGTTGGGTGTTACTACCAAGATATTGAGCTCTCTGGAAATAGTAGCAAAACAGAGGACCTCACTGTGAATCAGTAAGAGATGGATTTGAAGATAGGCTTGTCTACCTCTGATAAGAAAAACACTCATGTACTGGCAGTTACAAAAAGGGAAAATATGCCCAATTGAGTTTGGCACTGCACAAGGCGCCAATGTGGCCAAAGTACAGTTCCTACAAATTTGCGGTATGTCTTTATTCACAACAGATTCGATGGAATGGAGATGGTGATCTTTGAAATGCTGCAGAACTAGTTTGGGATTCCCAACACTATGTTATAACTTTCAATAAAATTGTAACTAATTTTTAAAATAATTTTCAGCCTCAATAAGTTTCAATCATTAAATATTTAGAGTAAAAAACAAACTACTAGAGGAACTCAGCAGGCCGGGCAGCATCTGCAGCAGGAAATGGACAATCAACATTTCACGTCAAGACTCTTCATTGGACCAACATCCAGATTCCAACATCTGCAGTCTCTTGTGTTTCCATTTAATGTTTAAAGTTGGGTACTGAGTAATTGTTCTTGAGTGCTTTATGCCTGATTGAACAATTTCATTGTTACTGGTCAGCTAAAATGTGCATGCCCTCTTTAGAAGTGAAGTTCACCCAGTCTTCATTATTATTGAGAATGTTAATAAACAATCAGCTAGTCCTTCAGAGCCCTCTCCCGTGACGTCAGTGTATTAGGCAGGGGATTCTGCCAAAGCTTCCCAAGAAACATGACCACATTCCCAGCTTCCTCCTATTTATGATATGGTATCGGTGTAGAGCTGAGCTCTACGTGAAAGTTGCAATGCCTGCAAACCCACCCAGTTCCATTGGCTTGACACAAAGCAGTGGCATGCTCCAAAAGTAAAACAGCAGCAGCATCTTATCACCAGTTGGGCCAGTGAGATAAGAGGCCTCCAATTTACAAAGATCATTGAAATGAATATTGGTGTGGATATGAGGGAGAATCTCAGTAAGACATCTCCTTCCCACCACTAAAATATGTTTACGGTTTCCAGAGCTGTGATTCAAGAATGGGAGGAGGCACTCCTACCAATGCCTTTTAATGCTTTTCCCATGAAAGATTTTAGTTGCATCTTCGTCTTTTGTTATCTGCGGGAAGTCCGTGCCAAGTTGATGGGTGAATGGGAGAATACAAGAAAGAGCATGGATGAGAATTCGAGCAATTGAGCTGGTTTAAATCAGATCAGTACATCGCTGCTTGTAAATGAAACAAAATTCCTCAGAATGTCAATCTTAATAACTAGCTCTCTGCAGTACAGTAAAGTAAAACCACCTATGTATACACCACAAGTAATGCTGCATCCCAACTAATAATGATGGCTACATTGAAATTGCAGTCTCACAGAGGCATAATGAAAATTTATTCCAGATAATATCCTCAGCTACTACTGAAATGCTCATCCATGCCTTTGTTAATTTTAGATTTGACTATTTCAAGATGCTCCTAGCTGTTCTTCCCTGTTCAACTGTCCATACACGGAAAAGCAAAACACTCCTGCCCATAAGTTACACACATTACCCCAAATGCACATCTTACATGGTTCGGAGTTAAATTTCCCACCTTTGCTTTCAAAATTTTCCATGCTCTTGCATCTCCCAAAAAGTAATTCACTCTTCCCCTTTAACCCTCAGACAGGTACATTCATCTAATTCAGGCATCATGATGACCTTAGTCTACTCATGCCACCATTAGCAGTTATGCATTCAAATGCTGCAGCCCTCTCGAACTCTCTTCCTCCTCTCTTTAACATCTTTAAGACTTTCCTTAATATGCCTGGCAGGGAAAATGCTAGAATCTAATAAGAAATTGGTAGGGCATTTGGAAAATGATAGGATTCAGTCATCATAGATTTATGAACAAATAAATTCCCAAGCACTATTTTGGGGTTATAACTAGCAAAGATAAAATGGGAAACCAAAGGATGTAGCATATTTGGACTCGTGGAAGGCCTTCAATAAGATACCACACAGGAGGTTACCAAACAAAATTAGAGCACATGGGATTGGGGGTCAACATGGATTGAACACTAGTTAATGGACAGAAAGCAGTAGGAATAAATAACTTGTATTTAGATTGGTAAATTATGAATAGTGGAGCGCTGCAGGCATTAGGGTTGGGGCCACAATTGTTCAAAATCTACGTGATTTGGATGAAAGGGTCAAGTGAAGTACATTAATGTTTGCTGACAAGACCAAGCTGGGTGGCAGTGTGGGTTGTGAAAAGAATGCAAAAAAGGCTTCAAGGAGATAAAGATAGTGAATGGGCAAGAACATGGCAGATGGAATAGACACACAAAAAATGAAAGGTCATACACTTTGATGGGAAAAGGTAGACAACCTAATCTGCCAGAAGACAATGCAACATCATCATCTTAGGTGTTTCAATGTTCTCCTGACAGCTCCTGAAGTCCACTGAAATGTTTTTATTTGCCATCAGTGCTTCTGTGCCATTTATTCTACCAGCATCCAGCAAAAGTAAACCTCCAGTCTAGGCTGGAGTAAAACTCAGGATTTCATAATTAAATGAATCAATATGACACTCATTCCACTGTACTCCAAATGAAACATCCACACATTTAAAACCCACAATTTTGCACCAAGACAACTCCTAATACATTAGTGGAAAATTAAAAATGTGCAATCTAAAGGTTAATCCTAATAAGTAACATTGCTTAGCAACTCCAGACAATACTACTCATGCATCAAACAAAAACACAATACTGAAAATCTGCAACTGTTAATTAAGGCAAAAAAAGCTGACAAACTACAGTATTTAATATCAAACATGTAGAAAATCTGTAATTGCCAAAGAATCCAATGCAATTTTTTTTGGATCCAAACTCAAGGCAGAATGATCAAATAGACACAAAAATACTTAAAAGAACAACTGGCAGACAAAAACCTTCGAAGTCGGATGTAAAATCTAAAAATATTTTTCCTAAGTAAGCATTCGCAAATCTTTCCCCCCCACTCAAGCTCATATTTTCCATATTTGTAACTTTAAATATGCCTACTTGCTGAACTAAGTTTTGCAGCCAGTAGTCCACCCAACAACCTCAACTGTTTTTACCTTAAATCCAGAACCATATACAATGAAACCATTTATAACACTTTCCATTCCTGATTTTAGCCATTAGCACAGATTCTGAGATGTTTTAATCCTAAATCTAGGGCTATAACCAACCACTTCTCTTGCATTACTTGAAAGTTGTATCAATTTTTGCTCCACCCACAGGAGGAACCAAGTTTCTCCTTAAAACATAGGAGGCCATTTGCCCTATTGCACTTCTATTCCCCTACTAATTTCCCCTGTAATCACACCATCAGTAGGCCTCTTCTCGACTTGTCTGAAGACACTGGAGTGCAGGAATAATGCAAATAAGCATTCAAACTAATCTGCCGGAACACAATACAATAAGATCACCTCAAGTATTTCAATGTTTTCCTACCAGCTCCTGAAAAGGTCTACTGATGCTTGCTGCCCTTCAGGATCTCAACCAAAAAAACTCATTCCTCACTTGGAAAAGTAGAAAATGAGCTTTGATATAGAATTGAACTTTAAGGGCAGAATTAATGCCTGCAAACCATATTAAACAGTAAACACTGGAAGTGAGAAGGAAGACAATTTCCCTAGAAAGACTAATATCAATAGCAAGCTCCCCATTCACCTTAGCTTGGACCCATTTTCAAGTTACACCACTACACAATATTTTATATTTATACAAAATCTATCAAACTATATTTCATGCAATTACATTACAGCTAACTGCCTCACTCTTCCTCAGAATTTAAGTTTTGCTCTGAATTGCCAATGCATCATCTCTATTCTGGAAAATTTCAGAATTCACTGCATCAAAATCATATCCTAGGTAAGGAAACCTAATCTTTCATGATTGGCACTGCTATCTTACATCTCTATTTGCCTTCACAAGCAGCAAAAACATTGCTCTAACAGATCAGTGGATTTCACCATAAATGCTTTTTAAATGTAATTTTATATAAGCAATAAGCTAAAATGATTTGTAACTGATTAGAAAAAATGAAAGGTCACCATCCTGAAACATTTCCCAATTCTCTCTCCATACATACTGCCTGACAATGAGCATTTCCCATCTTTATTTCAGATTTCCAGCATCTGCAGTTTATTTGCCCTCAGAGCCTAGACAAGGGCAGCGTGAATGCATAGAGCAGCTACGATCAGGGCAGTAACCCGACGAAATCCAGAACCCTGATACCATTACATCCAACTCTAAATTCATGTTGTAACTCATGACATTCTTTATTACTATTTTCAACTCCTTCACTCCATCTTTCTCTATGCTGTTCACCCAATCACTTATCAATGGTTCTCTGGATTAACAACCTAGAAAGGTGCAACATAGAACAGTACATCACAGGAACAGACCCTTCAACCCACAGTGTTGTGCCAAACTAATTAAACCAGTAATCAAATGCCCAACTAAACTAATCCCTTCTGCCTACTCAATGTCCATATCCCTCCATTTCTTGCACATTCATCTGCTTATCTAAGAGCCTCTTGAACACCTCTGTCGTATTTGCTTCCACCACCACTTCTGGCAGCACATTCCAGATCCCACCCACATAAAAATAACCCGAACAATATAGACATACACAAGTAAATGGCAGTCTGTGAATAAGACCCAATCATGCATCAATTCCTCTTCAGACCCACTGTGCCCAGCCTTCTGCCCCACACCCAGTGACCCCATCGAGTGTCAATCCTGTCTCATCCTCCCTTTCCCTAGTGCCTTAACATCCCACCTCCTCCCCAGTGCTCCGCCACCCCCAACCCCCTCCTTCCCCTCCATCCAGTTCCCCAACTTAATTCCCAAATTACCCACCTCCTCCCCATGTCCCGCTGTCCCTCTCCTTCCCCCAGCCGCCCGCACCTCCTTCCTCCAGTGCCCCACTCCACCCCAGTGCCTCCACCGCCTCATCCTCCGGTACCCCGCCGCTCCACCCCCACATCCTCCGGTACCCCGCCGCTCCCCCCCCACCCCCCCCACCACCGCC
>JAUZTB010000098.1:84762644-84782641 GCA_034780895.1 Rhynchobatus australiae | reverse complement strand
CCAGTTCAGCACCAGCAATTTCACCTGGACATCCACGGCCTGGCACACCCATCCATCCGGACTACTGTCCGGATGGTGTCTGACAAGTTTGCCTGGCACAGCCTGCGTAAGTAGGTTTTCGAATGGGCCCGATCCTGCACACACTGCCAAATTTCCAAAAGTACAGTAGCATGTCAAGGCCGTTCTGCAGGATTTTCCACCAACCTGCCGGAGGTTTGACCATATCCATATCAACCTTTTCGGCCCCCTCCCAGTCTCCCAAGGAGCATGGTACCTCCTCACGATTGTCAACCACTTCACCCATTGGCCCAAAGCCATTCCACTCGCGGACACCTCCACCCAGTCCTGCGCACGGGCCCTTTTGTCAACTTGGGTGGCCCATTTCGGTGTCCCAGCCCATATCACCTCGGACAGGGGAGCTCAATTCACCTCCGGCCTGTGGTCAGCTGTCACCAACTTGTGGGGTTCCCAAATTCACCTCACCACTGCCTATCATCCGCAATCCAATGGTAGAGAGGTTCCATTGGCACCTGAAATCTGCACTCATGGCCCGCCTTATGGATGAACTCCCTGGGTCCTGCTGGGGATACGTACCTCACCAAGAGAGGACCTGAACGCCTTGTCCGCAGAAATGGTTTACAGAACGCCCTTGGTAGTCCCGGGCGAGTTCCTACCAGCCCCTCGGGGGGCCAGAGGAAGAACCTGCTGTGACGCTCGATTGGCTGCGAAAGTGGCTTGGCAACCTGGCTCCGATTCCCACCTCGTGACACACAGACCCCGACCCGTATGCCGATATCCATCTGAGACTACATTTGTCTTTGTCAGGAGGGGCGCACACTGAACACCACTGCAGCGGCCATACGAAAGGCCATTCCGGGTCATCAAGGACAATGGGTCTACATTTGTGTTGGACATTGGGGGGTGTGAGGAGGTTTTTACAATTGACCAGCCGAAGCCGGCTCATTTAGACCTGGACCAACTGGTAGTGGTCCAGCCAGCACGATGCAGGGGCAGGCCACCCAAGCCATAGTTTATTTAATTCTGGTTTTCGTGACTGTATCGCCAGTTCTGGTGGGGGGGTTATGTAGCAACTTACCGATAACGAAATCGGCTCCCGTGATCGTCAGAGGCCCCGATCTAAGATGGCACAGGGCACTCCTCCTTCGTTGGGCTAGGAAAGTCCGCATGCAGGAGTCACGTGACCTGCACGTGATGTCAGTGTGGGAACAGTTAGTATTAAAGGGGCAGTGTGCCCCAGTCGTTCATTCGACTCTAACTTCAATCATCTTGTGTCTTTAGTCAGCATAGTTAACCGCTACAACCCTTTACAATCTTGTTTTGTTTTATACATATTTGAATTCTATTTTCTTTTAAAAAGAGCGAACACCACAAACACCATTTGAAATGTCCACCAAACTATTGTTGAGTTTATGTTAAATGTACATTTGTGAACTTATTTTACAGAAGACAATTTCAATCAGAATTAAAAACCTTCTGCAAAATTATCCATTTTACTTCTGGATATGCACCTTAAACCCTGTACAAACGTGCATACATAAAAATACATTCCTCATTCTGTGTCTTCCAAAATGTGGCTTAATTATTTGTTCTCAAAATTGCTGACAAAAAGGCAAAAATACATACAAAGTTGCTTGTCAGTTTAACAGAGCTATAATTCTTATTGCATCATTAACAAGCTCACTAAAAGCAGTGTGGCCCTGCTTGTTGGGCCCAAAGTAGTTTCAAAATACTTTTAGTTACAAAAGTAGTGAAGCTACATCTACACTCTTGGATCTATTTCAGGTTCAGAAGACTACCAGATGCTCAGCTGACAAATCAAGGAGCTCAGTGAGACAATGTCTCTGCTGAACACACATCTTTTTAGCTAGTAGAGTCCACTCATTTTACAATTCACAGTCAGAAAAACTTGCACTGATTATTTTAAATAAAAATTATTCCAAGGATACTCAAGCTTACAATACAACTTTCCATAATACTTTCTAGATGCTTCCCAAGTGTTGCTATAGCAAGGTCTACTGTATACATTAAATTCCAAAAATGAACATTTCATTTTACTAATTTTGCCAATGTTAAATTTTGTACTGAAATATCTTTGAAGATTGGCTTAAAATTAGGACCAGGATGAGCTTGGTTTTGGCACAAAGTTTCAATAACCGTCTGTTTCATTTCCCTGCTGGCATCTCCCCTCATCGCCAGGAGGGCTGTGATGTGTTCTTCCCTGTGGAGTAACAGTAAAGTTTCTAAATTATAAAAGGTTCATTGGAAAATAAGTTTGCTTTATATTTACGTTATTAGCTTGTGCATTGCTCATAGTTAAGCAGAAAGAAAAACAGCCATGTTACAAGTTTTTTTTAAAAAGCAAATACATTGCATAATTTCCTGGAAGCCAAGAACCCAAGTAGAGGATGGTCTTCAGGTGAAGTGGAATCAGAGGACTGGGAACAAATAAACCAAAGTTCATAACCATGACCCAGTTTCCTTTACAGTCTTTATGGTCAATTACAACTTCCTATGCTCATGTTTAATGGAAGCTGGCGGGCTCCAATTTAAAGTTCTTGCAAAAATAACACTTACACAAGCTGGAAAATCCAATTTCATCATGAAACACAAAAGTTTCCCCACAAAATTGTTCAAGGAAATTTAGATTGGAAAATGTTCAATCCCAATGAAGATTTAAAACAGAATTCATTCACTCACTTTATAACATGACCTCTATATAAAGTTCCGAATTCAAATTCTTCTCCTGGAATTTAATCTATGTGGAGACACCAGCTGTTACTCAAGGTGGTGCTGCACTGTGGATGATGAATGACCTGCCTGGCTTTTCCAGTGGTTTAGGTGAACACCAAACATTAGCTGTTCCTTCACACTGTATTTGACATTTAAATGTAGTCTCTCCCTTTTGACTACAGTCAGAGACTGGAAATTCATCAAGGTTGTTAATTCAGTGAAACTCAGATGCAATGATATTTGAAATAAGAATTTCTTGAGCATTAGTTTTAACTAGATACCATTCTCACTTCCAACATAGCAATGGAATGGGAAAGTACAGCTTTATTTGAACTTAATTTTTTTCCAATATATTTTCCCATTACATTTAAATTCCACCCTTCTATCTCAGATCTTGCCAAATGTGATTGCATAAATACAACATGAAAGGAAATTTTCAACCCTGGGGTGACAAGACTTTTATAAAAAAAAAGCTTTTCCACAAAGGTCATGCATAAGTCTTCTAGAATAGGAATAGGGCAAATTCACTGTTTATGACTGCTATCAATGCCATTCCATCAATGGATTGTAAGTGGTGTAACTTTAAGTGTGTATTTGAAAGAGGATTTCTATCTTTTTACAAAATGAAATGCCACATCTCTTAAGGAATCCTGCTAATGTTTTTATATAATCAGTCATGTTTTGAATATTACATAGCTCCGGAAGTCAATCTATGGCTCCACCAGTAAAACTTATCAGATTCAGCAACCTGAGCGAGAGCCACCACCTGTAATGTGTGACAGCATTAAGCTGCTGTTCCCCATGATATTATGCGACAGAACTTTTTCCTTGATGACACATTTAACAAAAAGACTAACCTGAAGTCAGGAAATTTATTAACTAATGTAGAGACCTCAAGACATAATAAAGATGGATCGGTGAGCTTTAAGACTTCAGCTAGAGCTGGGATAGCATCACACAGTAGATCAGCGTCTTCTCCAAAACCCTGCAGGTAAAAGAATTATTGAATATCTTCTATACAAACTTAAAATATAGTTATGTAATACATTGTACTCATATTTTACACCAATTTTCCTTCAAGTCTCCACAGGGACAAAGTGAAGGACAAGACATTTTTTCCATCTGTGCTTCCACCACTATCCCTGGCAGCCCACTCCAGGCACCTATCACTGTGTAAAAAATCTTGCCCCACACATTTCCTTTAAACTTTTCTCCTCTCATTAAATGGACATCCTCCAGTATTTCTAGTTTTCATTGTTTTACCGATTTCTGAAGATTATGGTGGAGAAATAGCACTCCCTAAGGGGTCAGAATCAGTGACAGCAACTTCTGAATTTCCACATTTAACTGCGTGTGCATACTCCAGAAGTTGCTGTCAGATCTCTTCTGTTGCCGATAACTGATTCTGCAGAAGTTTGCATCGGGAACATGATGTGTGAATTGAATCATTGGAAAGAATTTGAACATATTCTGAATTCTCAATATGTAGCCCCAGCAAGTTTGTGAACTGGTCCTTTGAGTTTATTCTCCTAGCTGTACATTTAACTGCACATTTTAATTACTCCCATTTCTTTTTCTTGTACATTTAAATGTAAAATAAAGAAATGGCAGTAATTAAAAAATTAAAAGTCTTAAACTCTTACCATCTGCACAATTATCTCATGGAGCTTATAACATTCAGAAATATCATTGAAATTGTGGGGAAAACAAAGTACTTACAGCTGAAAGTTTTTTAAACAAGAACCGAAACTGCTCCGCATCTTTTATAACTCTCTCAGCCCCTTCTCTGCGTTCATCCAAACCTTTGAACGTGATCCTTCTTTGCATCATAGTTCTGATATACTCCACTACAACCCTTCTATGAGCTTCTATTGTTATGTCCTGTACAAAAAAATACAAGTTTTTGATGTTATGAACCCCTCAAAAGGAAATTGTTGTCAGAAATTAAACAACAGTAATTCAATCCACAAGTGAAAGTTAAAAGAAAAAGTTTTTTTTCTGCATTTTACCTACAGCATAGTGTTAAGGTTTCGAAACATTCCTCATGAAACAAATCATTGAATTACTCTACAAATAAATTAAATTTTGCTTAAGCTGAAACCTATCCTATTAACATTCTCTGTCAGAAACTTGACCCACTTCTAAAACATTGGGTTTTTGTTTAAAAAAAAACTTTTCCTGTTCTCTGAAGACATATTCTTTGCAAAGAGGGAACTTGAGTTAACCAGTCAAAAAACCTGAATTGGCTTTGCTAAAACTAGTTTGAAAATGATTAATGTAGAATTCCACCAGGAAAAAAATGTAACTTTATTAATTATCTTTTGTTGCTTTCACATACTGCAATGTATTTCTGTAAAAACGTGAAGAGATTAACGGTAACATAATGAATATAGATGAATGGTGAGAATATAGTTTTCCAGAAGTTAACTTTTCAGCAGAGACAATGAAAATAAACTATTTTAAGTTATAGATTAACATTTTACCTTGCTGTATGGTCTTTTAATTTTAGCAAAGTCATTGAAATAATCCTCTACGGTAACACAAATGATATCCACAGCATTAGACCCAGCAAGCCATTTTCTGGTCATCAACTCTTGAAGATGAGGCTGAAATGAAAAAAGTGCATCTTAGCATTGCACAGCCACTGAGGATGCAATCAATCCCATCCTATACTTGGCAGATTTCTGCAGTCGAGGAAATAAATATAAAACATAAACATAAATGTCTTAAATGCAAATATTCAAAATCCAATGGCTGTCAATCTGTGCAGCACAGAGATTTTCATTATGGGCCTTGAATCAGAATCATGCAGCAAAGAAACAGGTCCTTCAGCCATCATGTCCATTGTACCCATCTACACTAATCTCGTTTAACCGCATACGAATATCGGCAGAAATTGAGAGACAGCTCTCTGCTCTAAGCCCACTTAATCAAGAAAATGGGACCATTGCTTAACTTTTCATCTGAAAGATGGTACCTCCCACACTACAGTATTTCCTCTGTATTAAAAGTTTTCATGGAGAAATATGCCTTGGCAAATGGAGTTTTAAATATGTATTTTGGTAACAGAATATCACTCAGCCCTTTCTAAAATTCATACAACATTTTGTTTCCAACTGAAGGGATATTTTGTGTACACCAACCTCTAAATCAAGGAATACTTCGTTTAGCAGATAGGCACATCCATCTTTGGCAATAATATCCAGAGTTCCCTCTATTGTTGGCTGATTACCATAATGTTCTTCTTCCATCTCTATCTCAAACTTTGTGTATTTCCTCTTTAAACTGTTGAGAGATTCTCTGCAATATACAAAATGAACTTAAGTGATTACATTAACTATGTTGTTATATAAATACACATTGTCATTTAGTTAGACTCCTCTCCCCTCTACTACCACCCTCCCCACCACCAAACCCAACCACTGTTGGGCATAAACAATGCTCTAAACATCCAATTCAATAATAAATCAATACCAATAGTTGATCTTGTTCATTTCATTCTTGTTGTTAAGATCTGTTTAACTGTTAAAAGTTAAATAAACTCCTTAAAAGATCAACAAACCTATTAAAAATCCAGAAGCATTTCTAAATACTTCTGCACAGACTCCCAGGAATATTACCATTCTGCAGAAAGGCAGTACTGTTAGTTAAACTTCTGTGGACCTCCTTAGTATAGTTTAAATATAAGCATTACAACACCATGTATTAGTCACCATGTAATACTAAGTAAATAAACTGTTTGATGGCAGCTGTGCCATTAAAAGAAACTATTCATTCCCAAATACTGTTTTGTAAAGAAGTAAAACTGTGCATTTACTTGAAAGTTTGGCAGTTGTTAACAACTGCAACCATATATTGAATGTAGAACTGAGGATGTTGACGATCTTTCAGGTGATCATCTTTATATAGCGTCACTTCTTCCTTGTACCTGGCAAGAAGCAAAGTCCATTATTTCACTATTTAGGCGAATTTGCATTTATGTAATTCAGACATATTCCAACTGCTGCTTCTTTCAGAGATAAGAAGTCTCCAGTCCTCCTCTCTCCTCTTACTCCAAAAGCATTTGCTTCCATCTTTAAAAGACAAATTCTCTTTTTGAAAAATTATTTTATCAGTAATCTCAATAAGATTAAAATGTTATTTCCCACCACCCCGCCATGTCCATTTTGAAAGGTTTACGATTCTCGAGGCAACAGAAACAATCTGCAATCAGGATCCTAAAATATCACTCCAAACAGGAGCTGCAACAGTAATCATAACTTCAAGTTTTTGTTGAACACATTAGATCTTCTCAACCCCAAAAAATCTATGCATAGTTCATCAATTTGTTTTTGGTGCATTAAACTGGAAGGAAGAGGTTTATCATTTACTGATGGCATCCTACTTTAAGAGTCAAATGTTTGGATGAAAGGAGTGTAGGAGTGTCACAGAAAAGGGGACCCAGACTTAGTTGTGATTTTTAAAATTTCTACGTCACTTCTGGCAGTGTTTGGAAGCATTAGTCCTCCAATTCTGGCACAGCTAACAATGCAGGAAGTTACTGATGCTTTGATTGAGATGTACTCTACTCAATTCACAAATATATTCAGATTATTGCACCAACTCATAACCTTCTCTACAATGAGGTGGTAAAGAAGAATTGGCTACACACACAAATTCATGCAAAATGAAAGCAGTATGGTTACCATGGTTCTCAGTCACTCAAGTCTTTCAAAAATCTGACATCTCAGGAAAATACAGCAGATCTGCATCTTAGCAGATGTTATAGAAGGATTACTTTAACTCAATACCTCCATGAATTCAAGAAATTCTACAGTTATGTTGGGATCAACCTAATCTGCAAGAGACATTGATATAATTCCCATGAAAACACTGTTTTCCATTCTCTTTCCTGGTATGAACAGTGTCACATTTGAGAGCTAACAAAGGCAGACATAAACTACAGGAAATTGGGAATCATTTTTGCAGGTATCAGCTGAAGACCAGAACCAAAACTATGTTTAGCTCAATCATTCTTAAAACGTCTCTCTTTATTGCACATGTACTCACCTGCTCAAGAAAGAGTTCATTTGCTGAAGGCACAATGTTAGCACCTTAAGTTTCAGATCATCACTGATTTGAGCAGCCACCTGTAGATTTTGTTCAAACATCTAAAACAGAACATGAGTGCATATCAAACATTCTACACATTTCCAAACTTTATGGCTCCAAAAATCAGTAGCAAAACAACTATTTACCAATATGAAGAAATTGCTGGCCTGTGCAAGTACGAGTCTGAATAGCAGGACCATATATACCTTTCATTTATAATTTCATGTATAAAGTATTCATTTATACTTTCCTGTCCTGTGCTCGTACAAGCACATCAGACTGCACTGGATAAGGTGCAGAAAAGATTCCCCAGGATTTTGCCTGGGATGGAGTGTTTCATAGATGAGGAGAGACTAAATAGGGTGGATTGTTTCCCTTGGAGCAGAAGAGGCTGAAGGGAGACCTAATAGAGGTATACAAAATTCTGAGGGCCACGGATAAGGTAGATAAAAGGAAACCCTTCCCCATGGCAGAACTTTCTAAAACTAGAGGCCACAGACTGAGGGGAAGGTGTAAAAGATTTAGATGAGATCCTCTGAAGAACTTTTTCCACCAGAGGGTACTTTAAATCTGGAACACATTGTCTGAGTTTAAGCAGAGGCAGATAACTCTCAACACTGAAGTATCTAGATGAACACTTGAATGACCAGGTTATGGCCTAAGTGCTGGCAAATGACATTTGTATATATGGTTGACGTGGACATGGTGAGCCAAAGAGCCCATTTTGTGCTATACAAGTCTGACGGACACAATATGCAGGTATACTTGATATACAAAACAAACTAATTCCTTAACATTACCAACATCATTAGTGACCAAAATGTTACATGGCAAAGTAAAGGCAGAAATTCATGAGAATCCCACAAGGATTCTGAAGCACTTGTGAAATGCACAACAGAGAAATGACAATAATGAGCAGTGATATGGTTCAGGTTTGCTCTGCAAAATGAAATACAAATATGGAAATGAACCACTCTATTTTAAAATGGGCATGCAAGTTTTGAAAAAGCCTGAAATCAATTAGGACCAGCCTAACTTGAGTAACAAAATGCTACCAGAGAAGAAACAAAGGAGCACAAGAAATAGATGCAGGTGTGGGCCACAAGTCCCCTTATGTCCCCTCCACCATCCAACAAGTCAGACTAATCTCATTCACTCTTCCTTCCTGCCCAACCTCCATATTCCTTGATTCCCAAGAATTCTAAAATCCATTGATTCCAGCATTGAATATATTCAATGACAGAGGATCAAAAGCCCTCTGGAGTGGATATACAAGCCTCTGAGTAATTAAATTCTTCCTGTCCTCAGTTCTCATTATCCAATCCCTTATCTTCAGCTCCTGCTCAAGATTGTGGCCATGGCAAAGCGCCACTTAAACCGCATTAGAATCTTGTTTCAATGCAATCACCTCTCATTCTTACAAACCCCAGTGCTCGCCATGTTTATAACTGGTTGCAGCTTAAACACTTCTAAGGTATTAAGATAAAAATTGAATATTGAGTATTTGCAACAAGTATAAATGAGGAAGTTTAAAATACCTGAAATACAATAGCTGGCAGTGTGGTTTGATAGTATCCATCCTGATCCGCTTCCGGCTCTTGTTCTTTTTTCCAATCCTTCTTGTCAGTTTCAAGTGCCTTCCGTAGCCATCCAATAATATTAGACTATAAGATGAAAATTCTTATTATTTTGCTATTTCCCTTGGACAAGCTGAAGCATGAATAATGGATCAGAGACAAGCCAAGGATAACCAATGCAGCAAAAACTTAAGAACAGAGAAGAGATCTGGAGTAGGAGATGATCCTGACCAATAAACCTGCTCAGTAGCTTTCAAGGCTTTAAAGTTAAAACATAAAACACTAACTGGGATTACAAAATTCTCAAATGAAGTTACACAATAAACATTTTTAATTAAGCTGAAGGTTAATCAATGAGTAAAAACTTTAAAAGGGCCAGTTTGATCCTTAGTTCCTAATCTATGTAAACAGCTGATATTGTAAGTAAATCTCATCTTAAAATTTGCAAAAGCTAAAAAGAAAAAAAATATAAAAGTGGAGAAAAGATTCAGCTGGAAGGTTTCAGAAAGATTCATTATGCTCATGCAACCGCACACACACACTTGACAAATTAAACCCACACAAAAGGCAACACAATGCTGGTCATAAATGTACAACTGAATGCAGTCAACTTTAATGAGAATTTCAGAATGACTGTATAAAAATTCAATACCAGAGATTTTCTCTTGCTGGTGAAAAAATGTTAGAGTGAAACATGATTAATAACCACTTCCCAATTGTTTCATGTGACTGCAGAAATTCATTCAGAATTTTCCTGTTGTGATCCACGCTTGCACCCCTAATATGACTTCAAGATGCATGGGTGTGATGTCAAGCAATACTCCTTCTGGAGCACTGCAGAAGAATTTTGTCCAAATTATCCCAGGACCTATCATTGATGGTCCTTCTGGCACAACTAGATCTTCTCACTCTAACACAGGATTGGATCCCTATCAAATGAAATTCTTTCTTTATCTTTCATACCTCTGACACCACCACTTGATATTACCCCTGACTTCCACCCCATCTTGAGACCCAGCCTCCAAACTGGTTACAGACCTAAACACCCTTTCCCTATCCTCAGCCACAATCCTGGTCCCTCCGCCACCCCACCTCCCATCTTTGTCTAGCATAATTTTCCTTTATAGTTGATTCTAGTTAATCATAGTGTGATTTTCCAAGTGCACTATTGATTTTAATCCAAAATTATCTGAGAATTCTCTTAACTATCTTGACATCAATAGTTTATTCACTTAAAGGGTGAAGGAACATTTAGTGAAGAGCCAGCCAGTTTAAGAAGATGATGCACAAGTCAAAATTGCAATTCAAAGATTTTATGCATATATCTTCTAGGTGCCCAGAACACAATTGCCAGTCTACACACCAAAATTAAATTTATCTCCCATTAAAGATATTAAATAACCAGTAACAAAACAGCATTCTTCCATGTTAAAGATGAAGATCTCTTAAAAATAAAGGTGCAGTATCATTTTACTTGATTGGACATTAGAATGGTTGTCAGTTAAACTTTTATGGTCCATACATATCAATTTTGTACCTTTGTTAGATTTATATAAAGGTCAAATTGTGTATTTGCTCCTTCATTCAGACATTTGACTAAACAGCAAAATGTGGAAAATATAATGATAAACCTTTCATCTTTTTAGTATGAGTAAAAGCAGAGGTTTCACTCCACTGCCCTTTGCTTTTTAGAAGCTCTACTTACAGTAAGAGTTGTCATGTATTTGCTGAGAAGCATATTGGCCACATCATTTGAAAGTAAGGGTTCCAGGGTCTTCACGTCTACTTCAGGAGCAAGATCTGGGTGTCCCATCATATCCTCACTATACAGAAAATATATCGAAATGCAAAACACAATTCAAGTCAGCAACTAAGACCAAAGGTAAAGTTCAACAAGCTATTGCTAACAAAAGTTAGCAGCTTACTATGACAATCGTACAAATTTAGATTGAATCTGTAGTACTCCAATTAGTTTTGAGCATACCACTTCAAGGAGGATAAACTGGTCTTTGAAAGAGCACACTGTAGGTTTTCTGGTTTAATAGGAACACACCTAACTTTCCTCTCCTCCACCCACCTATTAGCTACCTATTTCTGCAATTTGCTGACTCTCTGATAAAGTGGGCCAAAACGGAAGTTTGCCATACTAGAATAAATTACAAGAGAAAAGTTACGGTCTTATACAATGCACAAGGAGAGATTTAATCAAGGTGTATAATACTGCAAGGCCGAGACAGAAAGGACCCATTCTCCTTAGTAGAGAGTTCAGTGATAGAGGACATAAATTTAAAGTTAATTGGTAGAAACAGATGAGAACTGAGAAAGACATTTTGTTTTAAATGCAGAGAGCGGTTGGGAGATGGGCAAGGGAAGGGGGTCTGGAATTAATTACCTAAAGAGTGGAATGGAAAACTGCAAAACATTTAAGTGGTACCTGAATGTGCTGAGGTGGTGTAACCTACAAGACTATTGACGGAGAGGTGGTAAGTGAGATTCATCCAAATAGACCATGTCCTTTGGCCAGCATGAACATGATGAACTGAACGGTGTCCTTCTGTATTGTAAATATGATTTGATGTTAAATACCGCTAAATCAAATTCTCACCTCTGATACGTATTTAGAACCCAAGTCAAAAGTGAAACAATTTCATTGGCCTCCAGATCCTCAGATGCAAGTTCTTCCACACGTGCCACTAGAGCCTGGTGATACAAATTCTGAAGCCTTCTGAAGATGTTGTAGTGAGGGGGAAAACACTGCACCATCAAGTTCTTCATGACCAGCAAGTCCTCAAGAACATATTTGCGTGTGAGCTCTAAGTGACGCACAAGCCACATTTTATCTAATTCTCGTGTATCAGACTGACTGGCTTCAATTCGATTCGCAACAGTCTGTTCTAAAACGGCAAACAATTTGTTTTTCCACTCTTTTGGTCTGCCAGGAGGAATGAACCCAGTCTGCTTCTGCCGGTCAAGCATTTTCTTATCAATTTTTTCTTCTCTCTCAATGATTCGAATCATTGAGACAAGTTGGGCTGGATCACTGCGGACTGTCACTGAGGATCTTTGCACCAGCATCCAAATCTGCTTGCCCATTTGCTCAGAGAGGTTCTGCACCTCAGTGAAATAGGCCTGAATTAGTTTCATATCATGCATATTCTTGCTATCCATACGATATTGCTCATACATTAGATCATCACGGGAGCACTCTAGGTCCATCAGCTTTCGGTGGGCTAAAAGCAGTTCTCCGCGTTCAATTAGTTCATAGGCCTCCTGCACAATCTCTGGAACTGAAAGCCAGATAAGTAATATTAGCTGTTGTGTTGTCACAGGATTAGCAACAATATTGATTTAAAACATTATTAAATGTTCAAAAGTATCTTCTATTAATGATCATAATTTCAAAGTGGTTTACAACATTTGTGATTACTACAGTTAAGAGAGCTCACAATTTGAAGAATGGACATTTTAAAGCAAAACTCTGAAGCTAATTGACCAAATGGACTGGTTCTGCAGTGCGAGTCTATAAGATGTTAAATTTTAAAAAATAATAATTTGGGCAATATCTGCAGTTTAATTTAGATAAATGTGAGGTGTTGCATTTTGGAAAGTCAAATCCAGATAGGACTTCCACGGTGAATGGCAGGGCCCCAGGGAGCATTGTACAACAGAGGGGCCTTGGAATGCTATAATCATACAGGGTCCTGGTGAGACCATACCTGGAGCAATATGTGTAATTATAGTCTCCTTACCTAGGAAAGGAAACATCAGCTACAAAGGGAGTGCATCAAAGGTTCATCACATTGAGTCCTAGGATGGTAGTTCTGTTGTACAAGGACAGAATGGGTTGACTAGGCCTATATTCACTAGAGTTTAGAAGAATGTGTGCAGATCTCATTGAGACATTCAAAATTCTGATAGGCTGAACAAACTGGATGCAAGGTTCATGTTTTCCTTGGTTGGGGGTTCTGTAGTGAGAGGTCACAGACACAAAAGACCAGGCAAAGCACTCAACACTGAAATGAGAAACTTCTTCACTCATTGGGTGGTGAACCTATGAGATTCTCCACCACAGTGGAGCCCAAGTCACTGAATAGGTATAAGAATTAGATAGATTTCCAGATGCAAAAAGCATCTAGGGGTAGGAGAATATTGTGTTAAAACAGAGAATCGCCTACGATTGTGTTGAATGGTGGAGCTTTCCCAAGGGGCCAAACAGACACTACTGCTCCTTTTTTTTTTAAAGAATGTTTTTATGACATAACTAAAGTTCCTACATTTAAGGTACAAGACCACAATGGAAAAGGAAACAATTTTTATACAAAAATTAATAATAATCTGGAATTACTTGATTCATGGAAGGCTCATGGAAACAAATTCAATAGTAATTGATTAAATGGATCTGAATATTTACCTAGGGAAAAGACCTGTGGGTAACTGGGATTATTTGGGCCCTTTCAAAAGGATGGGCCAAATACCCTCTTTTTGTGTGAAGTAATTCTCTGATGATGTACTATATGCAGAAAAAAACCTGAACGGCTCCAAAGTTCAACTACAAAGACCTGATGGACTTCTGATGTTTGTTGAGTACAGAATTACTACATTACATTTTAAGATAAATATGCTTAAGAATTCATCCTTGAAGTGACTCTCAGAAGGCATAGCAATGCAAAAAACTGTGGGAAAATAATTGCTGCCTTACAGTAGCAAGAGTGCAAAAAAACTTTTCTTTCAGTGATTCTAATTAGGTCACAGTCTTCCCCAGTTAAATGTGGAAAATGCATCTTACGCTATTTTCCAATAATTACTTGTTCCTAAATATTGTTTATTAACCAGTGAATCATATTCACCCATTGGTACTCATCGTAACAATATTTTGACACTGTTTAGATTTTGTACTTTGTTATTACTAATTAATACTCTGAGACATTGAACACAGCATTTCTAAGGCTTTTATATCATGTGTGGTTCAATTGTATGGGTTAACCAATTGCCATTTTAAAGTTGTATAAAGCTATAAATACATGAAGTAATTAAAAATTCCTGCACCTACATTTGTGAGTGTCAGCTGGGACTCACCTGCAACAGTCTAATCAAGTTAGAAAGTTCAAGTCCCACTCCAGGGTTAAGCACAAAAAATCTAAGCAGACACTCCAGAAGTATACCAAGGAAATTCTAAGTTGTCAGAGGCATTTCATTTGAGATTAATTGGCCTGTGTCTTGGCCAACATTTATCCCTCAGCCAATGTCACTAAAATTGATTTTCATTGTATTGGTACTTGTAAATTGGCTGCTGGGATTACAATAGTGACTATACTTCAAAACTATTTCATTTGCCATATAGTGTTTAAAACATATTGACATCATGAATGTCATTTGAGAAATATAATTCAGTTTGATAAAATTGTTCACTGTCAAACTTACAACCCAAGGTGCTTTCACCCTGAAACTATTCCACTGCCAACCCCCATCTGCCTTTTCACCTGAACTATCATTCGAGAACCATCATTAGCAAAAATCCGAATGATAGGAATTACCCGAGAAAATGTTTTTCAGGTTTTCGACAGCAGCTGCCAACTGGCTATGCTGAACCACAGCATCTTTCACATCCTTCAGGTTCTCTATAGTATTAATGCTCTGTCTCCAGTCCTTACTGACATCTGCCAAGGAATGTTGAATGTCCTTAACATCATTCAAAGCATTGTGAAGCTGACTGAGCCCCGTCCGTACTCCATCCAACTGGGACTGGATTGCTGCCTGAAAGACAATTATAAAGAAATGTATGCAAGACTGCATGACAGAAACAAAACTAATTTCAGAAGCTCCTGGGAAAAAAATTCAAAACTTGAAGCAGCCAACATAATCAAAGACCCCACCCACCCTTGTCATTTTCTCTTCTCCCCTCTTCCATCAGGCAGAAGACACAGGAGCCTGAGGCCATATACCACCAGGCTCAAGGACAACTTCTATCCCACTGTGAAAAGACTATTGAACGATTCCCTTATATGATGAGATGGACTCTTGAACTCAATCTACCTTGTTCTGACCTTGCACGTTATTGTCTACTTGCAATGCACTTCCGTGTAGCTGTTACACTTTACTCTGTATTCTGTTATTGGTTTTACCCTGTACTACTTCAATGCACCATGCAATGAACTGATCTGTTTGAATGGTATGCAAGACAAGTTTTTCACTGTACCTTGGTACAAGTGACATAATAAACCAATACCAATAAGTCCAGTTTCTGAACAATGCGATATTCCCATGACTGATATGGTAGACATACTATTTAACATATTTTGGAAACCACAGATTTGAAAACCACATGAGAGCTCCTATTTTCTGTGCATGGCTGTGGTTTAAATTTTGAACATATACACTTCAAAGCTTAAAACCATAGACAATTCTACTCTGAAGCATTTTTCTCTGTTCATTTGCAGAGCCACAGCTGATACATGTATATTAGCAGAAACATTCCGTTTCCACATTATAACTTCTACCACATGCAATTTAGGGCTAAGCAAGTTCTTGATCATGGATGCATTAAATATCAATGATGCAGCATTGAAAAGATACAGACCTCAAAATGAAGATTATTTAAAATTTAGATTAATTATCTTCAACATAGTTAGTTTGTATTGTAAATAGATGCATAAAAATGGCAACTTTCACTATGCAATTGTCATTGAAAATGTTCCTATCTAATTAAGACTGCAAATCCTTCTGTAGAACAATTACTGAAATATTTAAACTTTATCCTCCTAAAGTATCTTTTAAGTGGAAGGAGTTTGCATCATTTATAACTTAATTAAAATTAGAAAATATATTTATTACTTAAACAAAATGTTAAAAACAAGGCAAGAAAAGAAGAAATCCAATCTGTTACAATATTGGAATAGCTTTAAGAAATATCTGTACTGAAGGCCTGGACTTATTGCTTTCAGTCAATGTTGCCCCTGCAGTGGAAGATAAGTCTTCAAGTAGCCAAATTTGACACAGGAAATTGACTAGTTATTAGTAAAATTGCTGTCTACACAGCAATACAAAAGATACATTGGAGGATTTTTTTTTGAGTTATATGCAAATGGATGTTTCCTCTTCATTTGGTGTACATACCTTTAGCCTGGCTTCCACAGAGGCCTTCTTCCGAGCTTCTCGCCTGCGATACTGCTCCACTTTGTCCAGTTGGTCAGGTCGTTGAAGCATTCCAGCCACTCGTTGTGCAGCTGTCGACACAGCTTCCCTATCAGTTTCTTCCATGTTCACAACGTCTACTGCAAGAGCATTTAAGTCCTTTGGGATATTTATTTAAGTCAAATTACGTTTTACCCATTCTAATATTTTCAGTTATTTCATGCCATTTCATTTAATTTTTTGATTGTTGCATATCTCACAATGAAAAGGAAGCTTTTGATGATTGCCCAGTTGACTAGGCACCAACAGGTAGACCTGTCATTTGCACTGATACCCAACAAGCCAACTTGAAAAAGCAAGGTAGACTACTTGTGATAGTAAGTAGTAACAGGGCTGTCCATGTGGGAAAAGTGTTATGTGACCATTTGGGGGGAAAAGAGGGTGTGTATTTTGTTTCAAAGTAAAAGTGGGTAACATGAAATAGGAGTCAAAGTGATGGTTTCTGCACGTATCAGGCATCTAGCTGAAGGAATATACACACAGTCACCAAACCTACAACAGACAACCTGCTCCTACTCAGTGTCAATAACTCTTTTCAGGCAGGCAAATCAGTGATTGGAAAGAACCCTCTAAATTTCTCATCCTCCCCAAATGCCAACTTCAAGACAATACTTCCCTACAAAGCAAGTTCATAAGCAGAGGACATTTTCACTTTCACACAACACCCTCTGCAATCTTGCCAAGCACAAAGGAGGAATCAAAGAGATTTAAAGAGCATCATCAATAGGATGCTTACACCAGCTGAAGTGCCTTCATGAATTCTATCTCAGTTTATTCAAGATTGACTTCACCAAATTTTTGGAGACAGCAGGGATGCTGCCAAGTCCAAAGGAACCCAACCATGTGTGTCAGGTTGAGGTCAAGTCAGGTGTTTATTCTGTTATGACATTCAGGCTGGGCCATACCATTCCAGGCTGCCTTGGAACTTCATTCAAGTCAAGATGATTTGCTTGGCATTACAGCATTTGTGGAACATACTTGACATAGATATATTTCCAACAATAATTGGTTTAGACCACGAATGGAAATTTTGTGGGCTCTGGATAGAATTAGGTTTTAATTTTATACATGATTACATCTCTCCTAAGAAAATCAGAAGGTATAGGGATTGGTTACAAAAGCAGACAAAACAGAGTATTAGCCATGTTATTGAATGGTAGAGTTGGCTGGAGGGTACAGCTTATGCCTGTTTATATTCCTTAAATTCCCAAATAACAAAAAAATGCTGGAGATATTCAGCAGATTACACAGCATCTATAGAAAAAGAAATGGAGTTAACGTCTATGATAGGGTGGAGACCAAGGTTGTCTGGGAGGACACAATGATTTTGGAGCTACCTAGTCAGAGATACGAGGACAGAGAGAGGAAAAATAAAGCAGAAGAACATGTTGGAACCATGAGAGACAGAACACATCAGTTGTGGGAAATATGAAACAAAAGAATGCTTGTTCAATTGTGGAAAGTCATCTACTGGATAAGAATAAACAGCAAATCAGCCACACGAGACTGCTGCATAATTCGAAAGCTGACCCAGTCTTGGCGTCAGCACCTCCCTCTACCCATTCTCCTTTACTACGTTGAAGTTCAAATGTCTGTCAGTCTCCAGCTTGAATATATTCAATGACTTTGCCTCCACAGCTCTCTCAGGTAAAGAATTCCAAAAGGTCACAACCCTCAGAAGAAATTCCATGTTAAATGGTGATCCCTTATTCTGAAACTATGTTCCTTAGTTCTAGATATCCCCATGGAAGGAAATATCTTCTCTATTAATCATCCTCAGACTTGTATGTTTTGACAAGCATAAGCTCAACTTCTCTTTGTACATCAACCCCTTCATCCCACACAACATTCTTGGTCCCGTTTCATCCACATCCTGCAAAATTGTATCAAAATCTCCATTCTTTTACCTTCCACATTCCTTACAATAAACTAATTATTTGCCACATCTGTGTACCAATCTTTTGCGTTCAATGCACCAGGACTTGTAGATTCCTATGTACTACAATATCTTGTAATCCCATCCTATTTAAATAGAAACTTGTTTTTCATTTTTCCTTTAAAACCCAAAGTTAACTTCAAAGTTTCCCACATCATATTCTATCAGGCAACTTCATGTCCAATCACTTAAATTTTCTACATCCCTTTGCAAACTCTGTGTCCTCCTCAAAACTTGTTAAACATTCTATATTTCTTTCATCAGTAAATTTGGCTACAATACATAGTCATTGTAGGTACGTTCTTTCAATTCAACACTATCCTTAACTCCTTTAGTTAGCCCCAGTGGTGCACAAGACATTGGATGAAATAGGACAATATAGAAAGAAAGCAATTTTTAAAATCCAGCAGTTTGCATTGTACAGTACAGAAGTACTTGGGAACCATTCTTAAAGATTAGTGCATGATACATGACTGCACTCACCCAATCTACCCATGTCACATGGATAAATTGTTCATCAATTTTTTTTCTTGCAACCTAGTGTAAAAATAAATGCCTAATTCCATGATTCATCAGCAAGATGATTTTATATAACTGTACAATTAAGCTGAAGGAAAATTCATCTCTCTCATTCACTTCTCTATTACAGACATTAAATTCCACACATTGCTACACAGTTAGTATACCATTATAGGCATCATAAAGCTCAGAATGACCTCTGCAAATAACACCATTGCACTATGGTTTAAGGCCAAAAAACTCTCAACTGTGAATCATTGACTATAATTTTTTTAAAAGATAACATTTTAAGATGCTGTTCACTTTAGTAATTTCAAGTAACTCCCGAGATCCACAAGAATTAATTTTTATATAAGTCTTGCACTGGTTTAAATCAAACAGGTATAATATCTGCAATACGTCACACTCACTTCAGTTTTCTGCTAATTTCTGGAGACTTCTGATGCTTGAGATTCAACCTGCATTAGAAAAACAAACATCATTTAGTTAATGCAATAGAAAGTTTGAAATGCATGTCACTTATCCTCTTTTTTTTGGTTCCAAATCTTGATTGTGCCAATGATGTACACGCTTCCTTCCAGCACCCTGTGTTTAAACTAAGAAGCCTCACTCCATCTCTTATATTCATTATTTACCAAGCTCCTACAATATTCTGGCTTTTAAAGATTAAGCCCAAAATCAATGAACAACTACCAGTTTTACTCTTAACCTTTTAATCTTGTTGTACTATACCAGCTTTTGCCCATTTCCCATCAAGCAATGTGTTGAAGCACATAATATAACATTAATAAAAATATTACATGCTTGATGGATGCACGTCTTGCTTATTGTTTGATGGCAGGAGTGTGTGCTGCTATTGCTTCATTCTTCCCAGTCAGCTCAGAGTCGTAGATGCAAATTAAAAGTATTATAGGCACAACTGCCGTAACGCC
>JAUZTB010000098.1:84614260-84625093 GCA_034780895.1 Rhynchobatus australiae | reverse complement strand
CCTATCACTGCTCTGTTTTCCTTCCTATACAGTATATTGGGCTTACCTTTTCCTATTTTCAGTCCTGAGAAAGGGTCCTGACCCAAAATGTTGACCGCCTGCTTTTCTCCACAGATGCTGCTTGGCCTGCTAAGTTCCTCCAGCATCATCGTGTTTTTCATCGAGATGTATAATGGTAGCTGGATAATCAGAGAGATAAGGGAGGAGTATGTGCTAGGGAGTTGGATGGAAAGCAGTGGAACGAATCTCATGTGGAACAACTGTATAGACTTGTTGGGCCAAATGGCTGCCTTCTGCGTTAAAGCATTTGAATTTAGGAACTGAAAATTAACCTTGAGATCTGAGTAACTTCTTTCCCAAACCACAACAAGAAGTCAACGCAAGGGGGTGAAATTGTTTGGGAAAGCGTAAAACAGGCTGTTGAACACATTATTTCTTTCAGCATTTCAATCAACAGAAACAAGGGAAAGGCACTGTATAGAAAACAAATCTGACCAGCTGATGCCCATTTTGCATTTCCAGCAAAGACTAATTTCAACTACATCTTGGTTGCAGATACCCTTGGCTTCCAAATCTAGTTATTGATGCAGCAGTTGGTTAGGAAGATTAATGGAGGGCCAGTTAACTCTCATGAAGAGAAGATAATACATTTATTGGAATACACCAGCAGAAGAAAGAGCTCTGCCAAGCTTCTCTTTATCTACATCATTATATCATGACCTTGGAAAAATATGAACACTAAATCATTCCCTAGATAATCTTATAAATCTTTTATGGTGCCTCTGTTACAATTCAGCCAACAATTGAATAACATTAACATCCCTTTCGGAAGAAAGACCTGGCAAATACACTGCCATGTGTAATTGAGTTCAGAACCCTGATTATCTTGTTTCAGATTTATTAACATCGACTTACAAACACTCAGATCTGACCCAATTTGGACTCAGGCTCTTGAACAAGGCATGCAGTGTCTCTGAGCACCATATTTCTTTTCTAGCCTTGGAATCACAGCACTAGTGATTTGTGGTTTTTGTTTTATACTTGAAAGTTGTTCAGTTTCCTTACTCCATTCCCGATGGATTAAGAAAGAAGTGAAATATCCCAAAATGATCAGTGGATTCATTTCCTTATCCAAAACATGTTTATGAGTTATAATCACGAACTGCTATTTAAAAAATGCATTGTTGGATTGTGAAAAGTTGGAAGAATTTTGATGATGAAATTTGTTAAAAATTAGAAACAGTAACAGACACAGAAGTAGGCTGAGATCATTGCCATTTTTGGCTGGGTTTCTGGTGATCATTAAGTTACAGGATACCAGTGTTGATTAAATGAATGTATTTTGGGTATAGTGTCAAAAATAAAAATATGGTAAGTAAATGCAGATTAAAATCACTCCAATGATGTACATTATCACTAACTTCCAAGAGGTTTTGTCAGTGTATGCATATCCCATTCCAAGAAAGGTGCTTTATGCTATTTCAGAATAAAACTCACAGCAGCTATATGCACCTTCAATACACACAAAATACTGTAAAACATCCTGAGGTGCAAGAAGCTACTAGAACAAGTGAACACATACTTGACAATAGGTGTAGCTTTTAAGGACATCTAAAAGGAGCAGAGAGAAAAGGTGAATACAGAAGGAATTCCAGTGACAGTCCGGACAACTATAGGTTTGGATGGCAACTTTGGAATTAATGAGAAATTGGGGATGCACATGAGGCCAGAACTGAAGGGATCTTGGAAGCTTTTAGGACTGAATGGATTGTCAGAGTTAGGAACAGAGCCATAGTGCAACAGGTAAACAATGGTGAGAATTTTAACTCTGAGTTGTTGCTGAACTGGGAGCCAATGTGCAGTATATAATGAGCACAAGGGCATTGAGTGAGAGGGACTTGGTGAATATTATTTGGAATGCACACACTTCTGTTGCAAAAATGTACTCTAATCACAACATCCGGCTGGTCATGACTGACCATTCTTGTTAAATCAAACAGAAAACCCTGGTCTGCCAGAAAACTTTCCAGTGATACACATTAACTGAAAGATGCTGGGACTTGTAGAAGTTGTATACCTAGTCCCTGACTAAAAAGGATGCCCAATAATTACATTCACTTTGGAATGTTGAGTGCCATTCTAATAACTGTTTGGAAACTATGTCATGAAAAAAAGATTGGAGACAGATGGAAATGTGAGTAATAGGGAGTTGAGTTTGATTTACTGAATGATTTAGTGAAGTTTTAAAATACTTAATTGAAATAGCATGCATAGATGTAATTCATTATATACACAAAATGAATGCATTTTTGAAAAAAAATCAATTTGCCTTGATTTAATGAACACTTCTTCTTAATGAATACCTTTGTCATGATAGTAGTTTAATTGTAATAAATGAATGCCCAACTCATCAGAAACATCCATGCAGCTAAATTTCCATAGTTTGTTAAAATTC
Organism: Rhynchobatus australiae; assembly: GCA_034780895.1. Taxonomy (NCBI): domain Eukaryota; kingdom Metazoa; phylum Chordata; class Chondrichthyes; order Rhinopristiformes; family Rhynchobatidae; genus Rhynchobatus; species Rhynchobatus australiae. Next base: position 84,622,638 of record JAUZTB010000098.1, on the reverse strand, counting down.
AAGGTACTTCTGGCATTGATTGTGATTCATTTAATTAATTGACCTTCAACTGACTGTGATTAGACACACACAGTATACAATGAAGGTTGTCTTGTGATAAACTGAAAAAAAATTGTCCTGAAGAATAAGAACAGGAGTGATTGTAAAATATTTATTGTTGACAATGCAATCACATACATACAAGAGTAATATACTGTACAGTGGCATTGTAGAGGAAGCAAAATTTGGTCTGGTGGAATTCTAAGTAAATGTAAAGTTCTGGTAGGACTAAGTTTGTACTTATTTAGAGCCAGACATACCCAATCCAAATGATCTTTGCATTGACAGAGTGTCTATGAAGTGGCTTGTCCCTTCCATATGTTTATTTCTCATCTTAAATGTACTGTATATGTTAAGTGTTGGTGACTAAGTATTTTCTTAACTTTTGCTTTAGGATTGGTGTATTATCGCAGAAGTAGCTCAGCTCAGTGATATAGAAAATACCATGGAGACAGATACCCATCTGTGACCCATTTAGTTGGATATGGAGAGATAGAGAGCTCATGGATAGCTGGTGACAGACATGCTTAATTTGGCAATGGAACAATGAGAAAATTGAATATGGCGATTTATATCCCTAAATTTTTTCTTCCCAGGATTTCATGCATGGAGGACTTGTTGCTGGAGATGCAGGGAAACATTTCACCGGATTTAATTCTTTCTGAGGATGGACCATCATAGACTGTGCCACTGTGCAGCAACACAAGTGTTCATACTTCAATGGGAACAGATGAGTAGCTGAGTTTTCACACGGTCATTCACAAATCACCACCCAGATGCAGGTGACAGATAACTGTGGAGAATCTGCATGATGGGCACAATATTCTCTGAGCCACATTCATCTTGCAGATATGCACATTGACCCCCTAGGGAACATCACCAAAGTAGCAAATGACAAAGGTTAATCAGCAACTTGGTGATGTACTGAAGAATTCATAAGACACAAAACCTCCACTAAAGCAAAGTGCATGGAGCAGCCTGACTCCAAATATGTGGACAGATGGCAGGGAAAGTGAAAGGGTGTCTTCACTGCCACTTTTTTCTTTGGAGCTTCAAGTTTGACTGTCAAGTGAGTTACACAGCTGAGCAAACTTTGAGTACTATTACGTCTGTCTCTTTAAATAGAAATTTTGTTTATCCATGGTTTCACATGGCATTATGATCTTAAGCAACAGAGTGGCAGGACCCAGGAAAAGGACGAAGGTGAAAGAGGGCATCCCCAGGATTAATACCACCCTCCAGCTATTACTCTCTATTCTCCTTCATCTTCCTATGGCTGAGACACCAGAGCAGGTGTAACTGGCTTTGCCAGGTTCCAAAACCCTGAAATGATAGACCATGTCCATCTCAGCAGTCAAGGCAGAGACCTGAACAATCCAGCTCTGCCATTCTATAGCTGCAAATTGGAGCAGCAGAGAATCCACATTAAAGCTATAGTGATTCACCACAGGAAGGTACATGGTTAATTCTGTTATTTAATTATGATTCATTACACTTATGGATCAGGACTACTTCCACATTCTGAGCATCATTTTATTCTGCCTGCTAAACCTGCTTCATGGTGTATGTCAATACTTGACTAACCTACTGGGTGAATACATGGTGGCTGGATGTGTGGTTCAATGAACACCTTATGCAAAGTGTAGGAGGGTAATTGGTAGTACTGAGATCTTTCATTTGATATTTGTTCAAGCCAGAATAATCAATTGAATGCTTTTGTTATTTCTGAAGATACCTGATAAGCAATATAGTTCTCTCCCACCTGTAAACCTCTCAACTCCCCGCTGCTGTGCTCAATATAGCATGGCATTATCATTCTGTACACCCAGGCTAGCAAGTACTTAAGAGTGCATCCTGACCTACTGAACACCTGAACTGCTTCTTCCGTGAGCGTAATGAAATACCAGTAGGTTCTGTGATGCTCACTGTGGCATGCTAAGCCACACTAGTGGGGTTTCCCACCACAAAGCTGCTGTAAACATTGAACCTTCATTGAGATTAGGTAAACTTGAATTTACAAAGCCATGATCACGTGCTCCTTAAGGCTTCCTTCTCTACCTCAGGAGTGGGGTTGTCAAATTCGAAATAATCTACAAAACAAGTGAAAATCCCTTCATTCCCATGTAACTGTAATGTTAAACAATGAGTTGATTGTCAGCTTAGCCACCTTAACAATCATGAGAATTCCACTGAATACTACTGTGGCATCTGGCCAATCACAGCTCAAGTTAAACCCAAAAAAGGATGTGATGGAGAAAGGTGGGGGCATGTTCTGTTGTTGCTTCCCATCTGACCTCAGTTGTTGGGAGTTAAACTTACCCCCCCCCCCCCCACCCATTGACTTCCAAACAACTGTATAAAAGGGTTGTGCTATATACCAGGCAGTCAGTAGCGTCAACATTTCTACTGGTGCCCACCATTCTAGCCTTTGACCCCTTGGCTCTCACTGCAGCATTTACAAAGTCTCAATAAAGTAACCAAAATTGGACAACTCATTAAGGTGCAAGCTCACACAATGTCTAAAGAGCAGCTGACCAACAATATGATGCCAGGACCACATTGTAGAACTACAAAAAGAAACAAAATAATGCTGACCAAAAAACCAGAAAGACTGATAGAATAGGAAATTGTTTCAGAGGCTCAGTAAAAACAACTTACATTTACAGAGCACCTTTAAAACAGCTCAGGTTGCTTCACAGGAGCATTATCAAACAAAATTTAACACCAATCCACATAAGGAGACATGAGGATAGGTGATTGAGAGCTTAGTTAGAAAGAGAGAAGCAATTTATGGTGGAGAGAGTGCAAGAGACAGTTTACATTGGGAAGCTAAAGGCACCATTCATAAAAATTTGATACACGAAGCCACATTTGCAGGAACACATAGTGCTGAAGGAATTGAGGAGGCTATAAAGATAGGGCATGGCAGGGATATGGAGGGAACTGAAAGTAAATATGAGAATTTTAACCTTGGAAACTCAAGCCAAAATCCAAAGGAAAAATACAATATCAGTGTAAAGGAAAGGACTGAAAGCTCAGCCTAAAAGATAAGGATAGGAAAAATATACGTTGAATAAAAAAATGGATATACTTTACAGGATTAAGATTACAATGTGTCAACTTCAAAGATCAAAATCAGATTAAAACCTAAAATGAAATATGAAAACCAACCAGCAGAAACAAGGGATACAGCATCTGGGTACAACTGTGCATTAAGTAAGTGTCTTATTCTGTGTGTTAAACAGGCCTACCTTGGAAAAAGCTCTTTACTCGAAGGTAGCTGACGCTCAGACGAAGAACTGAAAGTTTGTCCAATTTGGAAATAATATCAGGTGAAAATGGCAGGAGACTGGCCAGGTGGTCTAACTCAGCATTCAGACGATCTCGGTGTCTCTTAGATGGATTAGACTTCACACTGGTCGGTGTTGACTTGCTGTTTGAAACATTCCAGAAAGAACAATGATTATTTGGAGAATGTAACTGCCTTATAAATTGAGTGAAGTCTAAAATATAAATCAAGTACTGAAACGCTTGTTGATTGTCATAAACAAAGTACTCATTTGCTGAAATAATAGGGTTGTCAGTGCTGTTCATGCAGTATGATTGCATTGGAGGCACTGGGATTAGGGAAGGTGAGTACGGAGGATTCTGCAGGGAGTTGGTGGGGGGACTCAGAGTAGCAATAGTGCATGTAGTGTAGGACTTATGATTGGGTGATGGGGTGGATCTGAGAAGTGATCAGGTCATGGATGGTGCTGTGGACTTGATCGAGCAGAATCTGGCTTGGATTGGGCTTGGGGTAAAGGGCCAGATAAACAGTCAAGCCATGATGTGGAAAGGTGAGGGTTGGACTGTAAGCATGGTCTGAAGGTAGTTGGTGATGAGGGGGTTGGTGGAAACAGATTTATCTCCAGGAAGATCAATGGCTTGGACTCCTCAGTAGCAGAACTGATAAGATTGGTAACCTTGAAACAACCTCAACTCTCCGCTAGGGACTGTTTCAATGAACAGCCCACACCATTTGTTGGTCTCCAATGCACAAAAGAATTCTGCATAAGACAAGAACAAAGGAAATAGGAGCAGGAGCAGGTCACCAGGCCGTTCAAGACTGACCTGCCATTTAATGTGATCATGATTGATCTATGTCGGTCTCAACTCTTCTGGGCCAGTTCCCCATCTTTCAAATATTTATCAGTTTCCACCTTAACTCTATCCAATGATCTGCCTCTGTCATCCTCGGGGGCAGAGAATTCCAGAGATGCACTTACCCTCCAAGAAATTTCTACACACCTCAGTTTTAAATGACCAGCCCCTTATTTCGTAATTATGCCCCTTTGTTTGTGACTCTCCCACTAGTGGAAGCATCTCAACATCTACCCCCTTAGGATCTTATATATTTGATTAAGGTCATCACTCATTCTTGTAAACACCAAGGAATACAGACCCATACTGTCTAGACTTCCTTGATAGGACAACCTGTTTATCCCAGGAATTAGCCTGGTGAATCTCATGCATTTCTGGAAGCGTGCTGCATACGTACAAAGGATCCAACTGAAATTACCAATTGGGATTTTGAAAAAAATTAATTTATGTTGCACACAAAGCCATTGCACTGAGTGGAAGTATTCATTGTTCATTACGATCAATTTGTGGCTTTGTGTGACATGACAATAGTGCCCTGATTGAATGGATAAATTAACCTAATTTCTTATTCTTGATTGCAATCCAATAAGCCACTTAGATAAATATATTGGCAGCAAGCAAGGAGGTAAACTAACTTGACAGGGATGTTTCCAGGGATCACTGAAGGGAAATAAAAGCCAAGGGTAAGGAAAATTAGGAAATCCATAATTTTGCTGGAGAAAGAGAGATCTATATTAGCCAGTATGTTGTTGGTAAAGTTTACAGATTTTCACCAGAGCAATCATCCACAATCTGATGGTATGGGAGCGGTTGTTCCAATGAAATGTGCAACTTTTACTGAGCAAAAAGGACCTTAATCCTTTCCCCTGGTCTGCCACTATTTCTGGTCCAACTCTAATTGTTAGCTGTCACCCTTTCTCCCACATGGAGTTGCTGCCTTTGCTGCTATTCTTTGTTCAGCTGCCTCCATTTTCCTCTCATTCCTGCTCACTCCAACTGAACCAGCCTCAGACCCATTCCTTCTTGTCTGCCCTTCTGATAGGGATTATATAGAGGATGGAAGGCAGATAGGAAAGGGGAACAAGGAGCCTGCAAGAAAAGAGTTAATAGTAAAATAGAACATTAAGAATTGTTGTCAGCAGATTAAACTTGGTGCTGGGACAGTAACTTACCATGTGAGGAACTGTGCTGCAAACCAGTCTCCAAAGAGTGTGTTGCATCACTCAACTTTGCTCCAGATTTCATTCAAAACATATGAAAGGCCAGCAAAGCTTTTAATGTCATTGTGAAGGACTGAGAAAACATTGTCCTTGAAGCAGTCACATGGTTTCAAACAATTTTCAGTAACTTTGAAGACAATATCCATGTTTGACTGTAATTATAACTGATATCTCCACTGGGCTTAAAGGCATTTTTTGTCAGTTAAATGTTTGTTTAGTAAAAGGGGAAATGAGTCAACTTCCAACAAAAAAATGATCTAATGATGTTAATGATCATGGGCAGAGCTCTGCATTTATAACCTGTACATCTTATCTCTCAGGAACTGATTAATGGTTGGACCATCAGTTAGTAAGAGGGCAGGGCAAACTGCAAACAGTAGTATAAATTCTATTGTTTGAAAATATAAGGGTGACAAGAGAATGTTGTATGAGATTGTCACATGGTGTATGTTTGAGGGGAATGGAATCATTATCTGCACTAATACGTTATCTGCACTAATACATTATCTGTATTAACTCTCTAATTTGTTTGCATTTATCATTGAAGTTTTCCAGGAAGAGGCTGATTTGAAATGATTTGTAGTTCCAGCTAATCTATTTCTGATCCACCCTGTAAATTGCAATTGGGAGGTACATTTGGTCAGTAAAGGAAATTCCATAATCTTCAGCCCCAAACTAGAACCAGAAACATCTGAAGACAATAGTTTCCAAACCTCTGGAAGTATTTAAAAGAACTAATACATTTTAACAGTGATTACACTTGCACATTATCAGCAGTACTTAATTGGCTGAAAATTGTATTGGGACATCCTGTGATAGAGGAAGCCACTATAGAAATAGTTTCCTTTCTTCTTTACCTCCTCCTTCCTGCAAATTACTTTCAAATACATCATTTTTTGCACAGACACAAAACAAATTGGACACATTTATCATATTTAACATATCCCAAGATTAAGATCTGCAGTGCAATGATAGAATTTGTATTGTTCTCAGTGATTTTCCCCTCTGTTTTTCAGCTCTGGTATATGTTGATATGCAGCTTTAGAAACTTTTGCAGTACTGGAAGCTCAAATGCTTGTATGGTGATTTTTTTTTAGGGTGCTAATAACTTAGTTAGAAAAGAAAGTCAGGTAGAGTGTCAAGGTGCTGGGAAGGAAATGTTGGTTAAAACAAAAGGCATTTGTTGCAAATCTACTTCTGCTAAGCATCATTTGAAATGGGAATTCCTTCTTGCCAAACTCCTTCTCCTGATCTTTCCTGCATTGTGTGGTAAAGGCTGTATCCTGCTGAGCTGTAATTGTACCAGAGTCACTTTAAACTCCAAATGTATTTATGTCTGCAGTGACTGTACCTGATACTGATACTTGTAGGTTTATGGGCGGAGAGCTCAGTAGTATTAGGCCAAGCCCATAAAATTGCCTTTTCAGGTGAATGTCTGCTGTGCATTTACTATAGAAAGACAGAAATTATAGTCTTGGAAAAAACACGCTGCAGGAAAGATGTGATTAAGTTAGAGAGGTCACAGAAAAAATTCACAAGGACGTTTCCTGGATTGGAGAGCTGGAGTTATCAGAGTTTGGATAGGCTGGGTCTGTTTGCCCTGGAGCAAAAGAGATGTGAAATGATAGTAATGTATAAAATTATGAGAGGCATAGTAGATAAGATAGATAGTCAGGGTCTCCCATGGTAGGGATGTCAAAAACTAGAGGGCATAGGCTTGAGGTGAGAGGGAGGAGGTTTAAAGGAGAACTGAGGGGTAAATTTTTCACACAAAGAGTAGTTGATATCTGGAATGAGCTGCCAGAGGAGGTGGTGGAGGCAGGAACAGTAACAACATTTAAGAGGCATTGGGACAGGTCCTTGAATGAGCAAAAGCAGAGAGAGGTATGGAATCAATGCATGAAAACGGGAGTAGTATAGATGATGATGATTGACATAGACACGGTGAGCTGAAGGGCCTGCTTCTATAGTGTACGATTCTATCATTCTGCGACTATTCCCCTCTCTGGCACTGGTGATTTTGGTTCTTGCAAACAAACCAGGCAGTTTGGCTACTGTTGTCTTTGGTATTTGGTGTTCCTGAGGTCATTGGGTACAGCAGCCACAACTGCAATACCAGTCTCCCCATGAGGTCCATGGATTGTACAAACTCTTGGCTTGGGGAATCCTGATCTTGGGCCAGCTCGCTATCTGTACAGATGTTAAAGTAAATGACGGTGGCATCCATTTAGCTCACATGAGGGGATGGAGATAAAATTCTCCCAAGTTTGCAAATGAGTTCAAACTAGATGGAGCTTTAAACAGGGAGCAGATATCAATTAATGTAGATCAGGGAGCAAGGCTGAAAATTTTCAAAAGATTTGCAGATGCTAGAAATCTGAAATAAAAACAGAAAATGCTGGAAGCTCCCAGCAGGCCAGGCAGCATTCTTGGAAAGAGAAATAGAACGAATGTTTCAGGTCAAAGACCCTTTGTTAAAACTGGGATAGAAAGTGTGGAAGACCGCAACATGCCTGGGTGGAAGACGTAGTGCTTGTTCCTCAAGCCTATGTTGGGCATCAATATAACAACACAAGGGGCCACAGACAGATAGGTCAGAGTGAGAGTGGGATGCAGAATTAAAGTGGGAGCAATGGGGAACTCGGAGCTGCCTCTGTGGACTGAATATAACCATTCAGTTGCATTAATAACTCAATCTGCGTTTGGTTTCTCCACTGTGGAGGAGTCCACATTAACCCATGGACTGTCCCCATTAACTTGGTTTCTTATCTCACAAGTGTTGCCCAGCCTGCTGCATGTTCCCAGTATTTTATTTTTTTTATTCCTAAAAAAATGTCATATGTGATTATATGGGCAAAAGAGATTGGCAAAGAAAATAATGTTGACATTTATTATCATAGGACACAATACGGGAGAGGGATTGTGGGTATTGGTGGTTTAGTGTCTGAACCCTTCAGTTATTCCTCTACGGTCTCG
>JAUZTB010000098.1:84536813-84547087 GCA_034780895.1 Rhynchobatus australiae | reverse complement strand
CCCTCATATTATTTCCTTCCTGCTGGCTCCTGATGTACGTCATTGTGAGCACATGTTAACAAACAGTAAGATTAGCAGCTGTTCCCATCAGATAGTCACTCTTCCCATTTCCTATGCCCAACTCCATGTAAATGAACCCCAGCTGATGATATTAGGCTTGAGGCAGGTAAACCACCTTGTTATGTGTTCTAATAATTTATTTTACAAATTTAATTTCATTTATTAATGGCATGATTCTCATCTTGCAGGAAAGACATTTTTGGGACTGAAGCTTGTCGAAGTTCTCCTGGCCAATATGGATATTTGGCAGTCTCCCTCTGGTTCTCCTATCCTGGTGGTCTGTTACACAAATCATGCATTGGATCAGTTTTTGGAAGGTCAGTGGTTTCAATATATGCCAGGTAATTTATTATCACCATTTAATGTTGGACTGATGCAAAAACTAAATTAAGTATGTTGCAAAATGTTCAGGTTACTGATTCCACAGCCTTTCTAATTACTTGGATTAGGAAAAGTAATATCAATGAGATAAATTAAGTTGACTGAAGAGGAATTAATTTGTTTTCATCTGCTCCAGCAACTCTTTTAATAATCTTAAGAATACAATAAACAGGACCAGGTACAAGCCATATATCCCCTTGAGCCTCCTTCAGAATTCAGTAAGATCATGGCTGATTTTCCACTTCAGGTTTCTTTTCCACTTTCAATCCCCATATCCTTTGATTCTGCGTGCTTTCAAGAAGTATATTAATGTCAACTCTGTGTATACTCGATGACTGAGCATTGAGAACTGCCTGAGGAAAAGGCTTTCACCTAAAGTCAATAAAACAGATTATAAATAGCTGTGTCCCCAGCATTGGGGCCTTGTGGTATTGCAGTAGTAATAGCTCATTAGTCTGGAAATGGCCTATTCCTGCTTATTATTTTCTCTCTGTTAACGAATTCTCTTTGCATTCTAATAGGAAAATGGTGGAAAAATTGCTGATGCTGGAAATCTGAATTTTAACCAGAAGGTAGTGGAACCACTGAGCTGGTTGGGCAGAATCTGTGGAGAGTGAAATGGTTAATGTTTCAGATCCAGGATCCTTTGTCAGAACTGGGAAAGAGAGGAAACAAGCTTATTTTCAATGGGGGAGGATTGACTAGAGCAAAGAGAATCTCTGCTAGGGCATTGTGTCATAAGTACATTTCTGCCAGTCTGTGGTTTGGCTCAATATTTCTCTCACCATCAGTATAGGCTGGCTTGGTGGGCATGTTCCACAGCCCTGCTATGAACAACACATAACACAGACAAAGTAGTATAATGTGCTTCCAACTGCCACATTAATACATTTTGCCTCACTATATCAGGAATATTCCCTTGGTTCCACCCATCCTTTCTCCACCTTCTCTGCTATTGAAAACTAAATTTTTTTTCTTGACTTCCTCATTCTGATGAAAGGTCTTTGACCTGAAATGTTAATTCCGTTTCTTTCTCCACAGATGCCTTCTAATCTGCTATATCCAAGATTTTCTGCCTCTTATGCATTGCCCTCAATCCCATGAGCCCTTGTCGGGACACCAGTCAACAACCCCCCTTCCCTTTCCAATAGCACCTAAAATGGTCAATCCAAAAACTCCTCTATTAACCTCTGAGGAAAAATGAAAGTGCTAATCAAATGATATTGTTATTTTTAGGAATTTACAACTTTTTGAAAACTGGGCTCGTCAGAGTTGGAGGAAGGAGCAGCAGTGAAATTTTAGCCAAGTTTTCTATGACAGAGCTAAGAAAGCAGAAGGCCTTCAGGAAAAATCTGCCATCCTATCTGAGTAGCATGTATCCTGAGGTAAGTTTGAAAAGAGAATGTTTACACTTGTACTCATTTTGCTGAGAAATTAAATGATTATGATGAAACAGAATGTTGGAAGAGGAGTACAGTGTGAGGAGAAATTTCAACTGTGTAGAATCTTACAGTACAGTTGGATACCATTCAGCTTATTGTGTCTGTGTTGGCTTTTTGAAAGACATAGTTCAATTTGTCCTAATCCCCTTCTTTTCCCTCTTACTCCTGCAAGTTTGTTTCATTTTGGAGTCTTTTTATCTAATTTCCTTTCAATTGTTCCTTTCAAATCTGTTTTCAGCTTTTAGTTTACAGTGACTTCCAGATCATAACAGCTCACCAAATTGAGATGATCTCCTTGATTCTTATTGCCAGTTATCATAAATTGATATCTTCTGGTTTCAGACCTTCCTCATTATTCATCCTATAAATGGTCATTATAACACTGAACACCACTTTGATGGACAAATGATTGGGCTGGACGAATCTTCATTTAGAAAAGCACAGATAAATCAGGGATAGTCAGAATGTAATTGTTAAGGGAACATGTTGCTTGACTGACTTGATGGAAATTTTTTGTTTTGAGGAGGTAACAAGGAAGGTTGAGAGGGTGGTGCATTAAGTGTAGTACACACAGATTTTGGCCTCCCATGTGGTAGGCAGCGCAAAAGAAAAAAAACTCATGGAAGCTAAGAGAGAGTTGCAAATTGGATCCAAATTTGGTCTTTGGCAGGACACAAAGGGTGATTGATTTATTTGTTGTGGTGGTTGGAAGGCTGTTACTAGTGGTGCATATTAGTGTCACTTTATAACGTAATGGGGGGTGTTGGAAAAGTTAAACTGATATTGTGCTTTAATAATGAAAAGAATTTGGAGAGAGAGCTCCTAAAGAAAGAAATACACAATATTACATAAGCCACATATGTTACCATAGTGTTATACATAGCTCAGTACTCAGTCCCTTTCTTTCTGTGGTGTATATTAGTGATTTATACCTAAATGTAGGGAGCACAATAAAAAAAGTCTGCAGAAGGTACATAAATCACCCATGTGGATAATCATGAGGAAGAAAGCTTGAGATTGCAGGGATGCTCTGATCAGCTGGGAGCAAAGTGACAAATGGAATTAAATCCAAATAAATGTAAAGTCATCAGAACATAAGAAGTAAGAGCCAGAGTGGCCTCAATTCAGACATGCTCCACCATTCACCAACATCACAGCTGATCTTTTACCTGTCATTTTCCAGCACTATCTCCATATCCCTTAATCTATCAATCTGTTTTGAATGAATACAACAACTGAACCTCCAAACTCTCCACATAAGTATTGGCTGAGGTAAATATTATGAATACTTAAGCAAATACACTCATTAAATATTGAGTGGTATGAAGGAACAAAAGAACCTTGGAATGTCCATAAAGATTGCAGTAATGGTCAGAAATGTGGTTGTATATGTACAGTGAATATTTATGAGCTGAGGCATAGAATATAAGAGCGGGGAGGTTTTGCTAGAACTGTATACATTGCTAGTTTGCCCACAACTTGAGTATTATGTATAGTTCTGGTCACCACCTTAAAAGAACAATGAAATTGCATTGGAGAAGATGCAGAGGAGATTACCAGAATTTTGCCAGGACTGGAAAGCTTTAGCTAAGAGTGAAGATTACATAAGCTAGGGTTGTTTTCTTTGGAGCAGAGCAGTGACTCAACTGAAGTGTATAAAATTGAGGGGCCTAGACAGATTGACTGGGAAGGATCCATTCCTTTTAACAGAGGGATCAAAAACCAGAGAGCATCAATTTAAAGTAATTGTTAGAAGTTTTGGAGGATTGACTGCTTGTAAGAGTGGTAGAGGCAGAAATGCTTTCCACATTTAAAATGCACTTAGAATGTACTAAACTTCGAAGATGGGATTGGGCTTGAGTCACTTTGTTTTTCATTTGGCACTTACATATAGGCCAAATGGCCTCTCAAATTTTCTGATTCTGTAATGTTCCTTCTTTCCTGATGGCTGGTGGAATGGTATGGGTATTAAAGTCATGGCGATTGTGAAAGCAATGGAATAAAACATTATTGCACGTTATTGTCCAAATATCATTACTCAGAAATCTTTATTCTTGCAGCTGATTGAAAAAAGACAAGAGATGCAGAAGAAAATTGAAATGTTAGCTGTGGCTTTGGAAGCGAGTGGGAAGGGAGTTCTTCAGTTACATACTTTATCGGAACACATTCAAACGAATCACTTGAAGAGTCTACAGGTGGGAATGCTTTGTTTCCAGACTTGCATATACATGTACAAGCAGAAATCTCATATGAATTACAAAGAGGGAAATGTTACTGGCTCTCCATCACCAAGTCAAGGTATCAATACCAACTATGAACCAGATGCCATTCCATTACCATTCTCCCTCTCCCTTCAAACTTTGCTCCATCTTCCTTCTCAATCGCTTTCCAGTCATGTCAGATTTTGCTGCACCCTTCTTGTTAACCTGCACCACATTCCATTCTCTACTCCTCCAGATTTGCCATCATCTTCTTTCCAACAAACCAGCCGAGAGTGGAGGAGCTGATCTATCAGTCCCTAAGCATCTGAAAACAACATGTCCAGCCTTTTAACTGATGAAGTTATTGACTTCTTGTAAACTCAGAGTTAGAAATTCAAACCGCCGGAAATTTTATCCAAAACATGATTGGGGGTTGTGTAACTTCAAAAATCAGAGGCTGCTGGACATCTACAGTGATGCCAAAAATGTGTAATGCATATTTTGATGCCTCTTGAGCAATATTGATCTGTGCATCCAAGATTTGCAAATGTAACAGGGTATTTAATGGCAGCATGCCTTAACTGGAAAATTGAGGTCTGCTTCTGTCTAACCTAAAGGGCACTCAATTTCACCTGTTCTATGGCTGAGGATTCCTTCAAGCCTCTTGCTTGGTGTTTGCATCCACACCTCATGTTAAAAACATCCTTTAGCTCCTGATTGGACTTCTGACCACCAGTGTCCATTCCTGTATCCAAGCCCAGACTCCTACTACTACGTGAATACGTGTTCTACTCCCACCATCATGTCCCTTTTCCCAACTGTGCCCATGTTCTTGATCTCCTCCAGGTCTAATCTACCATAGCCACACGTTGCTCCTGAACACTCTCAACCCTACATCACCCTAATGTCCTCTACTAGTCTTGCAATGGTGAGGAAAGACCTTTTGCACATTTTACAATGGGCAATGCTCGTCTATTGCATATAATGTCACGATAGAATATTGTGATCAGAAGACCTCACACAATACAACTAGTGTGGCACTCCTTCGCAGGACCGTGCAATGCCCTGTTTTGACACTAAGGAAGATACTCTGGATCACTGTCTTTGGAAGTTGGTTTTAAGTTTTCATTTGTATCAAATTACGAATGTACGGTTATATACACACTTTGTGTTCAAATCTCTGACCATGCCCGGTTGTGAGCCTTGTATCCCTTACTAAGCACCTATTCTTTGTACCTACTCAGTTAACTGGAGGGAGATCCAGGAACTGGACAGGAAACTGTTCCTGCACTCTGATCTATTAGCACCTGGCACATCATTTTACACATGAACAGGTGTGTTAAAGGCAGACAATTATCAAACTGCTGCTCAGGCTATAAACCTGTAGACAAATTGCTGAACCTTAAAGTGGTAACAACTTGCAATCATATATTGCTTTTAACATAGGATAATGTCCCAAGTCTGCCTGTGGGAAAAATCTGACATTGATCCAATGGAAGAGAAATTAGGAACAGTGAGTAAAAACTTGGTCAAAAAGGTGGATTTCAAAGATTAATAAAGGATGTGGTGATTCTGGGAGAGAGTTCAAGGCCAAGGCAACTATAGTCATAGCACTAATGATGAGGTGAATTGAATGGGGATGGATAAGAAGCCAGAAATGAAAAAACACAGAATACCTGGAGGGTTGTAGAGCTGGCTGAGATGGCCAAAGCTACTAAGAAAGGGAGAAGTGAAGTCATAGAGAGATCTTAATGCAAGAATGGGAATGTTAAAATGAATGAGTTGATGGAGCAAAAGCCAATGAATGCCATTGAGCACAGAAGCTTTGTATGACTGATATTTGGTTTGACTTGGGAGACTCTTCCCAAGTAGTTATTTTTCACTCATAATGTACTTTACTATTCTCAATGTTTAATGGCTATAAGCAGTCTTTGGGTCCTCTATCTAGTTCTGTTGCTCACTGCATGTTTATCTAAGGCTATCTGATTACATTAACTGACAGGACTGTGCACTAGAATCCTTTGTAGAAAAAAGAATTAAAACACAATTTCACTTAATGACACAGTTTTTGGTGAAAATATTTGCTAATGGATGGTAGGTAGTGGTGCTGGCTCGCAGCTCCGGCTTCCGGGACATGATTCTGATCTCTGGTGCTGTCTGTGTGGAGTTTGCATGTTTTCCCTGTGACCATGTGGGTTTTTCCTGGTTGCTTCTGTTTCTTCCCACATCTCAAAGACATGCTGATTGGTAGTTGATTGACAGCTGTAAATTTATCCCTAGTGTATGAAGGTGGTTGGAAAAGTAGGTTGGAATTGATGGGCATAGACCAAATTGCCTCCTTCTGAATCATGGAAAAAATATGAAAAGAAAATGAAGGCCATTCTCATGTTAAGAATGTCTCGCTTATGGACGCCCTTACATATGGACAATCTCCCATAATGTTAATACATTCAAAAGTCCAACATATGTACATATATTCATTCCTTTTGAATGACAGAACTGGTTTCCCCTCTACCTCCACTTTGACTAATTGTTCTTTCTTATCAGTCTTGTGTGCATTTGATACCATTCATTACAATACTGTGGAGGTGTGTTTACCATAGCCAGTGATTTTTGTTTATTTTCTGACTCATGGACAAAATGGATTTATGGATGTCTGTAAAAAGTGTTTCTTACTCAGGGATGGCCTGTATTATTTATGTTTTAAGGTGGGCTCTGAATATAATCCCTCGGAACGTTATGATATACTGGAATGGTTAAAATTGACATCAGCATCTAAATATTATTTTGGATTTAACGGGACGCCAGAACAAACCAGAGAAGAGGACGTGCAGACGATTGCCTCGAGTGCTACAAAAGGAGACATGGGTAAGTAGAAAATCCAATTTTTTCCAAAATTTTAATTAGAATCGAAATGCAAGTAAAAACTACAGATCGTTTCCAGATGTTTAAACAGAAAAATGTTAGTCACAGCTCAATGAATCACAGAAGTTATTTAAAATCTCTAAATACCTTTTTATTATTGAAGTCTTTCAACATTGTTTTCTCCTTTTAGTTAATGAAATTAATTTTTTGTTTCTTTTTTTGAGGTTTTATCAAGTAATTTGTTTTCTTAATTAAGTGTGATTACTTGCAGGAAATCTCAACAACCTCGTTGAAGAGGGGAATAATGATGATGAGTTGATTCAGGTGACAGAGGAGGCCGAACTGATGCAAGCAGAGAGAATGATTGATGATGACGACCTTCAGAAACAAATTCAGAAAGCACGTGCACGGCTAGCTAGAATGGAGGAACAATTTCTGGCATCTAATCCCAAAGAGAGTGCACCACCTCTTAAATCTCAGGCTGAGAGCCAAGATGGTGGTGGATGGCAGGTATGATTGCTGGATTCAGTAGTGGGTCATGGGCACTGCAGAAAGACTGGCATTTATTGGCCATACATTATTGCACTTGAAGGGAAGATTTGTATTTGTATAGCCCCTCTCACAGTCTCATTATGGTTAGCAATTATATGATGTGGTAAAAGTGGCTGGCAAATTCAGCATGGTGAGTTCAAACACACGCCACTGTGACAGTAACTTGAGAATCAGTTTTAGTAATTTAGGCAAATAAATATTGTCCAGGATAATATTGAAACCTCCCTTGCTCTTTCTTGTAGTGGTGCCCTGCATTCACTTATGAACAGATGAGAGATAAGACAGAGTTTTGATATGATGTACCGTATGAAAATCTGCACTCTTGCGGACAATGCAGGACTCTATCGACACTGCACTGGGGTATCAGCTTGGAACCTTTGTGCAAGGCCCTGGGGTGGGACTTGAATCCACAACCTTTGTACTCAGAGCCTTGAAGGATATCACTTAACTGTGGCTGAGAACTCAGAGCAATAATGGGTCTTCCTGTTAAACCATGATATCCTTTTTGGTAATAATTTTCCAAGAATGCTACCGGTCCAAAGAAGAGCAAGCATATTAATCAAATTTAGACCTGGAATTTCTAACTGACTCTCGTGTCCCTTATTTCCTGTTTTGTAAAGTTCACCAAAGAAGAAAAGAAAAGAATGCAAAAAATGATGAAGGCACAGTTGCAAAGCACTGACATCATGACAGAATTTGAAGCCAGAAGGATATTCAATGTCTGGGATCTTGACCTGCTTGATCGCTGGCGACTATACAGGTTTGATTAAGTTTGTACAAGAGATGACCAGTTTTGATCAGATGAGTTTTGAGACAAAATATTTTCAAGATGTTGATTTGGTCTCTGACCAAAGAAAGAACATCCCATGAAGACTTACTCGAAAATCAAAAAAGTGTAGATGCAATATATCTGAAATGTAAATTCTGGAAATATGTATTCTGTGCCAAGCAGCATATGAGAGAGAGAAGCAGAGTTTATGTCTCAGGTCAATGTATTGATGATGACAAAGCTATAAAGGCTTGAAATAAAAGGTTATTCCAATAAAAAGTTTTATTCATTCACCGAATGCAAGTGCAGTTGGCAAAGTCAGCATTTATAACTCGTCCCTAAGTACCCCTGAGAAGGTGGCTGTGATGGTACAACTGAGTGGCTTCCTTGCCTATTTTGGAGGCAGCCACATAGCTATTCATTGGGTCTTAAGTTGTGCATTAGTCAGACTGAAGAACAACAAATTTTTCTTCGTGAAGGACATGATACTTGACAAGTGCAAACTATGGCGTCCGTTTTTCTTCAAAGAACTCCTGCACCAAATTCTGATTGCAGTTGTAAACTTGATAGTAATTTTATTCCAGCCATTTAGGGGAAAAAAGGCTCCTAAAATACCTCAGAGACATATCCCACTAATATAAAGCTTAACTGAGCTCCTTATAAAAGAGAAGTTGTACAGATGACTCCTTACACCTGACAGTGTGACACAGTTACGAAAGATAGTACTCTTGTATACTACCACATCAAGTCGAGGGCAATCAGAAATATGGAAATTGTATGCCCCCAGAAATCAGTTCTATATGCTGTTTAAATCAAACAGCGGTAGGTTCATTTTAGAAATGCAGCTTAACAAAGTCAAATGCTGAAATGGCACAGTTTCTAAATTCCTGTGCATGAATTTGGGCAATGTCTGCCAATTCTGTCTGTCTAGATGTTGGTGTAATGAGGTGATCTTGTTGTAGGTTGTGGTTGTCGAAGTACCAAGCTGAAACCAAACATAGAATATTGAGCTATGAACTGGACTACCGGAGAATCGTTAACCGTCTGGCAGAACTGAGAATTCAGGAAGAACTAATACTCCTCAGGCAGTCAAAAGTGGTTGGAATGACCACAACAGGTACACAAAAGCTAGTTCCAAGCGATGACATATATTGCTTTGTGAGTTTTTGAATATTACAATTGAAATTTGCAAAATTTGTTCCCTTCATTATTTGCATGGCAATGAAGAAAAATACATCTGTTATCTTGGGATTTTTTTAATGTTTTTTTTCCTTTCTCTTAAGGGATGTCACTGTCAGTGTTACCTTTTAATACCCATCACTTAGCGTTCTTGAGAAGCTAATGCTGAGTCTGCCCTTGCTTTCAGTGGCAGTGGAGGTCACAGATTTGAAAGTGCTATTGTAGTAGCCTAGGCAAATAATTATAGTGTCTTTCTGTAGATAGTGTACACAGCAGCTATCGTATGCTGTTGGTAGAAAGATGTAGATGGAAGGCCAATCCATGATTGTTACTTTGTCCTGGATGGTGTTGAGCTTCTTGAGCGCCTTTGAACTTGCATTCAGCCGAGCAAGTAGAGAGAATTCTATCAGACTCCCAATCTGTGGCTTTTTCATATGGATGGTGAAACAGCCTTGGGAATTGCAGAGATGACCTGCTTGCAGTAGAAAAACAGCTCTGACCTGGGCTCGTAGCTATAGTATGTACTTGTCTGGACCAGTGGTAACCCTTAAGATTTTGATAGTGATTTGGGTGTTGATAACAACTTTTAACATAACGAAGAGGTAGTTATTGTATTTTATTCAGGGGATTGGCTGCCACTTGTGTGCTGGAAATGTTTCTAGTTAATTGCTTCTCCAAGTCTTGCTGGCAGACATTTATTCCTTAATTATCTGCAGAGTTGCAAGCAGAACTTAACACTGTGCAATCAAAGATTGCAAAGTCCCCATTTCTTATCAATTGAGGTAATGACCAAAGGACTTTGAGGAAGTAGGCGAAAATGATTGG
>JAUZTB010000098.1:84518963-84535477 GCA_034780895.1 Rhynchobatus australiae | reverse complement strand
TCTTGAGATATGAACTTGGTTAGTTTTAGCCATTTTGGTTCACCATGAGTTATGTATTCATGCTGAAAGCATTTGACCAGACTTAAATGGTTGTAAAGAATTTATTTCCACCACTCCCATCCCAGCTCTCCAATATGTAATGGCTAAGGATTAAAGGTGTGTATACAATTTTTGTTTATGAAGGTGCTGCAAAATACAGAAATCTGGTGCAAGATATTCAACCAAGGATTGTTATTGTAGAAGAAGCAGCTGAAGTCCTGGAAGCTCACATCATCACCACTCTTAGTTCTGCCTGCGAGCACCTCATTTTAATTGGTGATCATCAGCAGGTAAGAATTATTTGCAGTTAAATCACTGAAATGATTTAGTCTGGTGATGTAAAATGGGAAATAATGAGTAAACAGGCTATTTTACACCTCTTGCAAATTTTATTCATGTTACCTTAGATTCTTTGATCTAATCAAGATATTTAAAATGATGATAATGTTTTCAAACCATGAAACTACTGAGGCTCAACTTTCCACCCTTTTAAAATAATGGACAGAAATGACATTTTAAGGGTGAGTGATTTCTTTCCCACCCCCCACTTTTCCAAGATGATCTACAAAGACCAAATAGGCAGCTAAGATTTTGTTTTGCTTCAAAAAGACCTTAGGAGTTTGACATGGGTGTGACCATTGGTAGCACTACTATAGATACCTGAGTACATAATTAGGCTTAGTAGAGATCTGGCGGTTGAATTCTGGGGCTCTGTAAACCAATAGCATCATAATTGAATTTGACCACTTAGTACATCCGTAGTCCCAAATATCTCTCTAGCTACCTTCATCTTGGTTCAATGAGGAATATAATGAAGAGCAAGTTAGTAGCAGCATCAGGCACAGCTAAAAAGGTGAGTTGCTGACCCTGTGGAACTATGCAGAGCTACATGAATACTAATCACCAGCAGCCACATGCTGTGGGTAGACCTAGGGGTTCCTGCAAACAACAGATGAAATTAAAGCTCCGCAGTCTTGCCATAATCATTTATGAATGATTGTGGACAACCAAACTAATCTGGCACTCTTGTAGTTGAGTTGGAATGCTGTGGGTTCAAGACTATCTTTGGAAATCTGAGCACAAATATCTAGATTGACCCTTAAAGAGTTCATTTTTGAAGTGTAGTTAAGTGTTTTAATGACTAATTGTGACATCCAAGTTGAATAGAGCAAGCTCCCACAAACTGCAACATGGCAATTAGCAGATAACCTGTTTTGGAGATTTTGGTTGAGGGTTCAATATTGACTAAAACAGAAAAGCTAACTCATTATTTTCTTCAAAACGAGTATCTTAATTTAGAGTCATTGGAGAGAGCTAGCATGGGAATGAGCCCTTCAGCCACTGGAGTCCATACTCCTCATCGTAGATGAACCCAATCCTACCCTAATCCATTTTACTCTTCCCACATTTCCACCAATTTCTCTTCACTTACCCGCACACCAGGGGCAATTAACCTATTGACTTGCACACTTTTGGGATGTGGGAGGAAACTGGAACACCTTCAGGAAACCCACGTGGTCACTGGGAGAATGTGCAAACAACACAAGGACAGCACAGGAGGTCAGGGTTGAACTTGGGTTGCTGGAGTTGCGAAGCAATGGCTCTATTAGTTATAGCACTAGCTATAATGTGCTGCCCATTTATTGTCTCATTGAAAAGAAGTACTTTTGACAATGTAGCACCCAGTTTAGAATCTTCAATTATTATTGAAGATTAGTCCCAGCTTTGTACTCAACTTTCTGGAGTGAAAACAGAACATACAACCTGCCGATTCAGTGCTACCAACAGCTGGCACTCAACCACTGGTGTATATTTTTTCCTTTTGAGTTCTTACCACGTCCTCATTCCCAAGGCGTCGTTCAATTCTATACCCTGAAAATTAAAACTTCACTGTATATCAAACATTGGGTGACTCACTGCTTTGTCATCTTTTGACTTTAGCTTCGCCCAAGTGCAACAGTGTACGAACTAGCGAGAAGTTTCAATTTGGAAGTTTCCTTGTTTGAGCGGCTCATAATGATGGAAGTGCCCTTTGTCCGACTCAATTACCAAGTGAGTTTCTCAATCTAGTGACTGGCAATTAAGCTAATATATTAGAATTCAACTTGTGCTCAATGTTTGCCTCCCCCACTATTAAACTATGCTGTTGATATGTCTTTCTTCCTTGCTGTTCTTTATGTCCTTTTTATTCTAATTACCATGTTTTCTACTTTGTGGGGAGGGGGTGTTGGAGTGGAGGTGGTTGGTAGAAAAGAGAGGGACAGAAAACAGTTGGAATCTAAGTCAGAAGATCTTATAAGGTATCATAATGCCAAAGTCGAATCAAGATTGGAAGCCTGTGGTTAAGCAGCAGGTTTAACTTGAATAAAAGTCAAAGGATGTTGTTGGTTTATAATTAAAACAGAGAATGGAGGTCAGGTAATTTCTGTGAAGAGAGAAATAGATTTAATGTTTCAGGTCAATGATCTTTCATCAGAACTGGAAAAGAAAGAAAACAAGTTAGTTTGAAGTTGCAGAGTGGGAAGGGATGAGTAGGACTGAAGGAATAATTCTGATAGGGCAGGTTAAGGTTGGCATAATACAGTGCTATTTACTAAGTTGTCTGGTATTCACTTTTTGATCTTGTTAATTTCTTTGCATGTCAACAGGTTTGTTTCACAGTTGCCTTTAATCCATCCTTTAGATTTATGCATGCTAACATGTTTTAAAAAAAATCTGCAAAAGATTCAGTATTGCTAATTTATCTTCCTGTTCAGCATCGAATGCGCCCTGAAATTGCAAAACTGATAACACCGCACATCTATGAAGAGTTGGAAAACACAGAGTCTGTGAAGCTGTATGAAAACATCAAGGTATTTTATTCTAAGATGCTAAAATAGGACTGTGTTTTCTACAATTGCCATCTACCGGTAAAGTCTTGATCAAATTTCAAACAAAACATTTGGCCTTTGTTTCCATGCCATTATGCAAGTACTGAAAATGTTGGTTGCACTCTGATTCTGAGAGGTCAGGTCCAGAGAACTGAGCAATGAATCTCAGCTAAGACTTCAGAGCAGGACCAAAAATGGTTTGATACTCTCAGGTGACATCTTTTGAATGAGATGTTTAAGTCTCATTGTGTTACTTATGTAATAATTGGCAATGCCTATTTGTCAATAAATAGGTACAGAATTTGTAATGCGGTTTTCCATTACTGATTTATAGTTGAGAAAGACTAACTTCTGCTTGGGATGGTATTAAACTGTATAGGAATTCAAAGGATTTTACTTCTGCAGGGTAATGAGGTGAGCTTTGCCACTGAGAACTTGCATCAGGATCTAAGGCACAGTCATTTCATAATATTCTGTTGAAGACCAACATTTAATTTTGCAGAGGTATATCATATGGCTCATTTTACCCAACTCATTTTTATGAAAGAGCAATCCCAAAGCTCTCACTTCTTTGCAATTTTCCCAGA
The DNA here is from genome assembly GCA_034780895.1 of Rhynchobatus australiae. Taxonomy (NCBI): domain Eukaryota; kingdom Metazoa; phylum Chordata; class Chondrichthyes; order Rhinopristiformes; family Rhynchobatidae; genus Rhynchobatus; species Rhynchobatus australiae. The sequence continues at coordinate 84,531,981 of JAUZTB010000098.1, read as the reverse complement.
GCCACGAATGTTTTCTTTTTAAGTACATATTTGACTCTTGTAAATGTTATTGCTCCTGCTTTTGCCATTTCAACATTCCAAATCATAACACCATGCAATATAAAAATATAAGGAAAAATTATCCACTCTCATCTTGTTCTATTCCAGGGTATATTAAATCCATGTCATTTGGCTTCCACTTCTAGTGAAAACAACTTCTATATGTCTACTGTATTAATACTGTTCAAATTTTAAACTCCTCCACTAAATTTTCCTTCACCTTCTCATTTCAAAGAACAGCCCCAGCTTTTCCAGAGTCTCTTCCCGTTTAGTCACAAACTGCTGTGACTTGGACATGTGTCATCATTCCTTCACTGTGGGCCAAGATCTTGGCAATCCCTGACTAACAGGCATGGTAGTGTAGCCGTTAGCGTAACGCTTTACAGCGCCAGTGACCCGGGTTCATTTCCAGCCACTGTCTGTAAGGAGTTTGTACGTTCTCCCCGTGTCTGCGTGGGTTTCCTCCGGGTGCTCTGGTTTCATCCCACATTCCAAAAGATGTACGAGTTAGGAAGTTATAGGCATGCTATGTTGGCGCTGGAAAAGTGGCAACACTTGCATGCTGCTCCCAGAACACTGGCGCAGAAGATGCATTCCACTGTGTGTTTTGATGTACATGTGACTAATAAAGAAATCTCATTATCTTACTAACAGCACCTTTTTACTGCTTGGGCTGCAACTGTTCACGATGGCAGCTCACCACTGGGGTCTATAGCTTAAATTTTTCTTATGATGTCACCCACTTTCAGTGAACAAACATTTTAAAAAAAACTGACACCCCTCATCCCTGGTAACATTCTAGTGAATTGCCTTTGCAACTTCCCGAAGGCCTCTGCATTACTATAATAGCTTCCAGCTGAGAGTGTAGACTGGTGAATCTGTCCATGTAACCAAATCCAAAATGGTAATCCCTTGCTAACATGAAGATTCCTTCCGTCTCTCTGTTTTGTTTTAAATTAGGGAATTTCCACAAACCTCTACTTTATTGAACATCAGGAGCTGGAGGATCAGATCAAGGAAGGAAAAAGCTATCAAAATTCACATGAAGCGCATTTTGTCAAGTCCCTTTGCGAGTACTTCATCAAGCAGGAATACAAGCCTCAGCAGATAACCATCCTAACCACCTACGTGGGGCAGCTCTTCTGCTTGAAGAAGATAATGCCCAAAAGGAAATTTGATGGCGTCCGGGTCTGCACGGTGGACAAGTACCAAGGGGAAGAAAACGACATTGTGATCCTGTCGCTTGTTCGCAGCAACAAGCAGGGTGTGGTTGGGTTCCTGCGGATACCAAACCGTGTCTGTGTGGCTCTGTCTCGGGCAAAGAAAGGCTTCTACTGCATAGGCAACATGAGCCTGCTGGCACAGAAGGTCCCTCTGTGGGCAGCCATCGTTGGGACGCTGCACGAAAATGGCAAGATAGGCACCTCCCTGCAACTGTGCTGCCAGAACCACCCAGGAAATGACACGCTGGTGTCGTCGGCCGAGGATTTTGCAAAGGTCCCCGAGGGTGGGTGCTTGGTGCCTTGCAATTTCCTTGCCCAGTGCGGCCACTTGTGCACTTTGCCCTGCCACCCTTTCGATCCCAAGCACAAACAGTACCAGTGCCCCTTGCCATGCCAGAAGTCCTGCCCAGAGGGGCACCCTTGCCCCAAACCTTGCTGGCAGGCCTGCGGCGAGTGCAAGGTGAAGGTGGGCAAAGTCATCCCCGCGTGTGGCCACCAGCAGCAGGTCGCCTGCTTCCTGCCCCCAGAGCAGTTCTGCTGCCAGGAGCCCTGCAGCAAGAGCCTGAACTGCGGCCACAGGTGCCTGCGTCCCTGCGGGGAGCGCTGCACCTGGAAATGCCCCAGCAGGATCCAGTTCACACAGACGTGCGGCCACACGAGGTCGGTGCAGTGTTACCAGCTCCAGGAGGTGGAGAGCGGGACCGAGCCCTGCCGGGCAACCTGCGGGGTGCTGCTGTCCTGTGGCCACTCCTGCACCGATATCTGCTCCAAGTGCAGCGGCAGGAGGCTGCATGCCCCCTGCAAGGCTCCGTGCCTGCGCACACTGCTCTGCTCGCACCCGTGTGCTGGCAGCTGTTGCGGCCCCACTTGCCCGCCCTGCTCCCGGCCATGTGGGAACCGCTGCCTGCACGGCAAGTGCCCCAGGAGCTGTGGCGAGCCCTGCCAACCGTGCCGGGAGCCTTGCGCCTGGACCTGCCCGCACGCCCAGTGCACCCGGCTGTGCCACGAGCCCTGCAACCGGCTGCCCTGCGACCAGCCCTGCGGCCAGACGCTCGACTGCGGCCACCCGTGCATCGGCCTGTGTGGTGAGCTCTGCCCCGACAAGTGCCGGACCTGCCACGAGGAAGAAGTCACTGAGATATTCTTTGGCGGAGAAGACCAGCCCGATACCAGATTCCTGCAGCTGCAGGACTGCCAGCACATCTTCGCAGTGAAGGAGTTTGACAAGTGGATGCAACAGTCCGAAGGCAACGGTTCCCCAGAGCCGAAGCTCCGCCTTTGCCCCAAATGCTCCACCCCAATCCGAAACAACCTCCGTTACGGGACCATCATTAAGAATGCTCTGGCTGAGATCGAGAGTGCCAAAGTCAAGATCCTGGGAGACGAGGAAGAGCTCGGAAGCCGCAAGGCATACCTCAAGCAGTTTCTGGAAGAAAAGAAAGAATTAACTGAATATTATCTCCCGGAAACCCTTGATCTGCACTTGCAGCTGCAAGAATCCAATACAAGTCTGCACAAGTTGACCACTCTGGGGCACAAAATTAGCCTCCTATCCAAAATTGCCGATTTGAAATCCAGCGGAAAGCAACTGCAGGATTATCAGAGAACTAGGATTCAACAAGAAAGTGAGAGTCTAGTAGAGTGGATTACAGGAAACAGACTTCAATTCACCAGCCAAGACCTCTCGGACATCAAAAGCGAGATTTCCAGGCTGACGTATCTGAACGAATTATACTTAATTCAAACGACAATGCCACGGCAAAGGAAAGCAATAGAATCAACAACAATCTCTGGGCTCCAGCACAAGCTTGAAGGGAAGGAAAAATACAATGAAACATGGGTGCAAGAAAACATTGATAGATTGAAGAAAAAATGTGATATAACAGAAACCTTTCCATTGTGGTGATACTTCACTTTGAGTCCAACTTGGACCAATTAAAGTGTGTGAAGCATACTGGAGATTGCTGGTTCAACAAGTGCTCAAGTTGCAATTGTGGGATTTATGAGAAGGAAATTTGCAGCTCCGTGAAGGCAAGCAGGTATCTGTAAAAATGACAATATTGCTGTAAAATTGTCCAGGACCTAGACTAAATTCAATAGTAATTTGAAGCTGAATTACTCCCAAGTAAAGCTGAAATGTTTGTGCTACGGTCCTCAGTGGGGCCGAAGATCTGGTTTTGGCAGATGTAGTTGCTGGGGGTGGTTGGGGTATTCGATCATCTGTAATCTCCTTTTGCTATTGAGAAGAAGGCATTAGCTAACATCTCAGGAGAGAATAGAAGGATCGGTTAGATTGAGTGCTAGCAGACTGAACACAAGGGGTGGAAAACTCTAAAACTGCCCCAGAGAATGAGATTGCACACAGGAGTTGTAAGTGGAGGTAGCAATGATTTATTGAGACTGCACCCTCTACTATGGATCACCAAATGTTTGTATTTGTCTGCAATTCTGCAAAATAACTAGGGGCCAGTGAATTGTGTATGCTGGCAGCCATTTGTGATTGTGCTAGTCCAAGTTTGCAAGGATTAAAATCCCAATTATAGCCTATTATTTTATGTAAAATTGTAACAGAATTAGCACACTCTGCAGACAAGAGATTTAAAAACTTATCTGTGGCTGTTAAACTGGTCTATTAGCTTCCTGTTCTTTTTCCTTTCTTGTACTCAATCCCATTGTCTTCAAGAAAGTTATGTGGGGGGGGTGGGTGGGAGGGAGGTGGGTGTAGAAAAAAACTTCCTTTAACTTACAGCAATGTAATTTGAGATTTCTATGTGCAAATGTAACAAGCCTTTGTATAATATTTCTTTAGTAATGTTCCAATTCTGTATTTTCCTATTTGCTTTATTTTGTTTGCAGGACCCATGTCTTTTGCCTTAGTTTGAAGTAAAATAATAAATGTTATACAATTCAGGTCAGGCTTGTACTGTAATAAAGCATTAATCTAAAACTCTTGAGTGAAACTTTGCATCTGCATTTTACTTTCAAACTGGAATGTGGAATATCCTTATTTAGTGTAGACCAACATATTAAGGTTTTTTATTCAATCCAAAGTCACCATAATTCTGTTTGGGCAGAAGTTAAAGTGATACAAAGCCAGGTCCAAAATAAGGCATGGATGTCTACAGCGTACACTCCAAAGATTTACCTTTGGATCCTTGGAACCTCTAAAGGTGATGATATGAAGTCTGGAACTGGAAGACATTGCTGGGGATGCTTTGGACATAATCAGATAGGCTGGCAGCAACAGTTCACCACCTGGCCCACCCAAGTCAACTGCTTTAGCAAATGGCGTGAAAAATTCCACAAATTCCCCTAAGTTTCCTACCAGCCTCGGCAGAGGATTGCTACCACCCCACGGCAGCAGGGAAATTTAAATTCAAGAAATAAAACAAAACTTAAATTCATAGGTCCCATTACTGACACTACTTTAAGTGACTGGATTGTTGTAAAAACCCATCTGAAAAGGACTTGGGGTAGGAAATCTGCTGCTCTTACCTGTTCCGACTTGTGAGACTCCAGTGTGGGTGACTTGGTTGAGACACATTTAGGGTTGGATAATAAATGCTGATATTTCCAGTGCTGTCCACATCCTGTGGAAAACAAAATATAAAAGCAACCTTAGGGTTAAGCACATATTTGCAATCACTCCTTTGCTAGAGACCAAGCACTCATCTGCTCTAGCACTAAACTCTGGAATTTCCTCCTTAAACCTCTAAATCTCTATCTTTTTAAATTGCTCCTAAAAACATCCCTTTCAATTAGGCTTTTACTCACTATCCTAAGATCTTGCACAGTGTCAAATTCAGTTTGATAGTACTGTTGTGAAGTAAATTGATATGTTTCAGTAAGCCAAAGGTGCTGTATAAATAAAAGTTGCTGATTACAAAGTACTTACCAACTCACATCAGGAAACTCTAAGGTTGGTCTGGACTCCTACAGCAGATGGTTTACTTTCTATATACAGCATCTTCCTTCTGCCATCAAATCTTCTTGCCATTTTAATCATCTCATTTGGATCATCCCTTGGTCTTCTGAACTCAGAGGCAAAAAACGGTATGGTTATGCAATCTGTGCTCATTATGTAACCCTTAAAACCCTGATTGTATTTGAGTGAATCGGCCTGCAGTGACAATGAACTTTTGAGGTGCACAACCCAGAACTAAGCACCAACATGTTGTAGAGATCTGACCACAGTGAAGCATCACTTACTGTTTTAATATTCAGATCCTTTGAATGTCAGCACTCTGAACCTTTTTGGTTTTTATGTTTCTTTACTAGCTTTTAGTGAAACATGACATTAATTGCTTCTCCAGTGTTTTTATGATATTTCCAGACATCAAATTCACCTTCCTTGGATTTAAAATGGATCATCTTCCACCTTTAGACCTTGACTTCTGATAGCCATTTGATTGAGGTAGGGCGGAAGATAATTTTATCTTCTGGGTGGATTCTCAATGGGTATGGGGCTAAATCCAGTCAATGAAACTCCATCCATGCCCACTGGTCTCAGTCTGTGGCCTCCTGCACTGTTACAATGAGGCCCAATGCAAGTCTGAGGAACAACACCTCCTTTTACATCTGGGAATAGTATAGCCTTCTGGACTTGATATCAAATTCTCCAACTTCAGGTAAGTCACTTTTTATTCTGTCTCTCTGTATCAGAACTGCTCATTTCTGTTTGAGTTTGTTTTGTCTCAGTTTTGCACAGTCTGAACTACTGGACACAGCCCACAAACTTGCCATTAGCAACACATTGCACAGACAAGGAAGCTTAATCTGATCTAAATTGTTGCATAACTACCACATTAAGTCATCTGGTCTCACCCTATCAGAGATATTATTTGTTTTACCCACCTTCTGTGCTACCTAAAACTAACATGTTTCCTTTTTTCCCCCCAGTTCTGAGAGAGGTTCTCAGACCTGCAACATAGTCATCTTTTTCCCCATAAATGTTGCCTAACTTGCTGAGTGTTTTCAGCATCTTGTGTTTTTATTTCCAGTTTATCAGTAATTTGAAGGGCTGATGAACAGGTTTCAGTCCAAAACCAATCTGAGTGTTAACAATTCCAAAGGCTTTGGTGTTTGAATCCAAACTTGTTGCTATTTCTCTGTGAATCTGAAAGTCTTGTGAACAGTAGGGCATGGGGCTTCAGAGGGAAATAGTTGATTTCCTTCAGCTCATAGCCCATTTCTAAATTTGAAATCTCCCTGGATCCTCATAACGTTCTGGAATATGAAGCTTGGTGAAATTTGTGTGTGTGAAGATTGCAACTCCCTTCATGGTACAACCACTTAACTCATTCAATGTGGGCTTATTGAGTTAAATACATTCTTGCTGCAAGTTTGGCTGTAAAGCTCCTTATTCAAATTCATTCTCGTGCCACAACAGCCAGGCTGTTCCACACTCCCCATTTAACACATCAAAAGACCACTAGATAGTCACAAAACATTAGAATGAAGAATCAAGAATCAAATACTTTTAACTGAGGCTTAACAAGAGAACATCAGCTCAAAAAATATATAAAACTCCCATGTTTGCTGTTACAATTTTTTTCTTCCTATGTTTCCAACGTGAGGCAGCCTCTGTGGCATCAGCAGAGTGAGGGCAGTTGATTAAGATCCTGGTCTGTGAACTGAGGTGCCCTTGGTGCTATTCTCTGAGTTTGGGAGCCCTCCTTGGACTATTGGACTCAGCCAGGAAGGATAAGGGTTCCAAGTGGGTGGGGAGGTGGGTGAAATTAGTTCGATGGGTGAACCCTTTGATCACTTTGTGGCTGATATCATTCCCTCGCATGGGATCCCCAAAGCTCATTGCAATAAGCTGCTGAGACCTCTGCTGAAGGTCAGTGAGGAACAGAACAGAGAAGGTCATCTGATTTAAGATGGAAGTCATTGCACACAATCCCTTATCCAGTGCCTGTGTGTGGTTGCTGCATTTAATTCTCTGCAGTAGTTGCTTTGATTTCCAAGGCTGAATGTGTTGTAGAAGAGGCCTGCAGTCTCCTCCACTCCCTGTGCAAGAATGCAGATTGATGCAGGTGCTCCTGCCGGCACCTTCTCTGCAGCTGAGCAGAGCTTGGAGTCTCCTTTCAGATGCATGTTTAGCATTGTTGTACCGATCCTCACCACCCTCACCTGTGACCTACGGGATATTGATTCTAGAAAGGTGCCCAGGTAGAGAGAGGTGTGGATTGAGCTGCAGCTTGTCAGGGTGGAAGTAAGAAAACAGATTAAGGGGTTGGGGTAAAATGTAATTTAGGATGGGCGTAAATATGTCACCACGTTCACCTTTGTAGTCACAAACCTGTTTATTGGCTCTGAACGCAATGCTGAGTCCTGCAGCAATCCAGTCACTCTTGGTGTTTTATGGGCTTCTCCCTCCTGTCACCAGGAAAGATTATGTCCTTGTGCATCCTCGCTGCAAACAGCACGTCAGCCAGTAAGGAATCAGTGACTGGGATGGAGTGCGCGAACCATCTTTGACTCATCTCCTTCTGCCAAAGTCTCTTTAAATGTATGCGCTGAAATTAATACATGGCTCTGTTATCACGCCCACTCTTCCTGATTGGTTGAGAACCTGGGACATGTATGTAAGCGAAGCAGATGAGTTAAAGCCGCCCAATCAAGTGTCCTGCAGAAGATGTTGCTGATTCACCTGCTTGCGAGCACCGCACCCGGCGAGAAGTTTAAAATCCCGTCTCATCTGCCGGGTTCCTTCCTAATTTCTGCTTGCACTTACTCAATCCACTATGCCTCGCAGGGGAAGACATTAATATGGTTTTGCTGCTTTAATATTCAGTGGTCTTGTACTCAAACTCAAAACTCTTCATTACTTCTGCTGGGTGTCTGTATCAACAATAATGAAGCTTCCTAAGCCCCGGGTTCTCTGTGTTCATATCTGAACATTCATTATAATTTGTAGTACAAGTTCGAATACAAGGTGTACTAATATTGAAAGATTTATGGGTTTCCAGAGATGCCTCAGAGACGCGGCAAAATGTTGTAGTAACACCCCACTCCATAAGGTGTCAGTATTATCCAAGAACTGCACTATTATAAGCAATCAACACTTTACCACTACAGCTGGAATTAGTTAAATAGACTGCGAGGAAGAAGACAGAAAGGGAGGTCTTTGATTAGTTTCAGCAAGTATCCTTCGGGTTGGTCTGAGCAGCATCGTACAGGTAAGAAGGCGGGATAGCGGACGGAATTGTTACAGCAACTGATTCTAATTAAGAGTCCCTTTTACCATAGGTTTCAGTTTCTCTCCTAGCTCTTCCTCGGGAATGTTTCAAAGAACATTCAAGGGTGAACAGAAGTTATTTTAAAAAGACAGTAAAAAGACGTGAAGAGTCCAAGTTGCGCGTGTGTGTATGTATATATATTACAAGCTCAAGGGGGAAACTAAATGATACTTGCTGGTTCTAATCAAGGTTTTGTTATCTTCAGCCTGTGCGGTGTTGGGGAATGCCGACTAACACATCTTGTCGAGAATTTCTCACTCCGAAGGGAAAGAGGTTTGGATACTTAGACTTCCAAATTATGCAAAATATCTTAGCAAATGGGTATAGGTCTGGTAGACTATCTCCTACTGACTGACCACAGCTAGACAGTGGGGAAAATATAATTTCTGATTCCTTAATAATTATCTTCTGTAATTAATTTAACAGTTTGGGGGTGAATTCTGAATTCGACCTTTATTTCCGCATGGTGGTATTAGATGCTGTGTGGAGGCCAATGGTTACTTGTGTGTTCAAAGTTAGACGTTCCACTTGGAGGAAAGCTAAATCTTGACAGTTAATCTACGAAAGGTGTCACCAGGCAGACAGCATTTCTTATTTTATGCAATAACTTTGTCCAACTAAATATTGATTTTTTAACTGCAACAGTACATTTGGGGCTTCCTCATCCAGGGTAAAGATAATAAATTAACGAGCTCTGCAGCACACTGTAGCTGCCGAGTCAGGATTCGCTTGCCCTGACTGTACATGGCGTACGATCCATAAGCCTTTTTCTTCCTTGCAACAAATTCCTCTCCAGTAGTTCATGAACTCCTTGGCAATGTATGGCCTTTCAAGAGGTACACTGGTCGCACCGATCTTTTTATCATCAGCAGACTGTAATAGTTTTGCTGCTGCCACCACCGCAGGAATGAGGCACTGACAGTTTGTGGATAACTCGATAATTCAGTCCTTCACCTTACACCAAACCATATTTCCATTTCATTTCCAGCTATTAGTTTGTTTTCTTTTCAATACGAAACTTTTGAAATATTAAATCCCCTTTTGAAGTAAAATGGAAATTTTCTATACGTAATTAGCTGTTACATCAGTTCTTTAAATAATTTATTGTTCTAGATGATTGTCATTATTCATGACCCGTCCTGATCTTTCTACTTTTTAATTATGGAACCAGGGTTACAACATCACGATTTCTTCGAGTAAACCCTTTAATTGTATGTACATGTTTTAACCTAGTTTCCATTTTATCATACAAGTTCAACTAAATATCTTCACAAACCGTTTGGTAGAGCTGTATAGTCTCATTAAACACAATGTAATAAAACTCCATATGCATTTAAATATTTATGTAAAAACATATAGAAAAACATGTAAGAGTATGAGATTAAAGTCTCTTTGCAAAAGGATCGTAGAATCATGCGGCAAGGAAACAGACCATTTGGTTCAACTCATCCATGCTGACCTTTTGTATTAATCCCATCTGATCCCCTCAAAATCTTTTCCCCTTTATCCTAAACCTGTGTCCTCCAGTTTTATTTCCATCTGATATGGGGGAAGGTTTCCTGCAGTCAACCCTATATATACTGCTCATAATTTTACATACCTCACTCATGTTCGTCTTTAACCTCCTGCTCCAGGGACAACAAACCTAGCTTCTCCTCATAACTGAATTGCTCCTTTCTAGGCAACATCCTGGTGAACCTCCTCAGCACCCTCTCCAGTGCCATCACATCCGTCCTTTCAGCATGGTGTCCAGAACTGCACATAGTTCTCCAGCTGAGGTCTCACCAAGGTTTCATTAAATTGGAACATAACCACCCTACTGCTTGATTCGATACCCTGCCTAATGAAGGTCATTATTCAGTATGCCTTCCTAACTATGTTCTCTATCTAAGTTGCCACCTTCAAGGATCTACGTACATACTCCAAGTTCCCTCTGTTCCTCAGTACTCCCTAAGATCCAACCATTCATGGTGTTTGTCCCAGCCTCATTAGTGATGCATTACCTCACAATTGTCTGGATTAAACTCCATCTGCAATTTTCAGTCAATTTTACCAACAGATCAATATATCTCTGCAGCCTAAGAAAACCTTCCATAATATCAACAACTCTACCAATCTTAATGCCATCTGCAAACTTGCTGATCTTGCCTTCCATGTCCACATCCAAGTCATTCCTATATATATTACAAACAGCAAGTATCCCAGCACAGTTCCTTGTAGGACGCCATTAGTCACAGGCAATCAGTTGCCAAAACAACCCTCTACCATCACTCTCTTTCTCCTATTGCCAGGCCAGTTTTGGATCCAGTTTGCCAACTTGCCTTGGATCTCGTGGGCCCTAACTTTTTAAACCAGTCTCCCATGTGGGACCTTATCAAAGGTCTCGCTCAAGTCAATTTTATGAGTGTGCACCACAGATTTGTTAATCACACCTTCATAACCCTGATTTGCATCTTTCCCTACATCTCTCCGGTCAAAGTATTATTTTGATTAGTGACAAACATTGGATCAGGCCACTTTTCTTGCGCTCAGGCATACACCCTAGAAAACATTCAATGTATCCTCATGTCTCTGCGGAAAAATGGACAGTTCAGAAGTCTTAATGAAAAAGAAGCTGTAGTTGCTGTGAATCTGAAATAAAAAAAACAGAATATTGCAGGTCAGGCAACATCTATGGAAAGGGAAACTGAGTTAACATCTCTAGTCAAATACCTCTCATCAGAACTGGGAAAGAGAGAAACACAAGTTAGTTTAAAGTTGTAGAGAAGGTGGGGAAGGGGATGGATAGAAGAAAAGAAACGTGTGACAGGGGTGAGAGTCGGGTTGCCATGGGGATGCATTGTATAGTTTCTCTGGTCGGTGGGCCAATGAAGCAGTTAGAGAGTGACAATACAGAAAAGTAGTGTAAGATGTTGCAAAAAGCAGGCTTGTTGGACATGCTCGGCAGGTCAGGCTGGGAGACAAAAACTGCGCCAATATCACAGATATTCAAATACTAGAGGAAATGCTAGAGGAAATTTAAGATGAGAGGGGGAGAGTTTTGTTTCAGAGTGGTAGGTGCCTGGAAGGGGCTGCCAGTGGTGGTGGAAGCAGATTTGACAGAGGCTTTTAGATAGATACATGAATCTGCAGGCAATGGAAGGATACGGATCATGTGCAGGCAGAAGCTATTTAGTTTGATTTGGTATAATGTTCAACATGGACATTGTGGGTCGAAGAGCTTGTTCTTGTGCTGTACTACTCTATGTATCTATTAACTAGATGGACAACTTCTCTCAGAAATGGCCAGTTCAGTTTACAGACAGGCAGAATGACTTATCTGAAGTTGGAAAATTTAATATAGAGTCCAGAAGGCCGCCATGTGTCCAAATGGAAGATGATGTGCTATTCTTCAAGCTCAAGGGTATCATTGGAGGAGGCTACAGATATTCAGTTCACAGTGGAAGTAGGATGGGGAATGAAAGTGGCGGGCAACTTGAAGCTGAGCATCACTTCTCCAAACTAAAGACAGGCGATCACCCAATCTGCATTCTCCAGTGTAGTGGAGACTTCACTGTGAATGCAGTAACTCAGTGTTCTAAGAACAATTTTTTCCTAATTGCCATGCTCCTTTGGCCATTGGTCCGATGTTCTGCCAGTATTAAACTTCACCTGATTAGGAGGCCAGGCACAGTGGTAACTTCTAATTTACTATATCACTTACCTGAGCCTCCCGAATCTCTTGCTGCCTTTCGTGGACAATCCCAATCCACTGGATAGATGTAAAGAAACACCAAATGACCCAAGGGCTACATCAGCTACTGAGTCCAGTTGTTCAAATCGGTTGCAAATGATTGATTCCTGGGATTCTGGTTAACTTTTCTCAATCTACATCTCCAAAAGACTTTATCTAGCTACTGTTGTTAGGGTTTTTGGGGGTACAAATCGGTCGCCCCGCTTCCAACAGAAAAACCATAACTATACTTCGGGAGGTGCTTCTTAAAATGTTGTGGTGTCCTGAGATCGACAAGCAAGCCTATAATTCTGACGCTGTTTAGGCTCAATGCAATTTAGTTGCAGCAAGGGCGAATAATTTTATCTGTTTCATTCGAATTACTTTGACTGTTATGGTATCAGTATTTGATTTTACAATAGAAATGTGTATGCATAAAGATAAACGATATTCAGTAAGAGGGGAATGGAAGTAAGGCAATTCTCAAAAAACAAGAGCGACAGAATGGGGAGGGAAAGTTTGAGGTGGGGCGCTGTTGTGTTTTCCGCCGGGTAAGGGGCAGGGCGGAAGAGCTGTCAGCCGGGCTGTTGCTGCTGTTCGGTTCGCTGCAAGTACAAGACTCTGTCCGTGCCCGAGCCGCTCACTGGAGTCGCCCAACCCTGGGCCGGCCACCCCTTGGTCCCGAACCATCACGGGCGTTCGCTTCGCCCGCTGAAGACACCACTGAGGTGCCCGGCGTGCGTGTGGGGGGAGAGGGAAGGGTGTGCCCGGGAAGGCGAGGGTAAGTTGCGTGTGCCCGG
>JAUZTB010000098.1:83916247-83928793 GCA_034780895.1 Rhynchobatus australiae | reverse complement strand
CGTCACATCCAAGTCGCCCCTTCGTGCCTCGTCTCACCTAGCAGCCGAAGCAAGGACGTTCAGCACGGAGAAACACAGTTAACGGCTGCTTTACCTCGATGCGTTTGCAATTGTTATTTGATCTGGTTTTTATTTAGAATCTAGGCACTAGATTCATGGATGTTGTTTTTATAAGAACGGCCAAGGAAACCCTTCAAAACCTCCAAAAAACTCATTTGTTGTTTATCTTGAACCAAGCTTTTCACATATCCATTGAACAGAAGAGAAAGGTGAAATAAGAGTCCAAATCATTACATTTTGCTTTGCTTTAATTAGCGTTTTGCAAGGGTAACAGCTTCAGCACGATTGATACAATTCACATTTGATTTTACATAACACTCTTCATTTGAATCCTCTGATCCTTTAAAACCTGATGTCAAAGGGTCCTTCTGTGTGACTGTGGAGGGGCCACGCCCCAGAACCTCTGGATCCGTGTAAATGCAATAAAAACCTGAAACAAACGTCCAGCAATCTTATGTAGCACAGAGCACAATGTTCCAAGAATTGTCCAACAGCACGATTCACAACCTCAGAATAAAGGTTCATCACAGTGGATTCAGTTGAGGCTCTGGTGGTGTTCTCGCTTCTCAAAAGCCTTTGAGCACCGGGCGACGCCCGAATTCACTCAACAATTTCACAGAAAATAGGACCAAACATGACAGATGTTATCTCTCAAAGCCACAAACCATTCTCGAGCGTACTGAATCCTCAAGCTCAACAAAAACCTTCTAGCTCTGATCATTAAATTCTCTGCTGTTATTTTAATCTGATCTACTATTTTATAAAGGACTAAGCCCATGGGACGACCACTCACCATTTCTTGGCTGTAAGAATTTCCATGAAACTCCTCCAAATGGTCAGTGGTAAACACCTTAATCCCTTCAGGAAATCAAGGTCATCCCTGGCTTCACAGCTGCATTCTTCTGGAGGAATGAGTATGGGGATAATCTTGGCTGAGGATAGAAGACTTCAATCTTTGTTCAAAAGAGAAGTCTTCTCTGAGGATCGTCTCTCCCTCCTGGCAGCTGAAGCCTCTTCAGACTCGTCCTAATCCCTTCGTCTCCTGGGCAAAACTCAGCTCTGATAGCTGGTCAAAGGGCGGTTTTATACTTTACCTATCACCCTTTTTCTCGGTGAGTCTAACTCTATCTCCCTATCAAAGGTTAGATTCCCCTCAGGAGACATGATAGTCCAATCAGAAGTTAGACTCAAATCAGGAGATGCACCCCCCTCTTCAGGTAGGGTGGACTTTGTGTCCTAGCTTGTATAATCATTTTTTTATTACAGCAATAGGGTTCAGAGCTCAGAGAATGATCTGCGTCTTACACAACCTCTGTTACTTCTCAGTTTGCCTTAAACAATGTAACTGAAGTTTGTGATAGTTGCTCACAACTTTCACATCAATAATTTGTTAACATTTTAAACCTTTAAACATGTATGTTATAATGTTTCTCATTACATTTTTATGATACTTTTCATTTGGAATGAAGTGTGATGTTTGGAATGAGACAGTTGGAGTGTGAAAGTGTGCATTGCATGGTACAACATGTTTTACAGTAAGAGTTCTGCCTGTGAAATTGTTAATAGTGGAGATAAGGGGAAAACTGAACCTCATTATGTGAGACCACACAGTTTTCGCCAAATGGAAAATGCTAAATTGCTGTTTGTAGTACAAGTGCCAGGAGGCTGCTAAAGCATTCTCACAGAATGCATGAGGGAAGAAATGATCAATGATTTTCTCACATACATATTTAACGTATTCATAAAACACTGTTATAATACAGGTGGGTCCAAATAAAATAAACAGGCTAACATCTGCTAAAAGCTTACTGGAAGTATTTATTTTGGATGTCAGGCTAAATGGGCTGGCATTTCATTTTTGAGTATGTTGTTACCATTTACATGTGAAAAGTGGTTTATTGGTAATGTACTTAAAGCTTCCACTGTAATCATGTTGCATTAAGAATAACAATTTGTTTTTAGTGTATTATTCTATCATGTATTATGTTTTGTTATCCACTGCTGATAGATTATGGGATTCTGGATTAGTTTATCCAAAATATGACTGATATGCATTAATTATTTCTTAATTAGATATCTAATTAACAATAAACTATAAAATTATATGCAAATTTAAATTCTTAGTTTATGAGGTTGCTGATAGAGTCATAGAATTCTACAGCATGGAAGCGGGTCATTGGCCCACCAGGTCCCTGCTAACTTTTTACCCATTTACCTTAATCTCATTTGACTGCATTAGGTCCCTATTCTTCTGTGCCTTATCTATTTAAGTGCCTGTCTATATGTCTCTTAACTGTAATGATTATATCAGATTCCACCACCTCCTCCGACAACATGTTCCAGATATCAACCACTCTCTTTGTAAAAAAAATTTACTACTCAATCCCCTTTAAAACATTTTCCTTGTACCTTAAACCTCTGCCCTCATTTTTGATACTGCTACCATGGGGGAGAGATTCTAATTATCTACCGCATCTATGTTTCTTCTGATTTTATATACCCCAATCAGGTCACCCCTCAGCCTCCTTCAGTTCAGGGAAAACAAGCCCAGTGTAACCAGTCTCTCCCCATAACTAAAGTCCTCCAATCCATGCAACTTCCTGGTGAATTTCCTCTGCACTCTCTCCAGTGCAACTGCATCCTTCCTATGGTGTGGTGCACAGAACTGCACACAATACTCCAAGTGCGGGCTAACCATTGTAGAACTGCAACATAACGTCCCAACTTTTATCTTCTATGCTCTGACCTAAGGAGGCAAGCATGCCAAATGCAATCTTCACCAACTTATCTAAATATGTTGCCATTTTCGGGGAACTATGTACTTGAACCCCAAGGTCCCTCTGTTCATCAACATCCTTCAGCACCCTACCATTTACTGTATATGTCCTAGCCCTTTTTGAGTTCTCAAAATGTATCATCTCGCACTTATCAGGATTAAATTTCATCTGCCAATGCTCTGCTCAGCTTTCCATCTGATCTATATCCTGCTGTGGCCATAGGCAATCTTCCTCACTATCCACACCACCACTGATTCTTGTGTTATCTGCATACTTACTAATTATACTTCCTACATTCACAGCCAGGTTGTAAATATATCACAAACAACAGCACTGATTCCTGCCGTACACTACTGATCACAGGTTTCCAATCTGAAAAGAATCCTTCCACTCCCACCCTCTGCCTCCTCTCACCAAGCCAATTTTGGAACCAAATGAGTCAGCTCACCTTGGATTCCATGTGTCTTAACTTCCGACCAGCCTACCATGCAGGATCTTGTCAAAGTTCTTATTAAAGTCCATAAAAACAATGTCTACTGCCCAGCCTTCACCTTAGCTCCTTCCTCAAAAATCTCAATCACATTTGTGATCTTTACAAATAAAGTAACGTTAGGTACTAGACTAGCAGAAACCTGGACCATGGACTTGGAGACTTGAATTTGAATCCCACCAAGACGACTGTGGTATTTAAATTCGGTTTAATAAATCTGGAATACCAAACCACTATCAATAATGGTAACTATGATATAGGTTGGTTGTAAAACAACATATCTAGTTCCCAGATATCCTGCAGGAATGGAAACCTGCCCTATTTGTGACTCTAGACTCAAAAGTGGTTGATATTATCTTCTGAATTAAGCCACTTAGTTTAAAGGAGAAATTACATTTAGACATTGACTGCTGGCTTCACCAGTTTCCTCCTGCAAAAATAAATATGGACTTGCTTAATTACAAGCAGTTCCAATTCTAACAGCAGCTGGCTAGTTGAATAAGCATTGCCATAACAACATCAAGCACAGATGTAGCAGCTGGGTAATGGCACAGAATTCACAATGTGAATTTAAAAAGCACATGTGTGAATTTAAACTTCATATTTTGATCATATTTCCTCAGCAGGCATATTCCCATTAGTTTTGTTGGTTACATTGGGAGATAGGAATGTACAGGATTGGAAAAGTTGACTGCACTCCATCAGATTTGATGCACAAAAATCCTACATAAAGATTGTGCGATATGCGCTACAATACATAAAGCAGTGAGAATAATTTGAATGAAAAAAATGATCAAACTCACATCTTTCCCAGATGGGCCTCTGTGACCAGGGAAACCCTAAAACAAATAAAATATTACAAGTTAAATTACCTGATATACTTAGATGATGGTTTGCCCATCTTAACATTTTTGGAGATTATTTTTTTAATATCCAGTCATCAAAGAACATCACACTTAATGAGAAAGGGAACAGTTTTTTATCAAGTTTTAATATTTGACTCAGATCCAACTGTTCTAGGGAATGATGAGGTAAAGGTGAATGTCTTGCACAGGAAGTAGATGTTGGTGGAGCCTGGTTTTGGACAGTAGAGTGAGATTGAAAGGGTAGTGGGTGGCGAGAGGTTAGAAGAGGGTCATTAAGAACTAAACCACAGATGTGCTATTAAATTTAACTTCCAAAACTCTGGTTCATTCTCTATTTAAGGAGTGTTTATACAATTCAGAGAGAGATAATTAATGAGTGAAAATCAATAAAACTGCAGATGCTTATTTGAGAGAACGTATTCTTATTTCAACAAAGTCATAAATTTATAAGACAAAGACATGGAATTAAATCAACATTGTAGGTCACGCTTACACTGTTTGCAAAGGTCACACGAATAGTTAGAACTTCAGCTGCGTGGTTCACAGAACAGTATTGCCTAATTTCCCTGTGTGATGCTATTCCGATGTTGATACTAGTTTCTGCTTGGTGTTCCCTATTGGTGTACTTCAATTTCTTACAATTCTCAGCATGTAAAACGGGATGTACAGTCTGCCTTCACTGGTCTTACTGGGATAGAGCACAATTTAAGTAACAGTCCTCAATCTATTGGAGAGTGTTGCTACTGAATGACAGGAATCTGCAATAAGATAATGTAAAAGTTCTTCCAATGAGTCAGAGAGACCCAGATAGGCTTGGTAGAACAGTGCCAACTTGTTCTTTATGCAACAGAATATGCTGGGGCTAAAGCTAACCTTTCCTGGCAAGAAGGTCATCCAAAAAATATGAGTGCAGTTTCTGAATACTTGGACTTCGAAGAAGCCTGCAATGTGGCCAAATTCCTATGGCCTTTCTGCTTGTTCTTGTGGGCTGAAGTGTCCTCTCCTTAAGTCTGGAGTTCAGGTTATCTCCATGATGCAGCAGACAATACCAATCTATGAGATATGACAGAGATTGCCATGCTGACCTTTGGATACTGGGTAGATGCTTAAGAGAACCTTTCCTTATGGCAGCCACTGTATGGTGGCAGAGAATGCTGCTATCATGGTGAGAATGACACAGGAGTGGGAGAAGTGTGACAGTGGAGAAGCGGATGACGATATGTCAGCATCTCAATGGTCGTGGAGGTAGATGAAGGCTGCATGCAATATTAGGCAGACCCCAATTATTTTGAACAAAACCTCCATATACAGTATGCTCCAAGTCTTTCAGCAACTTGCACACTAGAAGAAGATTATGCGTTTGGAAACTATGCAAGTTCCTCATCGTGAACCAGCATGAAGAGGCAGCTACAAGACATCAGGTATATTTACAGTCGCTTTGTTGCAAACAAGCTCATTTTGCCCTTCCTGTCCTGAAACCAGTCTGCAGATTGGCACATGAAACAATTCTTAAAAGCTGTTACAGCCTTAAAGAAGCAAATACTGTCAGTAGACATATAACACACAACATATCCCTCCTTCAATAATAATGTTCAAAGGAAGGGAAAATAAAGCGTCAGATAATTGTCTAGTCTCCACGTGCTTTACTCTGATGCATGAGGAATTCAGCTTTGGAGCATAGCTGCAAAACTGATGGGAATGTGAGAAGAATAGGTTGCAAGAAAAATTAGTGAGGGAATGAGATTGATCTGTGAGCTGGCATAGACAGCAGGTTAAATGGCCTCCTTCAGTGTCAGAAGGAAATATGGTATATGAAAAGAAGATCATCTTCAGAACTATCACAAGACAAGCATGATGAAGTGCAACTTTGACACCAACTCACAGGAGACCATGTGTTGCTGCAAGGAAGACAGCAACTTGAAGCCAGAAAAAAAACAACAGGAAACAAAACAGTGAGAATGCCAGGAACAGCATGTTACAATCCAGATCAACAATACAGGCCCACCCATTCCATTCTGGAATATATGTCCCAAGCTTCCATTCCTGGATAAGCCTGTGTAGGCTTTGTGTCACAGATAAAATATTCACTGGGAGATCATCATCCCTGACCCCAAAGGATTGTCATTCTTGTTCACCACTTGATCCACTACAACACGGCTCCGCCACTTGGAATACCTGCTCCTTACTTTGTCAAAACTCTTCAATGATTTGAACACTTCAATCAAACCTTTCCTACACTTTAAGGAGAAGAATACCAGTTTCTTCAGTCTCCCCATTGAACTGAATCCCTCATCCCAGTTGCTATTTTGGGAAATCTTCTCTGCACTGTCTCAATATCTTAACATTCTTTGTAAAGTGTGGTGTTCAGTATTGAAAGCATTACTCTAACTGAGACATAATCATTATTTCAGTTTGCATCATGTCAGAGCCCTTTTATTTGATCCATCCTTCACTCCAGTAGTTAACAGTGGTCTGTGTTAACTGCCCTACAGTATTAGGTAGCCTTCTTGTGAGGCCATTGATCCTAACCATATAGGGCACATCCCATCCACGTTTTGTCCCAGAGTTGCTCCGACAATCTTGTATTGTGAAGCCTCCTTGCTGCAATATTTCTTCAGTCACATGGTAACCTGCCTTATTTTACTATTCCCAATCTCATGAGCACACGGTATTGGGGGCCATTCCAGAAATCACTACTTTTGAGGTTCTGCTTTTTAATTTCCTCTCCAGTTCATTAAAGGATTTCAAACTTTTTCTTTCTTAAGCCACTGAATCCTCCAAAGTTGGATGCGAGAAGCAGGGTTTGTACTTCTTGGAGCAAAGGAGGTTCAGGGGAGAGTTGATGGAGATATGCAAGATTATGGCAGTTGTAGATAGAGTAAGTAAAGAGAAGCTGGATGCTTCGAGTATCAAGAGACAGTGATTCAAAACAATATGAAAGATACAGGAAATGGATGTGAGGAAAACTTTTTTTTATGTTGAGAGTGATTATAATTTGACCTCTGAAAGAGACTTGGATAGGCATTTGAAGGGAAATTACCTGCAGGGGTACAGGGAAAAACAGAGGAATGGGACACCATGGAAAATTGGCATGAACTCAATGGGCCAAATAACCACAGTCTGAGCCACAATTCTATGATACTATATGAACTACTTCTTGTTCCTCTTCTCCCATCATAATGAGCTGAAGGTTAGGTGGTGGATATTACCACAATTTATATGAGAAATAATTTTGACTTTAGACATGTGTTCAGCAGTGCAACCTGTCTGTCAAACTTATGAGATCTATTGATGTGAAATGGTACCTAATTGATATCACCCAAATTGCACATAATTAAATTTACTCTTCACCAACAAACCTGCACTTCACCATGATCTCCCCACTCCCAGACCCATGAGTAATATTAAATAGCTGAAGAATCTGGAGCAAAATCAACTGCAATAGTAAGGTTATATACTATATGAAGTAAAGGATTATATTAACTGCAGTCTTTCTGATTAAAAACAAAGAAAATGTCTTACAGGATTTCCTGCCCTACCACGTTTTCCTGGAGCACCATCCCCTCCTGGATCACCCTGTGTGAAAAAAAAGTTTCATTGTTAGTTCATTTACTACGGCAGATCCATTGAGTAAAAGTGAAAGAAACATCCCAAGGTTTTGGAAATTATCTTGGATATATTTGCATCAATTGTACAGAAATTACACTTAAACTTCATTGGATAATTGTAAGTTAAGCCATCCATGGATCCTGTGGTATGACTTTACTTGGGTCCTAAATATTCATATAGTACATTCATGTTCTATGCTTTTCGGATATACTAAATACATAACCTTAAACTGTTGGATGTTAGAATCAACATTATCGCTTTGGATAGAACAGACAAGTTTCTAAGTTAATATTTTCTTAATTGGACAGGCACAAGCATGTTGAAAGTGATCTTGTGCATCTCCAGGGAGTATTAAAGGACTCCATGTACATTCAATGAATGCCAAAGACCCTTTGGTTTTGAAATGGATGATAGAAAGAGTACAATTAGCACAAAATTGTAGAAGATTGCAATGATATCATTCCTAAATAACTATTCTTGTGAAATTCTGCAATTAAAATTGTTTCATTCTTCTGCGAATATATTCAACTTTGTTTTTGAGAGAGATTTAAAAATCAGATTTCTTTGTTATCTGTTTAATGAACCTAATCAAAGTCAATGGTAGAGGTAAATGGTGTGGGTAATGTTGTCAGAATGACCTGGGCAGGTAACTGCAGTGCGTATTGTAGATTGTACATACTGCAGTCTCTGTGAGCTGGTGATGGTGGGAGTGAATATTTAGTGCCACATAAATAGATTGTGTTGTCCTGGATGGTACTGAGGTTCTTGAGAGTTGTTGGCACCACACTCATCCAGACAAGTGGAGAGTTTTCCATCGTATCTTGATTTCCCCTTTGCAGATGATGAAAAGGCTTTAGGGTATCATGAGCTGAGTCACTCATCACAACATACCCAGCCTCTGACTTGCCCTTGCAGCTATGCACAGTATTAATGTGGCTGGTCCAGTTTGGCTTCTGGTCAGTGGTGACCCTCCAAGGTATTGATGGCAGTGATGGTAATGAAACTGAATATCAAAGGTAGGTGGTTAGATTCTCTCTTGTTAGAGATGGTCATTGCCTTGAATTTTTGTGGTGCCAGTGTTGCTTGCCACTTCTCAGCCCATGTCTGGATGTTGTTTTGATCTTGCTGCATGCAAGAATGGACTGCTTCATGGAATTGAAGATTGTGCTATCATCAGTGAACATCCCCACTGCTGACCTTACAAGGGAAGGAAAGTCTTTGATGAAGCAGTTGAAGGTGGTCAACCCTGGGACACTGCCCTGAGGAACTCCTGCATCAATGTGCTAAAGCTGGGATGATCGATGTAAGACAACCACAGACATTTTCTTTTATGTGAGGTTTGACTCCAACAATCAGTGTTTTCCTCTTGATGGACATTCAGTTTTACCAGTGTCCCTTGATGTCACACTTGGCATCAAAGACATTCATTCTCACCACAACTTTTTGGTCCATGACCAAGGCTGTGATGAGGTCTGGAGCTGAGTAGTCCTGGTGAAACCCAAACTGGAAGCATTGTTGACAGTGTCATCCATCATTCTACTGTGCCACCATGCTACCCCATGTCTACATCAGTGGAGAACGTTCTGACTGGTTGCATCACTGCCTGGTATGGAGGCTCTTATGTGCATGGTCGCAAGAGGCTGCAGATGGTTGTAGACTCAGCCAGCTCCATCATGTTCATAACATTCCCCACCATCGAGGATATGTTCAAGAAGCGGTGCCTCAAGAAGGTGGCATCCATCACTAAGGACCCTCATCATCTGGGACATAGCTTCTTCTCATTACTACTATCAGAGGACGTACAAGAGCCTGAAGACCCACACTCAACACTTTAGGAACAGCTTCTTCCCCTCTGCCATCAGATTCCTGAACGGTCCATGAACACTACCTCCTTATTCCTCTTTTGCATTTATATTTATTTATTTATTCTTTTTTAAAACTTATAGTAATTTTTATGTCAGCACTGTACTGCTACCACAAAACAACAAATTTCACGATAAATGGGATAATAAACCTGATTCTGATTCAATGTTGAGTTATGGAAGAGCAAAAGTTTTTTCACCTTAACTTTGTTAAGAACAGGAGCAAACAATCATACTGGTGTTAAAAAATCTGCAGAGTTACCATAGATTCTATTTTCCTTCCTGCTTGCTCTGAATGATGTTTGTATAGATGTCAAGATGGATTCTGCTTAATCTCCCTACCCAATAAAACTAAAGGATTGCAAAATTAGCATTGACAGTAAAAGGAGTGCAATTTGAAGGCAATACATCCAATGCCAGATCACATACAGAGAGGAGAGGTGCCAGATGACTAGAGAACAGCAAAAGTGGTACCTCTGTTCAAGAAGGGCGATAAGGATAAGCCAGGTAATTATAGGCCACCAAGTCTAACATCAGTTGTAGGGAAGTTATTCGAACAAAATCTGAGGACCAGGAGTAATGTACACTTGGGAAGGCAGGGTTTGATCAGGGACAGGAAGCATAGCTTTTTTTGGAAGGTCCTATCAAACCAATTTGATTGAGTTTTTCAATAAAGTAATAAAATATATTGATGAAGGCAGTCTGGCTGATAGAGTCTACATGGACTTAGACGAGGCCCACATGGAAGGCTGGTCCAAAGGGCTAGACCCCACGGGATCGACGACAAGTTGGCAAATTCGATCAAAAGTCATCTTGATGATAGGAGACAGAGGGTGATGGTGGTGCTTGCAATGACTGGTGTAAGACAGGGATTGTTTCTGGGATCCTCACTGTTCATTATATGCATTAATGAATAGGATGGAACGTAGGAAGTATAATTAATAAATATGCAAGTGACACAAAAATTGTTGGCATTGTTGATTGTGAAGAGGGTAATCTGAGACTACAGAATGACATTAATCAGTTGGTAAGTTGGAAGGAGCAATGGTAAATGGAATGTAATCCTGAAAAGTGCAAGCAGATGTATTTTGGGAGAGCTAATAAGGGTAGAACAAACAGCGTGAATGGTAGGATCCGAGGGAATATTGAGGAACAGAGGAACCTTGGTGGATAAGTCCAAGGATCTCTGAAGTTGGCAGCACTGGGCATAGAAGATAAGTGCATGGAGCTCATGTTACAACTTTATAAAGCATTGATTAGACCACAGCTGAAGTATTCTATCCAGTTCTGGTCACCACATTACGGGAAGGATGTTATTGCACTGGAAAGGGTGCAAAGGAAATTTACTAGGACTTTGCCTGGGATGGAATGCTTCAGTCTATGAGGACAGATAGGATAGGCTTGTATTGTTTTCATTGGAATGAAGGAGACTGGAGGGCAATCTGAGAGAAAATATAGCAAATTATAATGGGCATAAATAAGGTAGGAAACTTTTCCCCATAGTAGAGGTGTCCATAACTAGAGGGCATAGGTTTAGGGCAGGGGTTTAGCAGTTTAGAGGTGATTTGAGGAAGATATTTTTCACCCAGAGGATGGTTGGAATCTGGAATGCACTGCCTGAGTGGGTGGTGGAGGCAGAGACTCTCAAAACTGTAACAAAATATCTCACTGAATACTTGAATTGCCATTGACATAGAAGACAACCAACCAAGTGCTGGTAAATGGGATTAGTATAGATGAATACTTGGTGGTCAGCATGGCTGGCATGGATAAGGGCCTATTTGTTTGCTGTATGACTCTATGATCCTACAAAGAAGAAAGAGTGATTCAAAGTAATAAATCAAGAGAAAGGAAAAGTAATAAAAAGACATGTTACTTTTTAAAATTTGAGCTTTTAAAAGCACGTGGAATGGAACATGCAGTTTTAGTTGTTTGTCTTCTGGACTACTGTTAATTGTCAGTTGAAGAGTACTTGTGCTAATAATTACCACGGAAAGTCCCCTGCTGAATTTATTGCACAATTAATGTCTATATTCAGCATCAATTTGAAAATCACATCAAATCAAGCCTAAAATTGTGGTTTGCAAAGTTAATGATGGAGCAACTGTAAATGACCAGCTGTGAGGAATCCCTTTCAGACTAAGAAGCATAACGGGCTTGTAAGTGCCCCCATTAACCCACTTGGTCTCACCCTATCAGAAGTATTCCCTCTGTTTTACCCATTCCTTCTTCACCCTCTCTGTTCCTGAAAACTAAATTTGTTTTTCTCTTTTTTCCAGTTCTGACAAAGGGTCTCGGACCTGAAATACTAACTGCTTTCCTTTCCACACTTTCTGCCGTTTCCTTCTGAGTGTTTCTGGCATTTGGTGTTTTCCCAATTTCCAGCATCTGCATTTTTCTTTATTTTTATGGGGAGTCCCTACCACGCAGCAAGTGGCTGAATGATTTGCAGATTAACAGTGGCATGAATCAGTTGCACACCATCATACTTTTCAGCAAAAGCTGATGTGGTAATTAGTAAACAAAGATATATTGAAATATGAACATAGCTCACCGCAAATCCAGTGTCACCATTTTCACCCTTTGGACCTGGAATTTTATTGTCCTTGCCAAATTTACCCTTCAAGAAATGAAATAAAATCCATTAATTCACCGAAAGCAAGGAACACAGTTTTCAGCAGAGTTCTATACTGAAACATATATTTTCTATAAAACAGTAATTCTAGGAATTAATTTGGATGTATTCTACATACAATATAAAAAATATAATCTGTCTCCTATAATATATAAGATACATGATGAAGCATGGCATTGTTCATTTAAGTGATAAAGCCTTCATATATACAGATAGAAGAATTAAAGGGTCACTCAGTGTAATTTAG
>JAUZTB010000098.1:83493267-83506218 GCA_034780895.1 Rhynchobatus australiae | reverse complement strand
CTTGCAGGCAGTGAGTTCCAGATTATAAACTAGCAGGGCTTTTTGTGTAAAGGAATCCTTGCATCCACTCTCTTGCTCATCATATTGAATTAGTGGGTGATTTAAAAGTTCACTATCTAATATCTATCCAATCCAAACCAGTTATACTCTTGCACTCCTCTTCCTCTTTTCGCATGTTGGCTCATGGTGAGCAGCCCTAGCTTCTTCAACCTTGTAATAGAATTCAGAATCAGATCTATTATCACTGACATATGACATTTGATGTTTTGTGACAGCAGTACAGTGACATGATCTATAAATTACAAAACTAAAGTGCAAAAAAACAAAAGGTATAATGAGGTAGTGTTCCTGGATTGTTCAGAAATCTGATGGCTGAGGGGAAGAAGCTGTTCCTGAATCGTCGAGTTTGGGTCTTCAGGCTTCTTTATCTCCATGAAGAAGTAGAGCCACTGGCATGCCTTCTTCATGATTGCATCAATGTGTTGGCCCCAGGATAGATCTTCTGAGATGATGATGCCCAGGAACTTGAAGCTGCTCACTACTGACCCCCTCAATGAGGACTAGCGTGTGTTCTCCTGACTTCCCATTCCTGAAGTCCACAATCAGTTCCTTGGTCTTGCTGATATTGAGTGCGAGGTTGTGTTGCGACATCATTCAACTAGCTGATATATCTCACTGCTGTAAGCCTTCTCACTGCCATTTGATATTCTACCAACAACAGTGTGTCCTTGGTGAATTTATACATGGCATTTGAGCTGCACATTAGTGCACAATCATGAGTGTAGAGAGAGTAGAGCAGTGGGCTAAGCACACATCCTTGAGGTGCACCTTTGTTGATAGTCATTTGAGCTGAATTATCACAGGAGTTGATTCATGTAATTAAATGCTGTGTCATTTTCCCCTACCTGCAGAGCACTGCACTGGCATATAATCGACAACATACTAATTTCTTATTGCTGTCTAGTCAGCTAAGATTGAGACATGCTTTTGTCTTTTTTTTTGAGAGCAGCTCATGCTGCTGTTTTCCCTGTAGTCAAGCGTTTGAAGCCTTGAATTTTAGTACCTGAAGGTTGAGCCTTCCTGTCATTTCAAGTGCAGAATTCCAGTGATTTTGGCAAATTTTGGAGGGCTTTTTCTTTTCTGCTGCTAACACTGTCCTTGCCTCTCATTTCAACCCACTTTGAAAGATGCTCATTCTTTGAGGCAAGGTGGTAACAAAGCCCTTTGTTCTCTTGTTTGTGAGGATTGATTGTGAATACTGGCAAACTGTCATGAGAGAGCAATGTATGGGAGGCTAGAGTGTGTGTACTCAAATTTCATTAGACTAGCACCCAATTCATTCACTCTGCACTAAGTACAGTGTGTGTCACCTTTTTAAAATACAGGAACTTGATGAGGCTTCTTCAGTAATGCCTCCCACACCTGTTTCCTTCAGACAAATATATATGCCACCAACTCACAAGTATCTCGCTGTCTGTAGAAGATCTATTGCTGTTCTTTCGACATTGGTGGGCCTAAGTATACTGAACTCCCTACCCAGCAGTACTATGCAAGTAACTTCACCAGAGAAACTGCAACTATGCAAGAAAGACCCACAGAAAATGACCAAGGTGTCATAACATTGCCTTAGCAGGTAATTCGCTTGTGCACCAACTGTTCTTTTAAGCTTCAGTTTTGGTGAGAAAGGGGGTTGGATTTTCGCTCTGCGATTTTCCCCTGCATTGTGAGCCTGTTGTAGAGATGGATGTCACTGGTGTTGAGCAGTGTGGTATGTGAACTCTGCTGAGCTAGAGCTACACTTGGAAACCATTGGAGAATGGGAAACTTGGGAGCCAGTGTTGGCCACTTAGCTCCTCCAGTCTGCTTGTATCTATGTACCTATGCCTTAAAGATATTCAAAAACTCTGCTTCCACTACCCTTTGGGGAGGAGTGTGTCAGTGACTCTTCACCCTCAGAAAAATGTTGGGCCTTGTCTGTTATAAGTGGTTGAAATCTTAAGTCTTAAGCAGTGACCTGGTTCTAGGTTCCCCCCAGAAGAGGAAACATTTCCTTCCATATCCATGTACCTGGAACTTGTGAAGCAGCAAGAAAGGAATTGTGATGTGTTGGCAGTTTCCGAGCTATACTACACACCGCCAGAGATTGGCGGAGTCGTCTAGAGCATATGTATGTGATGCCTTTATCCATGGAGGCATGGTTGTCTGTGTAGACTTCAAAATGCACCAATCAAACAAATGCACGTGGGCAGAATGCACGAGTTGGCTTAGCCATTCAAGATCAGCTATCTGATTTGCAACCTGACAGTTCACTTGCAACAGAGAAGAATGGGAGGGATTGTGAAGTTCCATTGCAAGCACTGCCGTTTATTTTTGTTAACCTTTTGCACCCCTGTGCACTGACCCACCCATGTTGCCTTGAGAGTGCCAAACCCAGATAATTCCAGCCACAAGCATCAGAGCATCTACAGCAGAGAGCAAAGGAGCTGCAGCAGTGAAGTTGCACCATGCAGTAGATCAAAGAGGAGAAAAAGTAAAGATTTGTTATTGCATCATGGTATAAATTATTTTCTTTGATCTTCCTAAATTAGGTGGAATGGTGAGGTGTGAATTGATGCCAAGTCGTAGGGGAATTGCTACAGGATTATTGATATCTGTGCAAGAGCTGTGTATGTGCATAATTGGTTTCAATGAGTTTGGCATCTGCCAAATGGGTGGGCGGAGAGGAAGGTGATGACAAACAAGTCATGTTAGTTCCAAGACTGATCATAGACAAAAGGCTCCAGTTGTTTGTGGTTTGAGTTTGAGATTCAACTTGCTAGTTGTGCCTTTCTTATTATCTCCCCAACTCCACAAACTGTTCCAAAGACTTTTTTTCAGTGAGTGAGCTACAAAGAGCTGCCACTCTCTGTGGAACCATGTTAAAGCATGGTTGCCATTCCTAAAAGGGGAGGGTGGAGGTTGGAGATTACAATTAGCATGGCAATTACAATTGCCATACTAATCTTGTCATTTATGGTCCCACAATCAAATTTACTTTCTTTACTTAATTTGAACCAGCCTCTTCATTCTAGTTGAACTGAATCTGCCTGTGATATGTCTACTAGTATAATTCATGCCCAGATGACCACAGTTCATTTGCAACCCAGAGAATGACTGACTGTTGATATACATTGATTTCTCTGCAATCAATTGCACGTCCCACACTCCTAGTCTAAGGATGCTGAGTGAATCCCTTGAAGTCAAATGGTGACCATACGAGGTACCATGATTGCCTTTACGATAGTCTATGATATAAAGAGGAACAGTTTTCACCACAATGTTCAAAGATTGTTTTCTGAACCGTCTGATTTTTTTTTGCAGTATCTGGACTCTGCGTGCGGTAATGAATTAACATCTAATGTAAAGATACAATGGAACTCTATTGGTACATGTAAGTACTGATCAAAGTGTGGCCATGCCAAATTAGCAGATAGCACCATGTTATCCACATCACACTTTCTCTGCAGTGGATACAAATTTGGACTGGGTTTGTGTTTTGAATAATTTTTTTTATGAAGATGAACACATATGATTTAAAAATTTTAAAGTTTCATACTTAATGGTAAAGTGGCTTGGCAAAAGGAAACCATGATGCAATTTCTTCACTCCTCTGATTAATAACTCATTCTCTGATGCTGTTTTTATTTCATTAACATTTGTGTTCTTAATGTTGATGACAACTTTATTATTTCCCAGTTAATGATCTAGTCCACTCCGTTCTTTGCACTCTTAGATTCCAATCCTTAAATACATGTCATACTGTGTGACTGAAGATGTAACTGAATCTCATGAGTCAATTGTAACTTTGGTATCCCTTGATTTATCAGCTGTCTTCACCTTGCAAGTATTCTGACTATTCTCTGGGATCTTCTGATTTTTTTTTCTCTCTGTTGTTAAACTTTTTAAAAAAAAATTGATGCTACATTTTTCATTTTTAATAGTCCTGAATCTAAAAATCTCAAATACAAATCCATTATTTCACACCTAAAAAAGTTTTTCTACTTTTTATGGGCTTGAAACTTATTGCAAATCCTTTCTTGATCTTCTCATTTATATGCTTCTGTTCACATGAAGAATATCTCCTACTTCAAACCTCTCTTTCTGACCTGGGGGATAAAATCCTTTACTTAATGAAAGGTGATTATGCTTCTGTCGGGCACCTGAGGGCACTTCATTTGCATCTTCCAATAATATTAGCTGAAATATTTGGTCACATACCTTTAATGTTCTGTAAGATCACCTTGATTTGTCCTCTGGGAAGCTATTAGTAAGATAGAATTAATTACTTGTTTGTCCAACTTGCCCTCAGTCTACTAGTAGTGAAGGGCCTTTTTAATTATTTAAAAACTGTGTGCATCTCAATTTATCCTGTCATTGCATTAGATGCTTTAAAGTACTTTATAGTGAACTGAGTATTACATAGAAAAGTGGTAGTTTGTGTACAGCAGGATCTGAGAAAATGGCAAACAAGAGGACCAGAAATTTCATCTTCATGATAAATATTGGCTTGTGCACAGAGAATTCCCTCTGCTTTGAAATGGTGATGTGAAATTTTGACTCCTGATGGATTAGAGGGAAAGAACCTCTGTTTGATGCAGCACTCTCTCTTTACACAGGCCAGCCTAGTTATTATGTTCAAACCCTGGAGTGGGACGTGAATCCACACATCTGACTTGGCTGAGAATTCAACCACTGAACCACACTTGGCACATTTAGATTGCAAACATATCAGCTATGACTAGTATTGTAATATATTTCTGGACTTCATGGAGCCAGTCATTTGTATGTTGCTTTTCTATTTTGATAAATCCTGTGATTTATAAGTTTAAACATAAAGTGTATAACAGTACAGCATAGGAACGGGCCCTTTGGCCCATATAGTGCTGAATTAAGCTAGTGATGCCTAATTAAACGAATCCTTTCTACCTGTGCATGGTCCATATTCCCTCTATTCTCTGCATATTCATGTGCCTGTCAAAGAGCCTCTTGAATTCCCCCTATCTTATCTGACTCCACCACCATTTCTGGCAGTACATTCCAGGTACCCACCACTCTTTTTAATAATATTTTTAGAAAAACTTGCCCCACACATCTTATTTGAACTTCTCCCTTTCACTTTAAATGCATGCCCTCTAGTATTAGATATTTCAACCCTGGGGAAATAGATACCTGCTACCTACACCTCATAATTCTATAAACTTCTATCAGGTCTCCCCTCTGCCTCTGCTGCTCTGGAGAAAGCAACCTGAGTTTGTTCAATCTTTCCTTGTTGCACATGCCCTCTAATCCAAGCAGCATCCAAGTAAACCTCTTTCTCACCCTCTGCATCCTTCCTATTATGGGGCAACCAGAACTGAAAGCAACAGTCTTGATGTGGCCTCACCAAAGTTTTGTAAAGCTGCAACATCCTGGCTCTAGAACTCAGTGCCCCTACTAGTAAAGGCAAGTGTGCCATTTTCTGCCTTTACCACCCTATCAACTTGTGCAGCCACTTTCAGGGACCTATGGACTTGGACCCCAGGATCCCTCTGTACATCAGTGCTGTTAAAGTTCCTGCCATTAATTGTGTACTTCCCCTTTTTTTTAAATTTGATCTCCCAAGGTACAATACCTCACACTTGCCTGGATTAAGCTCCATCTGCCATTTCACCAACCACATCTGCAACTGCTCTATATCCTGCTCCATCCTTTGGCAATCTTCTACATTCTACTAATCTTTGTATCAGCTGTAAACTTATTAACACACCCATCCACTGTTTCATCCAAGTCATTTTTATATATTATCCCAGTACAGATCCATACGGAACACCAGTTGTCACAGACCTTCAGCCAGAATAAGTCCCATCGACCACTACCCTCTGTCTTCTATGGGCAAATCATTTCTGAATCCAAATGGCCAATTCACCATGAATCCCATGTACCTTAATCTTCTAGATGAGCCTCCTATGAGGGACCTTATTAAAATGCCATACTAAAATCCATGTGGACAGCATCCAATGCTCTACCCTTATCAATCACCCCCTCCAAACTCAATCAAGTTAGTAAAACATGACCTGCTCCATACAAAGCCATGCTGACAGTCCCCAATTAGTCCAAGCTTTTCCAAATGCTCAAAATCCTATCCCTAAGAGTCCTGTCCAATAGTTTCCTTATCACTGGTATGAGTCTTGCTGGTCTATAACTTCCAGGATTATCCCTGTTTCCCTTCTTGAAAAAAGGAACAGCATAAGCTACTTGCCAGTCCTCCAGGGCCTTCTCTGTGGTTAGAGAGGACATGAAGATCTTAGTTGAGGTCCCAGTAATCTAATCTCTTGCCTCTCTCAATAACCTGGAGTCTATCCCATCGGGCCCTGTGGACTTATCCACCTTTAATGTTCTTTTGAGACCCAACACTCCCACCACCTTTATCTCAAAATGTCCTAGCATATTAGTATGCTCCACACTGATCTCAATATCTTCCACGTCCTTCTCCTTGGTAAATACGCAAAGTACTCATTTAGGACCTCGCTCATATCCTCCACCTCCAAGTACGTGTACATGTTTTTTTTGTCCTCGTCCTCCTCCGCCCCACCCTTGAGTGGTTTGACCCACTCCCTGGCTATCCTCTTGCTCTAGATGTATGCAAAGAATGCCTTGGAATTGTCTTTAATCCTACTTGCCAAGGATTTTTCATGGTCCCTCCTGGCTCTCAATTCCCTTCTGGAGTTCTTTTCTGGCTTCACTATATTCTCTAAAGGCTGTCTTTTGATTTTTCAGCTTCCTAAGCCGTGCATATGCTTCCTTTCACGTGACTGAATTCCCAACCTCTCACGTCATCCAAGGTTCCCTTGCCTTGCCATTCTTGTCCTTCATTTTTACTGGAACATACCCGTCCTGCAGTCTGTGAAGTTGGTCTTTAAACACCTTCCACGTGTCAGATGTGGACATGTCCAAAAACAGCTGTCCCAATTAATTCTCCCTAGTTCCTGCTTAATACACACATAATTAGCCCTGCCCCAATTTAATACTATCTTGCAGTGTCCATACCTATTATACGTTGATATCTTAAAACATAAGGAGTTGTGATCAGTTTCCTAAATGTTCCCCCACTGAAAGATCAGTCAATTGGCCATGCTCACTTCCCAACACAAGGTCCAGTATGGCCCCACCTGTAGTTAGACTATTCACATTCTGTTTTAATGAACTTTTTTGGATGTACCTAACAAATTCTACCCCATCTAACCCTCTTGCACTAAGGAGATCCCAGTCTATACAGGGGAAGTTGAAGTTGCTCACTATGGCAATCCAATTGTTTTGGCACCTTTCCCTAATCTGCCTGCCTATCTGTTCCTCAAAGTTCTGGTGGCTATTGGGGGATCTGTAGTATAATCCCATCCAAGTGACTGCACTTTTTTTTGAGTTCTACCCATATAAATTCTAGTGGATAAGTGCCCAATTATGTCCCCTCTAAGTGCAACTCTTTTCCTCCCTCCACCCCCCTCTTTATTTAATCTCACTCTCTTAAAACATTGAAACCCTGGAACATTAAGCAGCCAGTCCTGTCAACCAAGACTCTGTAATGGCCACAATATTGTAGTTCCATGTATTGATCCATGCTCTGTGTTCATCTCCCTTGCCTTTATTACTCTTGCATTAAAATAAACACACTTCAACCCTTCTGTCCCATCATGTATATTACCTTGCTCCTGGCTGTCCATCCTTACAGATTTGCTGATCAAGACATCTACCTTCCCCCTCAATCCCTCTACTTTCTGACCTGGTGCACTAGTTCCCATTCAATTCTATAATCAGCTTCCAGCCTCCCATCTGCCTTACTGCTGCTTTGGATCCCATTCCCTGCCAATCTAGTTTAAACCCTCCAGACTGGCACTAGCAAATCTTCCTGCCAGGATATTGGTCCCCCACCAGTTCAGGTGCAACCAGGCCCTCTTGTACAGGTTACCTCTGGCAAAATAATTTTGGACCATTGGGATCTCTTCTGGGACACAGATTGGATGTTTTCTGTTGAATGATGTATATGATTTGTAATTTGTATTCTTTTGTTCCCAACAGAATAGTGATTATATTTATTATTGTCAAAATCTTCTTCTACATCTGCTGGTATCGCTCACGGCAGCGACAGCTGGATGCTTATTTAAGCAATCCACGGAACGCCCAGATTGTGATTGTCGGGGGTAGAGCTTATCTACATCAACTCTGTGAGCAGCAAAATGTAAGTGGCCGTCGATCATTGCTTCCTTGTGAAACTGAAAGTTGCACATAAGTGAAAGGCACATTATATCAGTCTAACATTGTGGCTTTCATTAAGATTTTTGCAATAACATTCTTAGCTCAATGTTCAAGGTGGTAATGTTGTGGAAAGGCAGGTAAAAGGGAGAGAAAGGAAAGTTTGGATCTGTTTCCTTCTGTCTTTCATACTCCCAAAGCTCATTGGGCTTCCTAGCTTTGACATTTAATGCTGACATGCCAAAAGGTTAATTTTTTTTTTGTTAGGCCGTTGTTGCTCCACACTCTCTCATCTTAAGTCGGTGTCGACATGCCTGTGTTCACTTTTGGAAGGGAGATACTCAAGTGTAAGAGTAGTATTTTATGGCCCTCTTGCAAATTTTTGGTATTTAATCCAAATTCTCTAACTGTCAGGAGGTTTGGGATCACCACACAAATTAGAGAATGGCAAACAATGGTAATTTGCCATTTGAACTCTCCCATTGGACTATCTATGGGAGAGGCTTGGCTGCTGCAATTTATTAGCTTTTTGCACTGGAAAATTTAACATTTCAACAAGTAATTTTTGAATGACCATGAATGTCTTTTGATACTTGATTGTAAATACTCAAGCTGTTTAGATTGGGCATGTGCTATAATTGTCTGTCAAAGCATTTCTCTATGGCTCTGGGATCAGCTGCCCTAGCTGGTGCAGTGTCTGGTTGATCAGGTCAGGGATCAAGTATTCACAAGAGGATACAGTTCATGATTGAGAAAGAACTTGCATTTCTCGGTTTACTAGAAACCTATTCAATTATAAATGTAGTGTGACCCAGCTACATGCTGAGATGATACCAGGTTTGATGATCAAATTGACTCCCTGTGCTGTGATTTGACTTCAGTTGTCTAAATGAATACTCAAGTGAAATGAAAAGCCCCTCTCAAACTTCATTTGGCAGCACAATTTGGCTCCAAACATATTTTTGTTTTGGCACAACAGTTCTGGTTTTTGTGTTTTTAACACATGAGTGCATGTGTTTACTGCAACCTGTCTTTTTTTTGACAATACATTTCATCATCATGAAACACTGATTTGATCAGCATTACCCATTTGGTCTGTAACAATCTAGCTAACACCCTTTTGTTAAACATGAAAATCCTGGAATCTGATTGCAGAAGTAATCCCACAGTTTTGTGCTTTTGTTTTATTTGTTGATGATTAATTGGAATGAGTGCTGGGTTTGTCTTTGAGCACTGTGGTGGCTGACATCTAGATCTGCCCTTGGTTATTAGCCTTAGCCAAACATGGGCTGCAGTAAGGAATCCACAGAGCTGGAAAACCTGCCAGAAGACGGGAGGAGGGAGATCCTCGGCAGGAAGCCTGTTTACAAAGGGTGTTGGCTTCAGCAAGGAGACACTAACGAGGATCTGCCACAAGCATAACTACAGCAGCAAGGCAGGGTCAGAATTGTGTTGCTGCTATGATGATTTTGGCCATGATTTTTTTTTGCCACTTGTTGTTTCCAAACTGATGCAGGAGATGTGAGTAGTTTTTCTCAATTGGCAATAAGCTGTTGTAGTGAAGAAACCATGGAGGCTGTCTTTTGGAGGAGAGCCCCACTGATTCACTCAGTTGATGAAGAGTGGTAAGAGCCAGCAGTGGGAGGAGCAGGGTTGGGGTTTGCCAGGATTGTAAACTTCCCCCAGTGATTATAGGGAGCTAATGACTCTAACCCTGATGCTATGTAAAACTCCAGAGGTGTACCTTGACCAGAAAAGCTTTTCACTGCCTTGCACAAATCTTGCTAGTCAATGCCAGCTTCCTGGAATGTGATCATGACACCCACTCAGTGGTGGTCTGTTATACCCTCCATAGTTAAACCATTCATACCAGCCCACTACATGAAGGTTTTGCCCTAGGCATATCCTATACCGGCCTACATTTGAACTTCATTACAGTGTTGATGCACAGGAGGAGCAATACTACCACCTGTCACAATAATTGAGCAGACTGTTGGTATCCTGCAACAATGCTTCTGGTATCTGAATCTCTCTAGTGAGACCTTGCAGTAGTTTACAGTAACGGGCAATTAGGATAAGTTCCTCTTTATGGCTTGTGTGAAATATGGGCCTTGAGGCTTATTGCTGATTGCCACATCTCCTTCTGGTCTTGGGAATGCTTCAAGCTCTGCTGTTAAACAGAGCTGATCAAGAGAATCTGACTGGCCTGGGGTGCATCTTTTTGAAACAAGGGAGCTAGAGGAGGAATATAATTCTTTGTACCTCCAATCTTATTTCCATCTTCTCCCAACCTATCTGCTAATGTCTCAATAGTGGCATCTGACAATTGGGTGCTTGCTCGCTGTTGTAATCTTCTATTTTCCACAACTGTTTTCCTTTTGTCACCTGTGGAATGAGTTCTAGCCCTTTTAAGCAGTGCTGGCCTGGCTTTAATGTATTGCTAGTTGGCTTAAATTGCTGCCAGCCACTCCTGAAACTGAGCCCTGTGGCAGGGGTTAAGACCAACCTTTACTGCTGGCTGGCTGCTGTTATCATGCAACTGAGGTAAATTTGTATGTGGCCTGCTATTGTTTTCCACCCATAGAGGATGGGTGTGGTCTGGGTCATAGGAAACTATCAAAGCAGGTAGTGAGGAGGCAGTGGAAGGAAGCAATAGCCACAAGAATCCTTTTTTTTAAAAAAAAAAGCAACAACAAAAATCTCCACAGTACAGAGGATGCCATTTGGTTCACTGTGTCCTCTGTAATCACTTTCACTGAATGGAGTCTTGGCTGTAGTTGTGCTGTGTGTTATGAACCAGAATTCTGAAAACATTGTCAGGCAGGGAAAATCCCCACGGGCTTGCTGAATGTGCGTCATAAGATGGGAATTTGGTAGTTTGAAAAATCTAGTACAGTACTCCAACCTACCCCATTTATTTATTTTAACAGGGAAAGGGGAGAAGTCAGATGGTCAACTCAAATTGTCATGCCCTTCTGATACAATTGATAGTGGTGTAAGCCCACATTAGAGCAAGGAATCTGGAACAAACTGCTGTAGTTTTAAATCTAAATGTCTGAAAGAAAGTGGCAAATCTGTTGCTTTCAAAATCTGACATGGAACTTTACAAAACTGCTGAAGGGAATGAGCAGAGCATGGGATGAATCTTTCGTCTGGTGTTGTACTTCCAGCAGAACCTTTTCAAACAAAAATCTAAAAAAGCCCCCATGGGAGATCCTTAATGTATAGAGGAAAAGAAAAACAGATGGGAGAATGTTCAGTGTGCAATTGAAAACATGAAACCTAGTTAAAATGCTCCAGGTGCCTTGAGACAGTCTGATCCCAGTATAGTTATTTCAGCATTCTTGGCATGAGCTGGAGGGAGGCTGGAAGTGGAAAATTTAATTGAATAATTGCAGGAAATGTGGGGAACAGAACTGCAGAGCCAGTATATCTTCAGTATCCAGCAATCAAGTTGGGGTTGTAATTTAATAATACTTTAATTGTGAGCAACAATTAGTACAGTTGTACTGATGTGCAGATCTTTTAAGGCTGATTTTCTTTTTCCTCTGAATTTGTGATCTCATCACACAAGTAACTGCTGCAATGGCTCCTGTTGAAACACTCTCTCCAGAATGAAATGTACAATGTTTTTTATCAGATTCTTCCTCCTGTATCTCTCCTCCCCCACTGAAAGGGTGCAATAAAACACTCAATACCCTTGATTTTCAGCACAGCTTCAAAATAATTGTGGGGCTCATTTAGAGAACACATGGAATAAAAGCAGACCCTTTTCAAGCCTGGTCTTGACATTCACTATCATAGCCGATCCACACGAATTCCAGTTTCACATGTTATTCCCAGGTCTTCAGTCTCTTGACACCCAAAAAATATATTGTTTGTTCTCTTGATTATACTCTGCCTGAACACTCACTGCACTTTGGAATAGAGAATCCCAAAGATTCACAACCCTTTTGCCTAAAGAGAAAGTTTCCTCAACTTAATACTGATTTGACTCTGACTCAAACTTATATGTTTATTCTTTTGTTCAGTTGGGTGGGGGTAGTTATTACAAAATCAAAAAACAACTGCAGATGTTAGAAATCTGAAATAAAAACAAAATGGTCAGCAGTTCAGATCTTTCATCTGAAATGTTAACTGTTTCTCTCTCAATGGATGCTATGTGACCTGCTGAGTATTTCTAACTTTTTTCTTATTTCAACCTTTATAACATTATCCTCTCAGCATCTACCCTGTCATACCCCTTAAGGATTTTACATTTCAATGAGATCCTCCTCTGCACCCCTCCAGTGCATTTATGTATCCTGAACTAGAAGGGCACATGGTGCTCTGTGGTCTAGCCACAAAGTGTTTAATGAACCTTTTCTGCCCTTGTATTCTGTGTCTCAACTATTAATGTGACTGATGACACCAATGTAGGATCAGTAGACTCTGTCAGAGGTGGGACAGCAGATGCTTGATGGGGTGGGTAGGTATGTAGTTTGAAAGGTGATGTGTTCTTTCCACAGGACTTAGTGCTCCTGACAAATTGACATGAGATTCAGTACCATCCTCGATATCATCCCTGCTTTTCATTTTGGACATTCCTGGAGAATGGATCCCCAGGAGTAGGTGGGGATTGGTGCTTTTTCAAGGAGGCAGTGAGAACATCCCTGCAGCTTTAGAAATTGTTGTATTCACCCAAGG
>JAUZTB010000098.1:83416392-83428576 GCA_034780895.1 Rhynchobatus australiae | reverse complement strand
CAAAGCTGAGACTTCAGCCCAAAGAAGGTGAAATTCTTCCTCCAAATGTCATCCTGTTGAGAGAACAGCATCTGCTGCACCATAGATGTTGCATAGCAACCAATGTTGCAGTGTTTCAGTCGCATTTTCAGAAGAACTAACTTTGGGCCCTGCCACAACTATTTTCAAATTCCCATGATGGTGACCACAGCGCTTGAATATGCTCAATAAATTTTACACGGAGGTAAGAAATCCATCTTTGGACTAAAGCACATTTCTTCGATGCTGATTTTCATGGAGCAGAAAGAACCAGTGAATCTTTTTTCAGTTGATGCCCTTTTTTGTTGGATGCTGCCTGACCTGCTGTGTGTTTCCAGCATTTTCTGTTTTTAAGTGTAGAAACTGAAAATTACTTTAATTGAAAGCTATTAGAAATAATTAATAGCTTTAAGTCTGCAACAAACAGACAAAAGCAGAGAGAGATAAATGTTCAATGTTTTATTAAATAACTTATTTTTGCATTGTAATTATGGTGTCTTTGTAGCTCTCAGCTTATGGGAGAGGTTTGTGTGTGGACTGGCAGATGAACAAGTTCAGCCAAAACTGTTGAGTACACAAAAGCTGACATTCAGACCTGTGTGTAAGACCGTGGTATCGATGGAAATGGCAACCAAGATGACTAGAGACTTCAAGCAGCTGGTATGACTGTTGTTCACAGTCAGAGTGCGGCTACAAAGAGCAAGGTGAAGAAGCTGAACTTGGATTGTGCTGATGAGGTCAATTCAGTCACTTATCGCTTGATCCAAAGTTCAACAGAAATGGAAGACATCATAGTTTGAATGTTGATTCAGATACTGAAGAACTGGGATTGTGCTGTGTCTGTGAACAGATGGATTTCAATGCAATGTTAATTAACAACCAGTGCATTGACAAATAAATTGATACTGTTGAAACTGCTCGATAATAAGTTAAAACAATCACTCAGGCAGCTTCAGCCACACACCATGGCAGTAAACCATAAAAAGTGAAACCTTTGTGCCTGCAGGGTTCTAGATAGAGTTGAAACTGAGCTGGAATGGGATGGTACGGTGTGTATGCACACAGTACAAATAGATTAAATTGGCAATGTTAATGATACAACCACACTGGCAAGAAACTTTTGTTACTTTCACTTGGAGTGCACAGTATGACACGGCAGACGGCAGACAGCAGATATAACTTCCTATATTTGAAAGCAGGCCAACTTTAATCAGGAAAGGCAGTGGAGACAACTCAGAGTGGAATGGAAGAATGTTTTCAACACTTCGAACCACATGCTGACAACTTGATGGAAAGTTATAACATTATGTTCAGAGACAACTACCACTGGCACATTGGATGTAATGTAAAGCCAGACAAATGTAAGCCCAGATCAAATCCAAATGCTCTAAATAATTACACAGGGAAGGAACGGGATAAGATGGTAAATAATTATGTAGTTGCAAAGACTGACCAGAATGAGTGGGCCACACCAACAGTGCAGGCAAAATGGATGGGCTGTGTAGAGACTACAATGTCACATTAAATCAAGCTAGAAATAGTGAACAGTATCTGCTACTCACTTCACAAGGCTGAACTAGCAGGATTCAAGGTATTCGCAAAGTAGGAGTTTTCTTGTTAAACACAGAATTGAATATCAACTAAGATATTTTCCAGCACCTGACCATCAACATGCTCAAGGATTCCACACAAACACAAAGTCATCCTGATGCCATCTTGATCCGAAATATCAATCATCCCTTTGGCTCCACAGATGCTGCCTGACCCTCTGAGTTCCTCCAGCAGTCTGTTTTCTGCTCCAGATTACAGCATTTGCAGTCTCTTGTGTCTCCACAAGGTCATCCCGATTCAGTCTTTCTCAAAGAAATTTACCTTCCACGGAAGCAGAGGAGTCAAAAACCCCACTGTAACTTTAATCAGGAGTTACATGCAAAACAAGTTTATTTGGTTTTCTAAGCCAGCCTCCGAACCCCCTCCTCCCCAACACACCAAGCTCAACGAGCGGGAGCTAGAGACCACAGCAGAGGCTCGTAGAGAAGAGTTGCTTTCTAACTTCTGAGTTATTTTTGATTAATTCTTGCCCCTCCAGGTGCAAATTAATCCTGTCCCTCAGAATTTTTTCTAATAATTTCCCTACCACTGATGTTAGACTCTCTGGTCTGCAATTACAGAAAAACTCAGCAGGTCAGGCAGCATTCGTGGAAAGAGAAATGGTTAAAATTTCATCCCTGTGCCCCTCCTCAGAACAGGGAAAGAGGGAAGAATAAGTTAGTTTGACATAGCAAAGTAAGTGGGTGAGGTAGGTAAAGTAACAGAGAGACACAGCACAGAAGCAGGCCTTTCAGCCCAGCAAGTCAATGCTGACTGTTAACCATACTTTGGGTAGAACAAAGGAAATAGCTCTGATACAGTGAGACCAGATAAACAAAAGTGGCAGTTAAGGAGTAGTTAAGATCCAATTAAACTTCATCGTCTGTGTAACATGTTGCTGAAGGTAAGGTCATGGAACATCACCAGCAAGCCAGATAATACAAAAAAAAGAAAAAAAATCTGAGCCAAAATGAT
The DNA here is from genome assembly GCA_034780895.1 of Rhynchobatus australiae. NCBI lineage: Eukaryota > Metazoa > Chordata > Chondrichthyes > Rhinopristiformes > Rhynchobatidae > Rhynchobatus > Rhynchobatus australiae. The sequence goes on along the minus strand of JAUZTB010000098.1, from coordinate 83,425,993 downwards.
GACACAGGAGACTGCAGACTCTGGAATCTGGAGCAACAAACAATCTGCTGGAGGAATTGAATGGGTTGAGCAGCACCATGTGGGAAGGAAAGAATTGTTGATGTTTCAGACTGAAACCCTGCTGACAATTCCTTGTCATGGTTCTGGATACTGGCCCTCAATTTGGCTCCTTTAATGCCTTGTTGTCCAGCACATGTTGTGGACATGTGTGTTGGGATTCCTCCTCAGATCTCTGAGGCAAGATTCCTTCCAGTTTCTGCCAGTGTTTGGTCCTGAGGAAGTATCCTGACTCCAGTCTTGTACCAGTGTGCTGCATTTGGGTTCTCTGTGAGGTTGTCTTGCTCAACATTGTGACACAAACCAAGCATAAAAGTCATTTAGCGCATCTGGGAGTAGGGTGTCATTGTCGCAAGTGCGAGATGGGGGCTTGTAATCTGTGATGGCCTGGATGCCCTGCCACAGATGTCTTTTGTCCTTGGTATCAGAGAAGTAGCCCTGAATCTTCTGGGCATAACTCTTCTTTGCCTGCCTGATGCTATGGGACAGGTTGGCCCTCGCTGTCCTGAGGGCTGCACATCACTTGACCTGAAGGCAGCATATCGGGTTTTCAACAGTTCATGTACCTCTACTGTCAGTCATGACTTCTGATTGGCATGTGTGGTGATGGTTTTGGTGACAGTGACATCATCAATGCACTTGATGTAGCCAGTCACCGCAGCTGCATACTCCTCCAAGTTGATGGTGTGGTCATAGGTGGCTGCTTCTCTAAACATGTTCCAGTCTGTGCTTTTGAAGCAGTCCTGTAAGGCTGACATTGCATTCACAGGCCACATTTTTATCTGCTTCTGAATTGGTTTGGAGCGTTTGAGGAGTGGTTTGTATGTTGGGATCAGCATAACAGAGACGTGGTCTGAGTAGCCAAGATGGGGGCAGGGGATAGCTCTGTATGCATTCTTGATGTTTGTGAATACCAGGTCCAATATATTCTCTCCCCAGGTTGCAAAGTTGACATGTTGGAAAAATTTTGGTAGCACTGATTTTAAATTAGTGTGGTTAAAGTCCCCGGCGACAATCAAACAGCCGTCGGGGTGAGCCGTTTGAAGTTCGCTTATCACTCCGTAAAGTTCACACAGTGCTTCCCTGGCATTAGCACCTGGGGGGATGTACACAGTCTTGATAACAATGGCTGTGAACTCCCTTGGCAGATAGTATGGCCGGCACTTAACAATGGCGAACTCCACTAGCGGCGAACAGTGCTTCGAGACTGGCACAGCGTAATTGCACCATTTGTTGTTTATATAGGCACACAAACCACCTCCATGGGTCTTACTGGACACTGATGCCACCCTGTCTGCTCGGAAGGAGGTCAGCCTATCCAGCTGCATAGCAGTGTCGTGGATATTGTTGAGCCACGTTTCCATTAAAATAAAAGCGCAGCAGTTTTTTATCTCCCAGTGGACTGCCCTTCGTAGTCAAATGCAGTCCAACTTATTTTCCAGGGAGCGAACATCATCAGGAGCACTGGTCTGACAGGGCGAGCCTTTAGCCTAGGGTGGATTCCGCTCCGCTTACCCCACTTCTGTTTCCTTTCACACCGCCTGCGGCATCTCCTCACTGGGGCAGCCGAGGTGAGCAGCACATTGGTGGGGTCAAGCTCAGGCCTGAGCAGCAAGTCAAGGTTGCTCATCTCTGCTGTCAGTGTCCAGACAGCGTAAAGTAATGGTTTGCTGTCCAACAGCATCTGACAGTTGTATGAGTGATTTCATACGTTACAGGTGGTCTCTTGTAGTATATTATTGTTGAAGACATCAGGAATGACATTAACATTTAAACAATTGTGTGAGTCAGACAAATACACCGCTGCATCTAAGTGTGCCGCCATCTTGGCAACATCCTAGTGAATCTCCTCTGTACCCTCTCCAATGCAACCAAATCTTTCCTATACTGTGGCGACCAGAACTGCACACAATATTCCAAGTGCGTTCTAACCAGTGTTTTGTAAAGTTGCAACATAACATCCCAACTATTATATTCCAGCCGATGAAGGCAAACATGGCATATACCTTATTCACCACCCTAACTACCGGTGTTGCATCTTTAAGGGAACTATGGATTTGAACCCCGAGGTCCCTCTGTTCATCGACATTCCTTAGTGCACTATCATTTACTTCATATGTCCAACGCCTATGTGATACCTCAGTTACAAACCCTTGAGTAAAATGTAAATGGAAATAGTTTCACAAACTAACCAGCCAATTCAAAGTTTAAAGATGCAACTAGGTCATTTAGAGACTCAAGAGCCTGCAGATACGGTCATCTGGAATAACAAACAAAGTGCTGGAGGAACAGCATCTGTGGAGGAAGAGGGATGGTTTACGTTTCAAGACCCTGCATCAAGTCAAGTCATTTAGATCTGAAGGTAATGGTGTACTGTAATTCCAGTCATGTTCTAAGCTGCCAGGTTACCCACTTCCAATTGTGCCCGCTTATGTGCCCAAAAGTTATTTGCTAAGTTTTCCTACATTGTAGTGATTGCTGATAACTTTATGCAGTGGTTCCAGTGATATGTCAAATTGTTGCTGGGCATCACATAATTAAAGTGAATGGATGGAAAATGACAAGGGACATGCCTTTAATTTCTTAATATTTTCTGCCAGCAGCACACATTTGTAAAAAAACAGAATCACTGCAAGTATGAATCTTTCAATTTCTTTTGACTGTCGTTAGTCTTTTTGTTATAACCAAGGCTCACCGGAAATAGTTACTGGCAACATTTTCTTACCAATGGTTTTTCAGTCTTAAATCCCATGAATGTAAAGAGGGCATTTAACATTTACTCACAATTTACAATTAAACTAAGTGAACTTATTTTGATTAACATCCACCAGCTATGTAGGGTGAAATGAAATGATTCCATGATTCCATACATCAAAGATCATGAAACTGATTGGTGTCACTAAGATAACAATCTCCCATCTGACCTTTCTCTAAATCATTACTTGTTTGGAAATTGTCATGCCACTCTTCAAGAGGAAGAGGTTTGCTAAAACTATTCATGGTATTAATTCCAAAAGCAACATAAAATTTGGTGAGGAAGTCCTGTAGGATTTCAGCTAGGTAGGAAGTTGTGAACTTTAGGCCATCCATCTCGGCCATGTGTCCAACACACTGCAGGATGACACAACCGGCAAAGCTTCCAGTTGCACCTTACGCTTCAGCGAGGAAAACAATGGGGGAGATCGCATTGGGACAGCCTTCTGGCCAATACAATAGAACCAACCACCACTGCAATGCGTAACGTAGAGCCCACAGAGGCAATTGGCACCAGTAAGCGTCAACCAACCAACATTGTGGTGCTCTTGCAATTCTTCTTTCTGGGAAAACATCACCTGGAACAGCAGTTCCTGACATAACAAATGTTATTTTTTGGACTGGAAGGTGTTATTCCCCATCCATTTCCTTTTCCACTACACTTGCTGTGCATTCACTTTATATGCATACCTGTCAATGGGAAACCCATAATGGAAATAAACAAGAAATTAAAACGTCCCACTAGATGCGCGGCCGTTGGCCTCGGTAGGGCGGGCGGTTGGTTGGAATCCCGGGCCGTTGGCCTCGGCAGGGCGGGCGGTTGGGATCCCGGGCCGTTGGCCTCGGCAGGGCGGGCGGTTGCGATCCCGGGCCGTTGGCCTCGGCAGGGCGGGCGGTTGCGATCCCGGGCCGTTGGCCTCGGCAGGGCGGGCGGTTGGAATCCCGGGCCGTTGGCCTCGGCAGGGCTGGCGGTTGGGATCCCGGGCAGCTGTCGTGACGCGGTCGACCGCTGGCCCGGGAGGTGCGTCCTTCGGTTGGTGACCAGGTAGGATTTTGAGCGCCATAACCACCATTGACTTGGTAACGTGACCGTCACCTCGCTGGGGATGACGCGCCCTTGAAGGTTAAGAGGAAGCAGTTGTCGTTTGGCTGCTGACGACGAAGATAAAATAAAACAATCATTTGCCCTTTACGGACACCGTTGGCAGTATATTCTGCAGGGCTTGCAACACCTTGTCCACAGGACAAGTTCAAAAATCAGCTCTGTGTATAGGAGACCTGGGAACCCAAGATTTGACCTGTAATTTCTTTGAACTTGTCAAAATTGGTGGGTTTTCACCAATCAATTGGGGTTTTCACACTACCCTTTCAGATGGAAAAGTTTAAGAGGCATTTAAAAAAGTACTGAATAGGCGGGGAATTGAGAGATATAGACCATGTGCAGGCAGATGGGATTAGTTTAAATTGGCACCATGGTTCACACAGATAAAGTGGGCTGAAGGGCCTGTTCCTACGCTGTACTGTTCCATGTCCTGGGTGCTTAGTTGTGAACTTTGGGCCACTCCATCTAGGCCATGTGTCCAACACACTGCAGGATGACACAATTGGCAAAGCTTCCAGTTGCACCTTACACTTTGATGCAAATTCATCAATAAACTCTATGGAATATAAATTTCCCATTCCTTGGACAGTGCAGGTGCTAATTTGGTATTAGTTTTTAGATGCAAAGTCTGGATGCATATTTTCAACCTGTTTTTCTCCAACCCCAATTTAACTAAGGTTACTTGCCCAAATTCCATTTTTAGCTCCTTGAAAATGGCTACACAAGTTGATCAGATAGTAAAAAAGGTGTATGGCATGCTTTGTTCATCAAGGTATTGAGTTCAAGTGTCATTATGTTGCAGCTTTATGAAAATCTGGTTAGGCCACATCTGGAGTATTGCATTCACTTCTGAATTGCCCCATTATAGGAAGGACATGGAGGCTTTGGAGAGGATGCAGAAGAGGTTTACCAGGATGCTACCTGGATTAGAGGGCATGTGCTATGAGGAGAAGTTGAAAAAACTTGAATTGATTTTTCTGGAGCGGCAGAGGCTGAAGGGAGACCTGATTTGCTTTGTCTGTGAGTCTATGTCAGACATACATAGAGTAGACAGCTAGTACCTTTTTTCCCCCAGGGTCAAAATGTCTCATAATAGAGGGTATGCATTTAAGGTGAAGGGGGTAAGTTTTCTCCTTTGATGCGCAGAGCACAGATAGTGGTGGTGCCTGGAACGTACTGCCAAGGGTTGTAACAGAGGCAAATGTGATACACGTGTTTAAGAGGCACATGAATATGCAGAGTATGGAGTGATATGGACCTTGTGTAGGCAGAAGGGACTAGTAAGGTATTTAATTAGTAGTTTTAATTAGTTCAGCACATCATCATGGACTGAAGGGCCCATTTCTGTGCTATACGATTCTATATTCTATAAGAATTTTAGCTAATGTCATTGTTGCAAGTTGGATATCCCCTGTGTGGTGAAGGATGGGTCTGGTCACATTGCCTTGGAACAATCCTTTTCACTGGACAGTGGCTGATCACCTGTCCTTCATAGAACCTGCTCAGAAAAATAGTTTCATTCACAATCAGGCAGTATTCTGCACAAAATATCATCACAGATGAAGGAAAAGGAGAAGGTGGATCCTGCTTGGTAGCTCCCTGAACACAAAGTTTAGATAAATGGGATTATAGAGATGAGTACACAATAGTCTGCATGAACATGGTGGGCAAAAGGATGTGTTTCTGTGCTGTGTCAGTCTGTGGGGTGGGGTTTAAAGGCTTCCAAAATGTTGGAATTTATGTTAAAACCCCATGAATTACTTTCTCAAGGGATAGACATAAATAATAACTGATGTCATGGTAACATTTAGTAATTGGAATAACATGATGTGTTCAAAATATTGACTTGTAGGTTCTGTATTATATACACTGACTTTTTATGAATAAAGTATATTTTGGCATATAAAAAAGTGTTAAACTGAAACATCATGTCTAGCCTTTAGCATCAGAAAAGCCTCTCCATCTGTGCTAGTTACAGGCATCATTTGCAAATTGGTTGGAGCTGAATTTTTAGGATAGTTGATGTAAAAAAGCACCATTTGGTACGTGGATAACTTATAGTTTCTGAAACATATATCATGGTTTTGCAGAATTAGGATTTCATCTTGATCTCCAAATATAATCCTGAAATGGGGGCTTTGGAAGCTTTTCATTTTACTCTGCAATAAGATGGGAACAATGCAGGAATATTCCATAAAGAGGAAGGAGCTGGAGTGAGTAGAGAAAGAACAGCCCTTTCAACAGGAGACATATTCATAAGGGATTTTCAGGGAACAATTCTGCTACACTGAAGAATAATGCTCAAGGAACCTCTGAAGTCAGTGCAAGAAGTGAATTATATTTTACCTCAATCTGTAATCTTATGCTCTGCACGTTGTTCATTTTGTTATTACTGTCAAGGCACTTGGCGTAGCTAGGTTCATTGAAGAGTGTAGAAGGGCATGCCAGGAACAGCACCAGGTACATGTACAAATGAGATGCCAGTTTGGCATGGACTTTGATTTTATAATTATGGCTGAGCTGAACAACAAGAAGTGTCATGGTTCTCAGTTCTGGCCCTCAATTTGGCTCCATTAATGCCTTGTTGTCCAGCACATGGATTCCATGCTGGACTGTTTGCATAATGACACACACCTGAGCACCATCAGGGGCCTAGCATAAGTACTTGTGTTGCTCTAGCACTAGTTGCCAGGGTATTGGTTTACTTTTGGCTCCAAGTTGCTTAGAGTAGTTTATTCTAGAGCAGTCCTGTGTTCTATCTTCCTTTGTGAAGATCCAATTTGTGTTGGGATTCCTCTTCTGATCTCTGAGGCAAGATTCCTTCCAGTTGCTTCCAGTGTTTGTCCTGAGGAAGTATCCTGACTCCAGTCTTGTATCGGTGTGCCACATTTGGGTTCTGAGTTTGCTCTTTGATCAACATTGTGACAGTTTGAAATTGTACAATGCCTACCTCTCACCTGATGTGGAAATCAGCTGATGCACTTTCAAAATAAAGCTGAAAGAGTGCTAACTTAGGGAGGCCACCTGCTTTGAATCCACCTGAATTAAGCCAAGTATTCAGTCTTGATGCATCTGGACTCTCACTGGGTTTAATGCCGGATGATGGTGAAGGTGTTGAGTTGGGTATCACCAATGCCTTATTATAGGAAGGATCTAGAAGTGTTGGAAAGGGTGCAGAGGAGATTTACTAGGATGCTGACTGGTTTAGAGAGTATGCATTATGAGGAGAGACTAAGGAAGCTAGGGCTTTACTCTTTGGAGAGGAGGATGAGAGGAGACATGATAGAGGTGTACAAAATATTAAGAGAAATAGTGGACAGCCAGTGCCTCTTTCCCAGGGCACCAATGCTCAATGTAAGATGGCATAGCTTTAAAGTAATGAGTGAGAAGTTCAAGGGAGATATCAGAGGAAGTTGTTTTTTTACCCAGAGAGTGGTTGGGACATGGATTGTGCTGCTTGGGGCAGTGGTGGGAGCAGGCACATTGGTCAAATTCAAGAGATTACTAGATAAGCATATGGAGGAATTTAAAATAGAGGGATATGTGGGACGAAGGGATTAGATAGTCTTAGGTGAGGTTTAAAGGTCAGCACAATATTGTAGGCCAAAGGGCCTGTACTGTGCTGTACTGTTCTAATGCTGATGCATAACAGTAAATCTTGCTCTTCCAGCTGGTGGCATTGCCTCCCCTCAGGTCCCATTACCAGCTGCTTGGAGCCCAATGTTCAGTAGTGGGACCATTTTCAAATCCTATGATACCAATACAAAACAATTCCAATCTTTGGGTGGCATTAAATTTGTTTTTCTAGGGCCTAGAGGATCAGGATCGCTCCTCCAGACAGTATAAATCTACCCTGGAGCATTGCTTCATTGATTCCCTGTCTTACTCCAGGAACCTTCCTCTGTCTAGCTGAGATGCAGGTAGCCTGATATTCCAGTCATCCGAAACCAGTGGGCTACCTTGACAAGTTTGATGTCCAGCCATTGTTCAAGCGGCAGGGCAATGGCCTAGTGCCAATGAGACAAAGATGGACTGGGCCTTCCTGGAAGCCAGGAAGCTTTCCTTTGGTATGTCATGCTGGAGGAACTGTCGATTCCATGCTATCTGTGGAATCAGGTTGTCCTGGCACCTCCATCTTCCTGTTTTTAATCCTGTTTTCCCATTTTCAGCTTTTGGCCTTTTAACTTAATTTTTTGTCTGTATTTCTTCCATCTCAAACTGCATGTAATACAGGGTTGCATTGGTGGAACTTGCAACTCAGTGGGCAATGCTTTTGCTTCTGTCAGAAAGTTTTGCATTCCCGTGTCAATTGATACATTGAATGTGATTTAAACTGACATTCAGTACAGCACTGGGCGAGTCCTGTACTGTCAGTATCATGTGTTTCTTTGGATTAGGAGGTCAACTGTGGTCTGGTCTGCCCACTCATGTGAGCATTAAAGATCCCTATCACCAGTGTCCTGGGCAATTTTTATCCCTTGATCAACGATACCAAAATAAATTATCCATTGTGTTTGTGGGAGCTTGCCTTTATTCTTCCTCCCAGAATAAGAGGAAGACTGGTTAAGGACAGAGATGGGGACAAATTTCTTCACACAGAAGGTGGTGAATCTTTGGAAGTCTCTACCCCGAGGGCTGAGGTGGCTCAGTTGTTGCATTCATTCAAAAGAGATCAATATATTTCTGGATATTAAGGAAATCATGTGGCATGAGTACTGTGCAGTAAAGTGGAGCTGAAGTGGAAAATCAATAATGATCTTAATAACTGGCAGAGCAAGAGTAAGGGACCAAAAGGACTCTTCCTGCTTTTATTTTTTTATGTTCTACAATACCGATACTTCAGCAATGCTTCACTGCCTGCAAAACAGTTTTGAGATTTATAGAAGGCCCTTGTAAAAATGAGTGTTCTTGTTGTTATTAAATTTTTGGACCATAATGGAATTAAGGATTGTGGGGAATGGATAAAAAAAAACGGAGTGCAGGCTTAAGGTCAGATTTACCATGATTTTATTGAAAGGTGGAGCAAGTCTGAGGGTCGACCCCTGCTTCTATTACTTCTACTGTTTTTTTTAAGGAAATTTAAGGCAAGCTATTTGATTCTTTCCCTGTAAGTTCTCTACAGATCTCTGCAGTGTCATATGATGACGCTGCAGGTTGGAGTAGGCCTTACTGCCCACCATGTTCATGCTGACCATTAAGTACCTATCCGCACTAATCACATTTACAAACACTTGATCCGCAGCTTTTTATGCCTTGATTATTCAAGTGCTTGGTTCAGCTACTGCTGCTAGTGTACCCACCTCCACCACTCAGTAAGGCAGTGTGTATCAGATTCCAACCACCCTCTGGGTGCAACAAAAATTTCCTCAGATCAATTCTAAACTGTGTACCTGTACTTTAAACTTGAGCGTTCTGGTTTTAGACATCTCCTACATGAAGAATACCATCTACCCTATCTATGCCCCTCATAATTTTGTACAACTTAAATAGGTTTTCTCAGCCTCCTCCATCCAAGGAAAATGACCCCAGCCTATACAGTCTCTGATAAGATCCATCCCATGTAATATCTTGGTAAATCTTCTCTGCACTTACTCCAGTAAAATAACATGCTTCCTGCAGCGTGGCAACCAGAACTGTACACAGTACTCCAGCTGTGGCTAAACCAATGTTTTATAAAGTTGTACCATA
>JAUZTB010000098.1:83157326-83168507 GCA_034780895.1 Rhynchobatus australiae | reverse complement strand
CCTGTGTATTAATTTATATAGATAGGAACGTAAAATTACTAGTGACTAATAGGACAAAGCTGTGATAGATTGCTTCAGCAAAGTTAAGTGTTACATCATTGGGCCAAAAAAACTGCACACACTAAAAATCCAAAACCAAAACAAAAAATGCTAGAAGCACACAGTGTCAGTGGAGCGAGAAACAGAGTCAACATTTTGGGTCAGGAATCCTTTATCAGAACTGGTAAAGTGAGAAGGTAAACATGTTGCAGAGGGAGAGGGAGGTGTAGAGAGTACAGCAGGAATGTCTGAGAAGGGTCCAGCCCAATGTTATCAGGTTAAAATTACTTTAAAAACATGTAGTTACAGACAGAAAAGGGAAAAGAGCAAACTGAAATAGTTATCGGCACATTCATGCAGAGATAGAAAATGAAAGAGTGACCTGAAATTATTCAATTTAAGTGCAATGGTTGTAGCATAACCAGATGAAAGACTAACTCAAGCTAACATTGGGCACCAGTAGAGCAATGCAGGAGGCTGAAAACAGGATGGAGTGGGAATGGATGGAGAATTAAATTTACAGTCCTGATGCAGGGTTTTGACTGGAAACATCGACAATGCCTTTCCTCCCACAGATGCTGCTCAGTTCACTGAATTCTTCCAGCAGATTGTTTATTGCTTCAAATTTACAGGCGACTGAAAGCTCAGGCTCAGCCTTGCAGACTGAATAAAGGTCTTCTGCAAAGCAGTCAGCCAATTGGCATTTGGTTTCTCCAGTGTAGAGGAGACCACACCATGAGCACTAAATACAATGTACTAAACTGGAAGAAGTCCAAGTACAAATCTTCCAATTTGGTGTATTGCATTCAAAGCAGATGACTAATAAAACAACAATTTTAAACCTAAGATTGACAGATTTTGGCATAAGGAGTTATGGCAGATGGATAAAATCAAGTTTCATGTCAGCCACTGAAAGCCAGAACAAACTGAAGCTGAATGACCTCAATTTAGGCCTTCAAAAAAAGGGTTGCACTTCATATTAGTTGAGAACTACAATCTGCCTTCCAGTATTACAATGTGCCCTACTTTCCACAAGTTCATAACTCAAGAAATGAAGACAAAAAAATCTATTGCTAAGTTTCAGAAATGTATAATAAAATGTTTGACTTAACATCTCCAGAAAGTGCAGTGAGGAAGATCTAAAAAGGCTTATTAGGTTTCCCAGCACCACCTGGTGGTGAGATGAGGAACTGTGACTAGTAGAGATATAACACCGCAATTTCCAATTTAGTGCCATCTGATGGCATTACTACCACATCACACATATGTGTAAATAAATAATGAGCAGGCTGAAACTCTGAAATAAAAATAGAAAATGCTGAATATGCAATGAGGTAGCAACTGTAGAGAGAGAAGCAAAGTAAATGTTTCTGGTTGATGACCTTTCATCAGAATTGATTTTAACTTTGTAATCCCAAAGGGAAATCCTTACATCTCATGTCTAATGTAGTCTGATCCCTTATACATATTTTAATATTAATTTAAAAAGATCTTCCAATGCATCACCTGCTATGAGTGAATGAGAGAGCACAGAGGCTGCTGATAGAATTTGGAAAGAAATTTGTGAGAGCTGCCCAGAAACAATGATGTAAGCATTTTCTGATTGGATTAAAGCGTTGGACTTTTTCTCATACTCAAAATATGTTCTTCATGCTCAACACAAATCATGTGACCAAGCCTTTGCTTCCTGTATTTCGGTTTGTGATCATGCATTTGCCACAAACCTGATTTTTGCACAATAGTATTCTGTGGTCAACAGCCTTGAAACGGGATACCCTGAGGCCCTCTTCATCATTGCCGGTGACTTCAACCAGGCCAACTTCAAGAGTGTATTACCAAAATACTGCCAGCATGCCTCTTGTCCCACCAGGGGACCAAACACCCTTGACCACTGCTACGCAACTATCGAGGATGCCTACCGAGCCATGCCCTGTCCACACTTTGGTAAATCAGACCACCAGACTGTGCTCCTTCTCCCTGCATACAAACAGAAGCTGAAACAGGAGGATCCAGTACACAAAGTCATACAGTGTTGGTCTGAGGAAATAGATGAGTGTGTCACCACCATCACAGACCTCATCAGCAAGTGTATTGAGGACTGTGTACCAAAGAGGACAATCTGGGTGTTCCCAAACCAGAAACCATGGATGAACCAGGAGATCCATGTCTAGGACTGCAGCAATCAAATCAGATGACCCTGACTTTTACAAGAAATTGAAATACAACCTCCGTAAAGCTATCAGAGATGCCAAGAGACAATACCAGTCCAAAATTGAGTCCCAGCCCAGCCATCAGTTGTGGCAGGGCTTACGTGCTATAACGGGTTACAAAACAAAGTTGGGCAGCATCACTGGCAACAGCACATCCCTTCCTGGTGAGCTTAACACATTCCATGCACATTTTGAACAGAAGGGGGTTGGTACGTCAACACCCGCTCCATCAGCTTCCAATGCACCTGAACCTGTGGTCATCATTGCATATGTAAAATCAGTCTTCCGGAGAGTGAACCTGTGGAAAGCATCTGGCCTGGATGGTGTCCCTGGCCGTGTCCTTAGATCTTGTGCAGATCAGCTGGTGGGGGTATTTGCAGACATTTTTAATCTCTCCCTGCTTCAAGTTGAGGTTCCCACCTGCTTTAAGAAGACCACTATCATCCCGGTACCTCAGAAAAACAAGGTAACATGCCTTAATGATGACTGCCTGGTGGCTCTGGCATCCACCATCATGAAGTGCTTTGAGAGGCTGGTCATGGCACACATTAACTCCAGCCTCCCAGACAACCTTGAGTCACTGCAATTCACCTACTGCTAAAACAGGTCTATAGCAGATACCATCTCCCTGGCCCTACACTAATCTCCGGAGCACCTGGACAGTAAAGACACCTATGTTAGGCTATTGTATATTGACTACAGCTCTGCCTTCAATACTATAATTCCAAGCCAACTCATCACCAAACTCTGAGACCTGGGACTCAACACCTCCCTCTGCAACTGGATCCTTGACTTCCTGACCAACATACCACAACAAGTGAGGATTAGCAGCAACACCTCTAGCACAATTATTCTCAACGCTGGTGTTCCACAAGGCTGCGTCCTCAGCCCCTTACTCTACTCCCCATACACTCATGACTGTGTGGCCAGATTCTGCTCTAACTCCATCTACAAGTTTGCAGATGATACAACCGTAGTGGGCTGTATCTCAAATAATGATGAGTCAGAGTATCGAAAGGAGATAGAAAGCTTAGTAACATGGCGTCATAACAACAAACCTTCCCTCAATGTCAGCAAAACAAAAGAGCTGGTCATTGACTTCAGGAAGGGCGGCGGTGCACATGCTCCTGCCTGTATCAATGGTGCTGAGGTCGAGAGGGTTGAGATCTTCAGGTACCTTGGAATGAACATCACTAATAGCCTGTCCTGGTCCAACCACGTAGACACCACGAAAGCTCACCAGCGCCTCTACTTCTTCAGGAAGCTAAAGGTTAAGACCCTTACCAATTTTTATTGATACACATATAAAGCATCCCATCTGGATGCATCATAGCTTGGTATGGCAACTGCTCTGCCCAGGACCACAAGAAACTGCAGAGAGTTGTGGACACAGCTCAACACATCATGGAAACCAGCCTCCCCTCCATGGACTGTCCATACTTCTTGCTGCCTCAGTAACGCAACTAGCATAATCAAAGACCCCATCCACCCCAGCCATTCTCTCTTCTCTGCTCTCAAATTGGGCAGAAGATACAAAAGCCTGAAAGCATGTACCACTAGGTTCAAGGACAACTTAGACTATTGAATGGTTCCCTAGTACGATAAAATGGACCTTCGACCTCACAATCTACCTCATTGTGATCTTGCACCTTATTGCCTACCTGCCCTGCACTTTCTCTGTAACTGTGACACTTTACTCTGCACTCTGTTATTGTTTTACATAGTACTATCTCAATGCACTGTGTAATGAGTTGATCTGTATGAATGGTATGCAAGATAAGTTTTTCACCTTGGTAAATGTGACAATAATAAAACCAATTCCAATTCCAGTAGTAACGAACCAGAAGTGAAACAAAAACGTCTTATTTTAAAATTGAAGGACATTGTATATGAGTGTTATACATCTGTTAAAAGAAGATATGAGCGATTGGTGTGGCAGTCACAAACCTGATTTGTAATAGGGGAACTTGCAGAATCAAAAAGCTAAAGCAAAATTAATTATTTCTTGGGAAAAATACAAGTTAGTAAGTTATAACAGGCACTGTCTTTCATAACAAATTTGATTCACTGCTTCAATAAAGAAGTGGAGAGGATTGGTTAGCACTGCATATATGAATTTTCAAAAGGTGTTTGATTAAGCACCACATAATAAACTAATTAGCAAAATTAGAACTGTGGTATTAAATTGTCCATGAGTCAGAGAGCAGAGATTTAATAAATGATTGTTTTTCAAAAAGGAAGTAAGTTGCTTCCCATAGACTGGTTTCAGAACCACTGCATATTTTGATATATTTTATTGAACTGGACTTTGAAATTATGTCCTTTATATTTCGAGTCTTTTGATGACACAGAAATGCAGCAAACTGTAAGGAGAATGGCAGTACACTTCAGGAGGATGCAGACATTCTGTAAAATGGTCAAATACATTGCAGATAAAATGAATCCACAGAAGTTGCAAGTAATATTCACACTAGAAAAGTGCCAGGCAATGATCATCATGAACATAAGGGAATAACCACCAACTTTTGATGGCAGTACCGTGGTCAAGTCTTAAGTAGTGTATTGACAGTCTAAAGAAACAGAGCAAACATTGGGAAATTATAGTTAGGTATAATATGATAGGTCTAACTTGATACTGAAGGACAATGATGGATTTGACACAAGATGGAGGGCACAAAAACTGAAAAAGCCGCAAGTACTCACCAGGTCAGGCAGTATTTGTGGAGACAGAAAGAGAGCTAATGTTTCAGGTTGATGGTTCATTTCAAAATTAAGTGAAAAACTATGAACCTAAAACTTTAACTCTGTTTTTCCCTCCATAGACAATGTCTGAGCTGTTCAGCAGTTTCAACAATTTCTGTTTTTAGTTGGATTTCAAGTATCTACGTTTCGTTTTGCTTTTTGCTGGAGGACATAAAATGGTGTGGAGAATTTTTAAAGGGAAATAAAATATAAATTTATATGGAAACAATAGAAATATAAAAGAAATCTGCACTTCCCGGACGTCTTCAAGAAAATCGGGATCTCAATGATCAGTCAACGCCTTGCAAAACCAATAATAATGCCTGACTTGAGTTTTTGCTTTCAGCTTTTTGCAGCTTGTGGTTTTACTTGAGTGAATGCAAGTACCAGGCAATGCCAACTCAGCAGAGGAGTGTTTCCTAGTAATGCACGACATTGTCCAGTGCACGAAGAGCTAGGGCTGTGGTGTTGTAGATCCATGGGCTTTGCAATGTGAGCACCTACATGCGCGGCCTGGTGATCATTCCTACCACCAACGGTCCCGGGACAGCGTGTGCTCCAGCAGCTGGGTTCTTCTGCAGCCTTCTGAACGGTGTTGCATGAATGGCACCCCCCATCCCAGCACGTATGTATTATTTTTATTAAGGATGTCAATCTGTGCGCTATTGAACTTAAAACAACACAGAAAATATTAAAGGCAATTGTAAATAATTGAATGTGTGGCAGTCAATGTTTGGGAGTCTTGAAGCCGAGCTGCTATAGCGGCGCCGTGGCTTAGTTGGTTAAAGCGCCTGTCTAGTAAACAGGAGATCCTGGGTTCGAATCCCAGCGGTGCCTGCTGCTGAGGTCCTGAATCTCAGTCATTTTTGCAAATTTAGCATTTCTCAAAATTATTTTTAAAAAGTGCTAAATCCCCAAAATTTTATAGCATTAAACCATTTGGCAGATTTGGCTGTTCTGTAAGTCATACTGTATGGACATTTTGTTAGGTCGCCCCCAGGGTGAAATATTATTTTGTGACAGTAAAAGATCGGAAACTATTCTGGGTAATAAATGGGAATTTCCATCTCTTGCGCCTTAACCTCAGTTCACCTGACAGAATTGAGGAATCTTGATTTAGGCATCATCTTTTTACAGCTAATTTCTGCAATTTAATACAAATTATATATTTATTAAATAGCAATAAATCATCATTTTTGTCCATCTTAATTTTCAATTTAAAATCTAGTTCTCTTAAAGCACAGGTACACAATATTTGCTTTTATGGGGAAAGCCATACTAACGATATAAAACACTCACATGAATTCCCTGGGAGAACTTCGCCAATGTCATTCCACATGCCCTCTGACATTGGACTGTCCGAGGGCATTTGGAATCCACCGGCAGAGCACCAACATCCTGCAATTTGCCTGTAGAAGTCTGACCTTGCACCAGGTCAGGCCTAGCGCAGGTTTACTGACTTAATTAATTCCAAAATTGAGAAATGGATCCGAGGGAATACCAAGCAGCAGCAACGAAATGAATTTACCATTCCGCAAGGAAAACATTTTTAGACTTCATCCTCATTAATCTACCATTCCCTGTCGTGACAACATTTAAATTAGTGGAACAGTCACAAACAAGGGGACATAACTACAAAGGAAGGAGCTGGTCATTTACAAATGAGGTGCATAGAAATTTCTTCTCTCAGGGTAGTGAAATCTTTGGAATTCTCTGCCCCAGAGGGTGGTGGTGGCCAGATTATTGGAGATATTTAAGGTGGAGGCAGATAAATGTTTGAAAGGGTTATGGGGAAATGGCACAGAAGAGTTGAGGCCATGATCATACTGAATGGTGGGACAGGCTTGAGGGGCCTGGTGGCTTACTCCTGCTCCTATTTTCTTGTGTCCTTGTATATATAAAGGAGTGACTGGCACAGTCTTTGTGGAGACTAAATTATGTATTCATGCTAAGAATATTTCCCTTTTGTGTGGCATTACTGTGTGCTAAATAGTATGGACTCAGAATAGATCTGGCAGCTCAAACCTTGGCATCTGTAAATTGCTGCAAATCACCAGCAGGAGCTGAATTGTGTTCCATCATAATCTCTAACCTCATGACCTGGAATATCCCTTGTTCTACCTTTACTATCAAGGCAGGGAACCTTACCATCACTGAAGTCAGTCCTCAACGAATTTTATTCACTCTACATACCTGAAGCAAACAACTGAAGATGCTGGAAATCTGAAACAAAAATAGAACATGTCTGAAACACTCAGCAAGTCAGGAAGCACATGTAGAGAAAGAAACAGAGTCAACGTTTCAGGCCTCTGTTTCTCTCTCCAGAGAGCCTGTTTGTTCTGTTGAGTGTTTCTGCTGGCTTCTGGTATTCCTTCACTCTACCTGCTGTCCAGAATTGCTTTTCTGCACTGCATATAACAGAGCTTGTGGGTCCTACATGCTCAGAATTTGCTCCATCTCTCTTTACCCAAACTGTTCCAGTACAATTAGGGCACTGGAATTCATTTGGAAATTTGGGAAATAATCTACATATTCCTTGTTCACACACAGCAAGGACAAATGCAGCTATTTACATCTGACCACGTTAATGTCAGATGTAGGAATGTCTGCTGATGATTGTGCAACATTCACTGTTGTGGTGGGAATAATCTTCACCACAAAGTAAAACAGCCAGGCATTTTGCCATCACCCTCATAAGGCAATGGAGGAAGTTAAATGTCGGTTTAGGCCATGTCAAAACAGCTAAAGGAGTATTGGCCAGGACACCAGGGAGGAACAGTGAACCTCTTCTGTGCCAAGGGTTCTCTCATGCCCAACTGAGAAGGCAGACCCCAAAACAGAGACACAAGAGATTCTGCAGACGCTGGAATCTGGAGCAACACACACAAAATGCTGGAGGAACTCAGCAGGTCAGGCAGCATCTATGGATGAAGGGTCTCGACCCGAAACTGTTTATTTCCCTCCAATAAGATGCTGCCTGACCTGCTGAGATCCTCCAGCATTTCGAGTGTGTTGAGGCTGACCCAAAAGTCGGCTCCTCCTTCCTAATCCTGCCTTTTCATCTCTCCAAGAGTTTTTTTTTAAATCTCCCAGAGCTGGATGCAACAGCAGAGCCTGCACAGTTTACATAGGTGTCGGTGCAGCCCGCCTCGCTGCACGTTGGTGAGGGGTTGAGGCCACTGCGGCGGGTGCTCGGTGGCCTCCACACGCCCGCCGCCTGGAGGCGCTGTGGGCCGCGCGGGCGCAGACGCTCCGGCCGTACATGGTGCTGCGCGTCGCACCGCCGTCCCTCGCGTACTGACTGTGGCGGCGGGTTCGGGCCGGGAGGGGACGGGACGCAGCCACACCGAGTACCGGTAGAGAGCCCGGGGGGCCTAGCCCCCACCCCCGCCCCCCCTCCTCCACCACCGCCGCCAGCCAGTGCAAGCCTTCGTTCTGCCGAGCCGCCATGGAGAGCACCGAGGAGGGTGAGAAAAGGCGACCGGCCTGGGCCCGGGGAGAGGCGATCAGGCGAGGCCGGGGATCGGGGCTAGGGAGTAGGCCACTCACCGGCCCCGGCAGGGGGCATCTCTCTGCCGCCCAGGCCGCGGTTTCGCTGTTCGGGGGACGGTTCGGATCGGGCAAAAATTCCTAAACCTTAGCCCCCCCCAAAAAAAAATGCGTGACGGTAGCATGAGGTGTAGAAGGGGGTTAAATCAAGTGCTGGACTGTGTCCGAGGGGTGGGTGGGGGCGGTTGCATTGGGGGCAAGGGTTCAGCCTTGCTTCTGCTGACGTTTCACACAAGGTGGATTTCCAAAGGGACACGCGGTCTCAGCAACAAATGGAGGCATTTCGCCAGTGCCCGGGAAGTACTGTTGGGATATTGTTCAACGTGGAACTTGTTATGAAAGCAAAACTTTTACTTATCAAGGCAAGAAAATAATATGATGCATTGACCAACGCCTTAAAATAGTGGGGATCCCCGCCTCCCAATAAAGGGTGACAAATCTAAAGCAGTCAAAGTTAGGAGAGGTGACCAAAAACTAGGAGACTTGCCCCGAATATGCATTTTAATAAAGTAGTCAGGTACTGGTAAGAGGAAACTGTTGGTCATGTTGCTTTCTTTTGTCTTGCTGTGGAATGGCAGCTTTCAGTGAATTTCAAGTTTAAAGGAGTAATCACCTTGAATAATAGTGCACATTGTAGAAACAAAACAATTTGTTGGAGGCAAATAAGTGCAACTCCTGAAATCATTATTGGAACATTAGAGTTCACAGAGTTTTCTTGTGGGTAGTTTTAAAGTGAATCTCTTCGTTAGATTGCTGCTTATAATTATGTATATAATTTTAATTTTGTTACATAATTGTAGGATTATATATTATTTTGGGGGTGGTGCTTGGGGCATACACACAAATGAGAAGCCTTAATAGGAACTTTTTCTAATACTATACAACATGAAGAAATTTTCAGGTATATTACTTTCTTGCATGTTTGTGTTGAACACATTTGTTAAAGTTTAATATCGCCCTGCATTGTGACAAGTTGGTTCTATCCAGTCTGCCTCAGTAGGTTGGCAACTACTTTGTTTACATCCTTATCCTTGTGGCAATTTATTGCTGCTCAAGCTGCTGTTGGGCACTGCAGGGAATGAGAATTCCTTTGGCCTTCCCAGCATCTTCACAAAAAGGATGCTTTACAGTGAAATATTTCAGATATTTATTGAACATTTTCCTTTAACAATAATATCTGAAGCAAATTCATTTACTAAATAAAATTGATGTAAGTTTTTCTTTGCCCTCAAGCTACTTTCAATCTGACTTTAAAAGCAATTTTGTTCAAAGTAAGGAACAGAGAATTGATTCTAAACAGAGCTCAAGTATTCGGCACAGACTCTCAAAAACTAGAGACCCTGCTACTAGTAATCGTAATGCACACGTTAGAAAATGCTTATCCCATCCCCAGAAATGCTTTGACTTTGAGTCATGGTCCAGTTCTATCACCTGTCAAAGGACTATGAATGGCTGTGATTTTTAGCTCTAATCTCACAAACTTTGGAAAAATTATTTAAGTGATCATCATTTTTTTTAAAAATCAAAGAAACTCAAACTTGCATCTAAGCACTTTAGTTAACATTTAGTTGTCTTAAGCTAACTTAACTATGTTTAATTTAATTCCATGAATTCAAGGATGTAAATTCCTGAAACATGCCTATCTTGGGGTCGTTCCTGTCCTAGAATGAATAAAGTTATTACATAGTAGATTTCTTAGCATAACTGGAAGTTGGTACTATGCTGCTGATTCACATGAGTCTAATGCAGGTGCAGTGGGAATGATGGCTGTTGTGACTTCCCAGAGGGTTTGGGGTTTTCATGTTTGTTTAATTGGCCGTTGGAATTGATTTGTGTTGTGAATCTGATGCTCACTACAAAAAAAATTGAGTGATACGGATACATTCAGTGGTGTTATGAAACATTTAGACATTTTGCTATTCTCTGGTCCATAAACATTTACATTGGTGCTTTTGTTACATGAGTATAACTCTTTATTTTAGGTTTCCTTCTGAAATTCTGCAATATTATGGCATTTGTTGGAAACTACATCGAGGTAGTTAAATAATTCTAGCTAAAGCCAGCTGCAGCAGCACCTCTGACTTGGAATTTTGTATATATGGATGCTAAAAAGTGTTGCCATGGATTCTAAAGTTTATGAGCATAATATTCATGTATCAATAGGTAGGGAGCTGGATATTTAGCCTGCATTATTTTCTTTTTCAATCTTTTTTATTAGTTTTCAAATCAATACAAGTGGTATATGGCATCAAAGTTTGTACATATCTTACAAAGAGATCTGCTTATCACTCAAATCTTAGATAACCATACAATAAAATATAGAAAAAAACAAAGTCCAATGATCTCTTATTTAATGAAAAGAGTATAAAAGAAAGGAAAGAAAAAAGGTTTATTATAGCCATTAAAAAGAGAAAAAGAAACCCTAAATCAATATATAAAAAAATTATAAACAATATAAACTAAGCAAACAAAAATTTAAAAAAACAAAAAAAACTGGGCCAAGATTTCTCAATAGAAACAAAGCAATATTATGTCATCAACTCCGTTCCTCTGAATTAAAAAGATAATGAAGGGGGATCTACATCATGTGAAAATATTGGATAAATGGACTCCAAATGTCTTCAAATTTAAGCGAAGGATC
>JAUZTB010000098.1:82995857-83013687 GCA_034780895.1 Rhynchobatus australiae | reverse complement strand
TCATCACGCTAGTGTAGTGGTTAGCATAACGCTACTACAGTGCTGGCAACCCGGGTTCAATTCCCGCTACTCTCTGTAAGGAGTTTGTACGTTCTCCCTGTGTCTGCATGGGTTTCCTCTGGGTGCTCTGGTTTTTTCCCACATTCCAAAGACCTACAGGTTAGGAGCTGTGGGCATACCTTGTTAGCGCCAGAAGAATGGCAACACTTGTGGGCTGCCCCCAGCACATTCTCAGTAACACAAAAAGACACATTTTACTGTGTGTTTTGATGTACGTGTGACTAATAAATATTATCTTATCTATATCCTCTGTCATTGTATTACCATCCACCATTTTATTCCCCTCTGCTCTGCCTCTTGTACACCAGCTTCACTTCTCTTTATTAGCCCCTTTAAGTTTTCTCTTCTTTTTTCCACAGGTGCTCATGTAGCCTGCTGAGAACTTCCAGCATATTGTTTTTTTTTGCTTTCATTTCAGTTTTTAGTTGATTTTTCTTTTAGCCCCTTCTCTCAAGCTATCTGAGCCAGTGTGGTAGATTCAGGTACTTGAATGACATTATAGAGGGATGCCAGATAAGTAAGCCACATACGTGATTAAGAGGAGGAAATGATGAAACAGAATACTGAAAACTTCATTATGAGTTGGATTCTGCACTTTGCTCTTGTCTTTACTCTTGTTTACTTCTTGCTGGGCATGACCTTGCTTAAGAATATTGGTGGTCTTTCCAAGCTAATTCACTTTGTTGGACCCCTTCACCTTTACTGGCCCACACGACTTTTGTGTGAACAAATAATTATTTAATATTGTCTTGAGGCTACTATACTGCTTATAAATGCTTCACTTCAAAAATAGATTGCATCTTTTTTCATTTCCTCCTCTCCTTCAGCATTTTAGCAGTTTCTAGTTCTTTAATGTTTGTTCTTTGTTGCCTTTTCCTTTAAATCTGCTTAATTATGTAAGATTTTTGCATGTTAGTGTTTTATTTGCAATTTATGATCTTTGCTAGTCTAAATTCTAACATAGGTGGGTGTTTTCTGCTTCCAGACTGGACTGATGGTGGCTTGTTATCAGGGGTTCATGGACATTGTTTTCATCTTGGCTGGGTGCCCTCACCTTGATGTCAACTGGCAAGACAAGGAGGGAAACACAGCTCTGATTATCACAGCACAAGCAGGTAAGAACCAAAATGTCCATTAAATTTGTTAGCTCTAGTACATTCTATCACATGTACCTCTACCTATCACTCCATTTTAAATTATATACCATCTTGAAGTGCATTTGAGGAGGAAGACAATCACACAACTGACCTGCCAGATTCTTCCCATGCAAGGCCAAATTTTAGTTTGCTGCTTCAGGAGAGTGAGAGGGGATTTTCACACCTGTCACCCCTTTTCATCTTGCATTTGGTGACTCATTCCATTTGCAAGTTGCTAAAATGATTCCTTCCCTTCCCAATAACGATAGCTGGTACCTATTTTATTTAAGTGATCCGTTGGTCAATTGCAATTGGAGGGGGAAGAAAGCCAAATAAGAGATTTTCCATTAGATGTTGACAAGTAGAATAGATGAACGTTGAAAGGCATTCAGCAATGACATGGGACTGCGGGAGCTTAAGGCTGCCAATGCTTGGGTTCACCAGTCCTAAAGCATGCTGAATGCAATTGCAAATACCTGAATGATTACTCTATCCTCAATGGTAGAGGTAGTTCACTTTCAGAGATGCCTTAACTTAGATGTTCAGGCAGGCCACTTGATGATAATTAATCCCTAAAAGGCCAAAGTTTTTTACTGTACCTCGGTACATGTGACAATAATAAGCCAATTTACTAATTTTAGTACTTTTATATGTAGAATATGTTGGTGTATTGAGCATGATCTAATTTATGCAGCTGAATATGGGAAAACTCATTCTTCAAGGCAGTGCTCAATACTGAAGTCACCCATTAGCATTGTCTTGTACCACAGTTTCATTTTTGTGATTTAATCTTTGACATCTGAGGACAGTATTCCTTACGCTACCTGGGCAAGTCTGTATTTGCTGCCCTACGTTGCTTCAAGTTCACATTAAATTTTAAAATACTCATCCATATTTGTTGTTGAGGATACAAAACTCGCTTTCAGGATTAATGGGATGGAAGAGAAGATCTCTTGTATACTATTAGGATCTGACAACCTCACCCAATGAGGTGCATCAATGCAGGACATCTTTCCTTTGTTTTTCCTTAAAGCATGGTGCCTTTTCTCAAAGTTTCCTTTCAAAATACAGGAACCATTTCTCAGCAATGGTATTCTTCTTCCATGCAATGTGGTCTTTTTCAAAATCACGTACAATGCATGAATGCACCAATGTGGAATGACCATCCCATGCTGAGTGCCCTTTGTTATTATAGAGCACGTTTCCTAAACATTGGGTACCTTGATGCAAGTTCTTCTATTTCAGTGTAAGGTATCCTTCCTCAAACTGGCACTCTTCCTATGCATGTGCTCTTTCTGTGTGGTCTGTCCCTTCTCACTTTTTCCAGTATGAAGAAACTTTCCCAGTAGAAAGGTGCCTATCCTTAATCAGGTGACTAATAATACTAAGCCGTTCCGACTATCACTGGCAATTCTAATAATTGGATAGGCGAATGGCAATTATGTAACAATTTTATTTGTATCACTCGTAAAGTTTAAGAAGTCAACATTTTGAATTGCATAGGAAGCAGTTAAAGGTAGGCAGTGCACACTGAAGGAACGTTATTGTGACATTGTAAAACACAAATATCAGTTAATGGGAGCCTGGCAACAAGCTTCAAAGCAGTAATTCAATCTGGCAGTTTTGCTGAGATTTGAGTTTTGCTTTCTGCAGTTTCCAGAGGTTTACGTTCATCAGCAGAACCTAAAGATTGATTTATACTTTCAATCTCACTGCTGGGCGTCTGTTAGTGTTTCAAAAATGCATGCTAGAATTGCCTGAAAAACATCAGACTGGTGCATTCTTATTTTGCTTTGAGCGTGGAACATAGGAACAGGATTAGGTCATTCAGCCAGTCTGTCATTCAATTCAATTGTGGCTGATCCATATCAACATTTACCCACCTTCATTCCATATCCTTTCTCACTCTTTCCTTGCGAATACCTGTCAAGTTTGGTTTTCAATTTTCAATTGAAATCCCGGGTCAGTCCAGGGGAAGGGTACTGCAGATTCCGATTAGCATTTGCAAGAAGAATTGCATCCAAGGAATATCCCTGGTTTTTTTTGTATATTGTAATGTCATGCTATTATGTTTTTCTTAAGTTTTACATCATCTTAAGTAATTCATCACTCTCTCAATACTGACTGGAATCTCAATCCAGATTATACGCTGAACTCTCTGGAAAGATCAAACAGTTATTGGAACAGTGGGTTAAACTATCAGTCAGGTCCACTGCAGACCTGATTTTAAGATTCAGTAAAAATTGGCAGAGTCTCTGGGATTAAATGTCTGTGCTGGGTCTAGTTCTAGTTTTGCAGGGTCGATGAATTAGATGGAATCCTGCTTTGATTTTTGAAGCATGAGAAAATACGAACTTCATGATGGGGTATCTTCATCCATGAAGTTAATGAGTAATGGATCTTTTCAGGTTGGTGTAGTTTTGTTGTATGAGAGATCACCTTATATAGTTGTCAAGGTAGGACTCCTGTGCAAAAAGTTCATCATAATGCTTTGTCCCTTTTATTATTAGTTGATTAAAATGGAGTAATAAGGTCTAGGTTGCAAATAAGACATCAAAATGATTAACTTTAAACTTACTGTAATGTTCTACATAAATATTCTAAAGCTGTTGTTTACATGGTCACAGCATTCAACTGCAGAATTTATATTGCCATAAAGGCCTCATCTGTATTTTGGAATTTAGGGTTTGGCAGCGCTGTCAGGAGGGTTTATTTACAGTACAACAATTTACATAAGCAGTTTCTTTTCTAAATGTGCACCTAAAATTTTTTTCTTAGAAATGTAAAAAAAATAAGGAAAGACTGTATGATTATTAAACTACTATTTTACCCTTGTCCAACCATTCCTGCTGTTCATATCACCTGACCACACTCAGTCTTAGCTGGATTTTTACAAGAAATTGGTATAAAAATTCTCTTTTGCAGTGGTATGACACTAAACCAGATTATTGATTGCATTGATTCTGTCACCTTGAACAATGTTACTGTAACTCTTAATATCACATCTTTCACTTGGAATCTGTTCACTCTCATTTCTTTCCCTGTAAACCTGGTGATTTACTTGTATCCCTAGGGAGCAATTTGCATAAATGAAAGGGAAAGCCTGCTGGACATGGCTCAGAAATCAATATTAAATCAGAGAGAACTGCCATAATGACTATAAATGATTTTAGTCCTGTGGAAAATACTGGTACTCGCAGTGACAAATCCCCAGCACCAAACAGTTTCCAACCAGGGTCTGTAAAGATGTTTGCAACACTTAAGAACTGTGGAGATAATATAATCATGACATTCAAAAATTGTCTTGAATCAGGAAATTCACTTGGTTATAGACTGGTTAGCTAACATCAATTGATTCACCTGTAATTAAGGGCAGAGTGACTGAAAACCTTGACCATTTTCAGCTGATCAGAGAAATTATGAGCCCTATTGATAATTTTTTGGAAAGATGACTATGTACCACATAAAAGATAGGGGAATATTTATGTAATTCCAGAAGGCATACCATAAAGTTCCTCATTAGAGACACTTAGCTTAGTTTGAAGCCTACAAAATTGAGGGCAAATTGTTGACCTGACTTAGAAATCAAAATCTACTTCTGACCTAAAGGTCAGGCAGCATCTGTGGAAAGAGAAACAGAGTTAATGTTTCAAGTCAATGACTCTTTGTCAAACATGGTTTGAGAACTGGTTGAGCAGCAGGATATGGGGACGAGTAAATGAGGTATTGAGGCCTCAGCTCCTCATTGCATTTAATAATAAGTTAGGTCAGATAAACATTCACACATTTAAGATTGCTGATGTCATAAAACTAGGCTCTGTTGTAAGCAGTAGGCTTGAGACTTTAACAACAATTAAATGATATTTTATTTTAAACAGTAATTTGATGGCTCAATGGGCTATATAATCTTCTAATGACACAAATTAAAAGTTTCATTGTGTTCAAATCCCTCTGGACTTGCCACATCTTCATAACCTTCCCTAGTCCCAAGGATCTCTGCATTCCTCTAATTTCAACATCTTGGTCAGGTGTAAATTAATATTTTGTATTGATATGGTTCCCTCTTCACTCAACATGTATGAATGATGGGATTACTGACCTCTATAGTAGCACACTTGTGCTCCATTACCCAATTGCCAGCCCCCCCACCTCTTCTGCATGCCAGCGAAATAGCCCATGCCAATTGTGACTTAATAACATGCAAAATTGGGATCCCAGGTAATCTGACGAACCATCCTCATTGGACCTGCCGCTATAAGGAAGGCAAACCTTGAAATTATTGATCCATGTTGTTTATATAAAAGAATACATTGAAGGAGGACCTGGCGCAATAGAATGGCTGGCCCATTTGATGTAGAAGTAGAGTATTAATTTAAGCCAATATTTGAAGTTAACATGTACAATTAAAGTAGTAATAATTTAAAAAGTTAATTGTAAATGTTAAAATAGATTAGCTGCCGGCCCCAATATTAATAAATTAAATGAATGGGTAAAACTCCAGCAAATGAATTTAGGTATACTATAGGCAAGTTTGAGGTCATCAACTTGGGACCTGATGGGATAAATGTTCAAAATGCTGAAAAAATTAAAGCAGCAAATATTCAAAGACACTTGGAGGTACATGTACATTGTAATTTATAAGTACAAAAACCAAAATAGTTAATGGAATGCTGGCCTATATATTCATGACCAGAATTTTAGAGCTAGACTTAGACCAGACCTGATGTACCATCTTTAGCTCAGGAAAACGCACCTCAGGACAGATATATTGGCCTTGGATGGAATGTAAGATAGATTCATTGGAAAAGTAGCTGGGCTTTTATTGTATTTCCTTTTTGTTTTCCCTGGGATTTAAAAACTTAAAGAAATTTAATTTTGGGCCCGATTTTATTCAGTGCATTAAATTATTTATTTCCCTCTGCCTGTGTTCTTACTAACTTTCAAACTCTCTGAACCTTTTAAACTTCAATGCAGAACCAGACAGGGATGCCTTTTGAGCCCTTTGCTATTTGACCTGGTCTGAGAACCTTTAGCTATTGCTTTTTGAGAATCTATGGAGATTGCCAGTATCTTCAGGAGAGGTATTACCCACAAAGTTTTGCTCTATGCTGATGATTTATTGCTCTTCATTTCTAATGTTGAGACTTCATTACATTCTTTGCTTTCTCTACTTTCCCGTTTTAGCCAATTTTCAGGACATAAATTGAATTTACATGAGCAAACTTTTCCCTTTTGAACAATCTGATGCCATTCGATATTAAGCTTCCTTTTAAAATTGTAAGAAATCATCTTACCTATTTAGGTGTAACAATTATTAAAAATTATAAACACTTATTTAAAGAGAACTTTCTTGCTTTACTGAATATGTGAAAAGGCTCTTATCAAACTGGTCACCCCTCTCTATATCTTTGATTGGCCGCATTAATTCTAATAAAGTGAATAGTTTACCCAAATTTATGTATCTATTTCAGGCCTTACTTGTTTTTATTCCTAAGTCTTTTTTTTGATTCCCTTGACTCAATTATATCTTCCATATGAAAAAATAAACATCCTAGATTAAATAAAGTTCACTTTCAGAAAGCTAAAAATAATGGAGGCTTTGGCTTACCCAACTTTAGGTTTTATTACTGGGCAGTCACTATACGAAATCTTACATTTTGGTTACATTATTATTAATCATGAGGCCTGTCCAGTATGGGTTTCTTTAGAAGCTAATTTTGTTAAAAAAAAATTTCTATTATTTCTTTGCTTGGCTCATCACTCCCTTTATCAATACATAAATTAACTGATAATTTGGTAGTTAAACATGCTTTGAGGATTTGGTTACAAAATATTTTGGTTTATTGAGATTTTCTTTGTCTAGTCCCATTTTTGCTAATTGTTTTTTTTAAACCCTTCCATGACTGATGTAGTTTTTAAGGAATGGAATAGATTGGGTATTACTTGTTTTCAGGATCTGTTTTTTGGAGGAAATTTTGCAACATTTGAACAATTGTCAACTAAATATAACTTGCCAAAAACTCACTTTTTTCGATATTTGCATATTAGAGATTTTCTCTGATCTCAAGTACATACTCTCCCTATAAGTCCTAATAATAACTTACTTGATGTAATTTTTAATTTGAAGCCTTTTTATGATGGTTCAATATCCAAGATTTATGGTAGGTTATCAGGAACGAATAAGGTTCCTTTTTAGACAAAATTAAAAATGCTTGGGAACATGATCTGCAGATTTCATTTTCTGAGGAAACTTGGAATCAAATTTTTAAACTGATTAATACCTCATCATTATGTGTGCGTCACTCCCTCCTTCAATTTAAGGTGGTCCATAGAGCTCACCTGTCTGAAGAAGAGTTATCGCGTTTCTATTTGGATATGTCTCCTTATTGTGACAAATGCAATAATGGAGAGGCTTCTTTAATTCATATGTTTTGGTAATGTCTGAGCCTGAAAAAAATACGATAGAGGTATTTCTAACCTTTTCTGTGCTTTTTAAAATAAATTTTAAGTCAAATCCTTTAACTGCATTATTTGAAGAAAAAGATGTAATTCTGTAGGCTTCCGACTTGCACATATTGGCCTTTATTTCTCTTATTAGCCAGGAGGGCTGTGTTGCTTAAGTGGAAGGAAGTTACTCCCTCCACCCATGTTCAATGGTTACAGGATGTTATGTCATATCTAAATTTAGAGAAGATCTGTTGTTCTATTTCTGGATCTATTCTGAACTTTCAAATACTATGTGGGCCTTTTTCTGAACTACTTTCAAAACCACTGATTTGGTGATATTGGCCAATGCTATTATGTCTTTAGGGTGTTTTTTTTTGTCTTCCTACCAAATAGCTTCAGTTTTGGTAGTAGGGTTAGATTTTTTTTATAATAAAATTATTCCAATTTATCAATATTAGTTATCATTTCTGCTTATTAATGAAGTATTGTAATTTCAAGTGTGATTCAATACAATGTATTTTGTAACATTTTGTCTTTTGTTTCGTGTACTTTTTTATTTTCTATTTGGAATTAATAAAAATGTTGAAAAAGAAAATTAAAGTTTGATTTGATAGAAGTTTTCAAAATGTTTAAAGTTACAGGTTAGACAGAAGACCTTAAGACATGGGAGCAGGATTAGGCCATTTGGCCCTTTGAGTCTGCTCCACCATTCAGTCAGGGCTGATTTATTTTTCCCTTTCAACTCCATTCTCCTGCCTTATCCCTGTTAACTTAGACGCCCATATTAATCAAGAACCTATCAACCTCTGCTTTAAATGTACCCAATGACTTGGCCTCAACAGTTGTCTGTGGCAATGAATTCCACAGATTCACCACCTTCTGGAAAAGAAATTCCTCCTCCTCTCTGTTCTAAAGGTCTTTCTATTTTGAGGCTGTGCTCTTTGGTCCTTGACTCTCCCACTACTGGAAACATCCTCTCCATGTCCACTCAATCCGGGCCTTTCAATGAGATCCCCCCTCATCCTTCTAAACTCCAGTGAGCACAGGCCCAGGGTCATCAAATGCTCCTCAATACTTAACCCTTTCATTCTCGGGATCATTCTTGTAAACCTCCTCTGAACCCTCTCCAGTGCCAGCACATCTGTCCTTAGATATGGGGCCCAAAACTGCTCTCAGCACTCCAAATATGGTCTGACAAATGCCTTATAAAGCCTCTGCATTACGTCCTTGCTTTTATATTCTAGTCCTCTTGAAATGAATGCTAAATTGCATTTTCCTTCCTTACTAGTGACTCAACCTGAAGTTAACCTGTAGGAAATCCTGCACTAGGACGCCTGAGTCCCTTTGCACCTCCGATTTCTGAATTTGCTCCCTGTTTAGAAAATAATCTATGCCTTTATTCCTTCTACCAAAGTGCATGACCTTATACTTCCCTACGTTGTGTTCCATCTGCCATTTCCTTTCCCATTCTTCCAACCTATCCAAGTCCTTTTGCAGACTACCTGCTTCCTCAACATTACCTGCCCCTCACCCTTTATTCCCACACTTTGCCTTCTGCCAGTCAGCCAATCTTCAATCCATGCTAGTACCTTTCCTGTAATACCATGGGCTCCCGTCTTGTTTAGCAGCCTCGTGTGGCACCTTGTCAAAGGCAATTTGAAAATCCAAGTAAACAACATCCACCCACTCTCCTTTGCCTATCCTGCCTGTTACTTCCTCAAAGAATTCCAACACATTTGTCAGGCAAGGTCTCCCCTTGCTCACTTTGGTCTATTTTATCATGAGTTTTCAGTTACCCCAAAACCTCATTCTTAATAATAGACTCTTAACATCTTGCCAACCACTGAAGTCAAGCTTTTTAAAAGCTTCCAAATCCTCTCGCTTCCCACTAATCTTTGCAATATTGTATTCCCTCTCTTGCTTTTATGCTGTTTTTTGACTTTCCTTGTCAGCCATAGTTGCCTCCTCCCTTTAGAATGCTGCTGCTTTTTTGAGATGAACTGATCCTGTGTCTTCCAAATTACTCCAGAAAATCCTGTGATTGCTGCTCTGCCGTCATCCCTGCTAGGGTCCCTTTCCAATCAACTTTGGTCAGCTCCTCTCTCGTGCCTCTGTAGGTACCTTTTACTCAGCTGTACATTTGATTTTAGCTTCTCCCCCTCAAAGTGCAGGGTGAATTCTATCATAATATGATAGATCATAGATATTATGATCACTGCCTCCTAAGGGTTTTTTACCTTAAGCTCCCTAATCAAATCTTGTTCATTGCACAATGCCAAATCCAGAATTGCCTTTTCCTAGTGGGATCGACCACAACCAGAAGGAAACTATTTCCACTGGTTGGGATCCAGGACCAGGGCATATAGTGTCAGAATTGGAGCAAGACCATGTGAGAGTGAAGTTAGGAAATTTTTCTCCTCGCAAAGACTGATTGAACTTTAGAACTCTTCTGTAAGTGGCAATTAATGCCATGTCAATTATCATTTTTTTTCAATCTGAATGATTTCTTTCATTTTAAGGCTATGTGGAAAAGGCTGATCTCCATCTTGAGTACTTTAATCCATTCCTGGTTCCAACTAATGTTGCTAATCCTGGTACAGCTAGTGTAGCTACAGTTTCACAGTGCCAGTCACCCAGGTACAGTTCTGATCTGGGATACTGTCTGTGTGAAGTTTGCATGTTTTCTCTTCCTTTTGAGGGGTGGGGAGTTGATGAGGATGTGGGGATGATAAGAAGACAAGAAATAATGTAGGATAAGAAACACAAAGTGAAATGCATGTTTTGTGTAGAATGTTCTGGGGGCAGTTTGCAAGTGTTGCCATGCTTCTGGCACCAACGTAGCATGCCCACAGCTTCCTAACCTGTACATCTTTGTAATGTGAGAGGAAACTGGAGCACCCAGAGGAAACTCTCACAGACACAGGGAGAAGATGGGTGGTTGGTGTAGACTCGCTGGGTCAAAAGAACTGTTTCATGGTATCTGTCCCAAGGACTCTTGAGGCAGTTCAGTCATAATCTCATTGAACAGTGGATTAGGTTTGAGAGGCTAAATGGCCTTTCCCTGTTCCCAGGTTACTACAATATTTTTTTCTTATGTAAACAATCCAGAAGGGACACCTTGTTATTGATTCTCTAATCTCTGAAGAGGGAGAGAAGAGAAAGATA
Source organism: Rhynchobatus australiae (assembly GCA_034780895.1). Classification (NCBI taxonomy): domain Eukaryota; kingdom Metazoa; phylum Chordata; class Chondrichthyes; order Rhinopristiformes; family Rhynchobatidae; genus Rhynchobatus; species Rhynchobatus australiae. The sequence continues at coordinate 83,002,879 of JAUZTB010000098.1, read as the reverse complement.
CAGCCAAGGAGAAAAGCCAGTCAACTGCAAGAGAGAAAAGTGAGAACATCATAATGTTGATTTATAGGATTAACATTATCCTTCAATTCAATGACACTACAGGTTCCTCCTTCATCAGTTGAGCTGCTTGTACTATTGGCACAATTGTCAACTTCCCATTGTTTCCCAGCTGCAACTGCCAGTTGGCAGTGCATCACATTATGACTGAATGGTGAATTTTGGTGGTGTTTCAAAGCTAATCCAAAGGTTCTGACCCTGTAGCACTGCAGTGCATTCCAGAACATAACTGTATACCTTAAAAAAAAATCTCTTCACCTACCCTTTCATTCTCTAAAAGCTACCCACTTCTGTCTATCTAAAAGAAAAAAATTACATGGATATGCAAAAGGGCATCCAAAATGGTTCAGTTGAGCAGCGAAAGGGGGGTGGGGGTGGTTAATAAAAATATTCTTCCTTGTCTGTGAAGCACATGGCTGAGAATTTGATTTCCATCATTTGATAACGGAACATCCAGTTTTTGTCTCACTAGAGTAAAGCCTTGGCTCCTGAAACACTATTCTGGGGTGAAAGTAGGGGTACAGGAAGAGAATTTGACCTCTACTGATCAGGTTAAGGGACGTCAGAAACAAATGCTGATGAGCTGCTGGGTTGTGAACCAAACAGTTTTAACCAAATACTAGAATAAAGTAACAAAAGCAAAGTTCTACAATGCTGGAAATATAAAATAAAAACAGAAAAATACTGTTAATGCAGCAAGTCAGGCAGCATCTATGGAGAGAGTTAATGTTTCAGGTTGATAACCTTTCATCATAACGTTCCAATGCAAGTTCATCAGCCTGAAATGTTAGTTCTGCTGGTCTCTCCATAGATGTGGCCTGATGTACTGAGTATTTCCAGCATTCTCTGTTCTAATCAGAAAATAGCACAAAGTCTCCAGCACCAGCAAGCAGGTTTCATAACGTCAGCTTAAAAATCAATCTGCTGGAACACAATCAGCAGAATGTAAATGGCAGTGCACCTACTTTGCTGGGAGGAAGTTAGAGTCAAGTTTCCATGCAAACTCTTAAGCATAAGCTTGAATATGATGTTTATATGAATTGAGCAGAATAACTGATTATAATCAATTTGTGACTAGAATGGGGCATTTCCTAGCAATACAGTGAGGAATGGAAAGCAGATTAACTGTTCTCTGACAGACTGATCATATCTTCTTGGTTTGTAATTAGATTGATTGCTGGTCACTGCGAATGCCATTTATTGTAGAATAGACCACACCTCCACTGATGGCTGATCAGGGTTTGATGTACCAAAGGCTAATCAGTTGACTAAATTTAGACTAATTTAAAACATATTCAAAGTAATTGGAGAAACAAACATGCTTCGGTGAATTAGTGGTTGCTCTCCTAGGGATTAATTCTTGATTCGTCCTAGGGATTAATTCTTGATTCGTGCGAGCTGAGAGCCATGTGATGAACTCCTCTGAAGGAGCACTCTCAAGGGAAGCTCAGCATGTCAACCTAGGGCAGGTTTTTGGTGCAACTACTTTAAACAAATGGACTTCTTGATTATTGTAAAAGATTGCAAGAACTGTGGTGGGGAACTGTGGGCCAACTATCTTAAAGGCTTCAGTGACTCAGGTTCAATCTTGAACTCCAGTGTGATCTCTGCAGAGTTTGCACGTTCTTCCTGTGACCAATTTTCTCCCACATCCCAAGACTGTAAGAGTTGTAGGTTAATTGGCCATTGTAAATTGCCCCTAGAGTGTACCTGATCAATAGGATCTGGGGAGAGTTGATGGGAATATAAGGAGAATAACATTGGATTCATGCAGGGCAAGTGTAAATGGATACTTGATGGACTGAGTGGGCCAAAGGACCCATTTCCATGGTGTGTAACTTTATTGATCCAAAAATGGTCATGGGTGCAATTCAACTAAGTTTAATATTCAATGATCTTCAGTGATATTTCAATTAATTCCTCCCAGTAGACTTCTGATGCCTGGGTGGAAATTGCTTGGAAACTCCAGGCCCCACAGTTACATAGACATTCCTTCCTCAGTTTTCACTTCGAAAAATGATCAGTTATGCTGCTGTTTGGTACCTGAGATTTACCTGATAATTCCATGATAATTATTGAAGTATCAGTATTTACAAATGCATGAAATTCAGGAGTAATGATGAGGAAGACTGCAGTCCAGTTCATAATGGGCACCTCTTTAATAAGATTGGGCACTGAGAACTAGCTATCCTTAAGGTTTACATTGCTGCGAAAAGCTACCACCTCCTTCAATGATCTCCCACTCTTTCATTGCACTGAACTTGATTCAACTCCACCTAATTGGGAATGAGCTGCTGTGATATGGCAGTTATTTTAGAAAGCTAGAGTTGATTACTTAGTGTATTATTCAATGTTCCCTTTACTGTCCTAGATGCCTTTTCAGCCCATTAACGTCATCAGGTAGCCGTGACAATAATTAGTTCTAGCTCTTTTGCTCTGAGCGCGAAAAGTTGTACCTCAATTGAATATTCTCACCAAGGAACAGAGCTCATCATCAAGTTTTTTTTAAAACACAAAGTGGTAGGTGCCTGGAATGCACTGTCAGGGGTTATAGTAGTAGCAGATATGATAGCAGCATTTAGACAGACACATGAACAGTCAGGGAATAGAGGGATATGTAGGCAGATGGGATTAGTTGGCATTGTGGTGGGTGCAGACAATGTGGGTTCAAGAGCCTGTTTCTTTGCTGTTCTGTTCTATTTTCTGATTTGGAACTCAAATCTGGCACTTGTAGTAGTGCTTTTTCCTTGAGGCTGTGGCCTTTATTAGTACAGTATGAAGCACCTTAACAGAAAATTATAGCAGCCCCTGGGTTGTTCACTCAGACTACTGCCAACAGAACTCCTACATAAGGATATTTCATCAGAGTTATTTTACCTCTCCTGCTCATCACTCATACTGGAGGAGTTGGGAACTAACCTCTCCTCACTGGATGTGTTGGGGGATAAAGTGAGAATCTGACAATAATATATGTGCTGTGTACTCATAGAGTGTGGTGAATCTAGAAAACATGGAGGCTAGATTATTGGGGGTATTCATGGAGGAAGTTGATAATTTTTTGGAAGATCAGGGAATTGAGGGCTCAGGAGAACTGGCACATGAGAGAAAATGAGGCTTAGGGCAGAACAGCCATGATCATATTGAATGGTGGGGCAGACTTGACGGGCTGAGTAGCCTACTGCTGCTCCTGTTTTCCAATGTTCTTATGTACACTTTACCTCTTATTGGAGTGGGATTAACAGCATTCCACTGAGCAGAATTTGGTGAAGTGACGGCAAAATCAATAATGTAACTGGCAATTCTCCTCAGAGTATTCTAATGAAAGTAAAAAAATATCAACAATAAGCCTAAACCACATATTTCTTTCATTCACCACACCCACCGTTGCTATGGCTTCTCTAATGGAGAACAGTGATTTAATGTGAATGTGTTCTGACCTTCGCCTTTTGGGAATGGAAAGAATACTTTTCCTCATTTGGTTATCGGTGATAACAAGTGTAAAGCTGATTTTTTGACTGCAAATGGAAGAAAATAACCTCCTTAAACTGAAACCATCCATCTTTGGTGGATGTTAAAGATCCAATGGTACAATTTTGGAGAAAAGGAGCATTTTCCTTGGATTCTTGGCCTGTACCTGCCCCTCAACCAACAAAACCAAAAAAAACCACACAATCTGACCATTACTACAATATTCTTAAGGGACTCTATTGCGCAAATTGGCAATAACAGCGTTTGAATGGGTGAGATGCTTAAGATCATGTGTTATGAAAGGCATATATAAATACAGCTGGCTGTCTTAAGATTAATTTTTTGGGAAAGGATTTCCATCCATTTGGATGGATTCAGAGTGAAGGTGTTTTTTATATCCTTCAAGGTATCACTTTTGCTACAATTGTTTGTGTAGACTGGTGAACCACTCCCTGCACATGACTGCAATGTATCAGATTCTGTGATTTGCAATCTCTAAGCACTGTATCTTTTGCAGGACACATTACCATCACCAATTACTTGCTGAACTATTATCCTGGAATTGACATTGAAAGGAGGAATGTTCATGGGTTCACTGCACTGATGAAAGCAGGAATGCAAGGAAGAACAGACTGTGTCAGGGCACTGATGCTGGCAGGTAAGTACTACTGATTTCAACTACTGTCATTTGCATTATCTCACCCCTGTTCTCAAGGTGTATTGGATCCTGGGCCTTATAAATTGAGGAATACAGAACAAAAGCAAGGAAGTTAAACTATTTTACACAACTGATGTATTTTTGGCAAGAAACTTTAAAATGGGCATCAAGATCTTGCAGAGGGTGTAATGGACACTTTAAGAATGGTACCATTGGATGAGATGCATTAGTAATGTTGAAAGATACAAGAAGCTAGGACTGTTTTCCTTACAGCAAAGGAGTTGAGATTTAATGGAGATACTCAAAATTCCGTAAAGTATTTTGAAACCGTGCACAGGGATTAGATACTTCCACTGGTGGGCTTTTAACCACAGCGCACAGATTTAGGGTAATAGAAGATTTAAAAAAAAAAGCCAGTGGTGATGTACAGAGAATTGGTTTGTACGGTTATAAGGAACATGGTAAGGAATACTTGGCCTGAAAGGGTGGTAGGAGCAGATTCAATAACTTTCAAACGGGAAATGGATATGTTTTCAAAGGATGATTTGAGGGCTTTTGTAAGGAGCTAGAGAGTAGGGCTAATTTTGGAGAACTAGCAGATGTATGATCTGAATTGGCTCTTTCGTACTCTGATTCTGATCCTCTGCTGCATGGGTGAAGTTTGTAAATTGTGAGCTGAAAGGGACAACGAATGACTTATGGCTCCTAGTGGACCAGCTCTCTGTAGTGTTTCTCAAATCTTCAATCTCATTCAATTTTGAATGGACAATTGAATCAACTTGCTGTTTGATTTGCCAAAGATCCATAGCAGCTGAAATTCTGGTGTATGACAATGTGCATCGATTTTACTACTAATGGGCAGATGGATTCTTGACCTCACAGTCTACCTTGTTATGACTTTGCACCTTATTGTCTACCTGACTGCACTTCCTCTGTAGCTGTGACACTTTACTCGGTATTCTGTTATTGTTTTACCCTGTACTACCTCAATACACTGTGTAATGAAATGATCTGTATGAACGGTGTGCAAGACCAGTTTTTCACTGTACCTTTATTCCGTCCTTCCTTTTCCAGTAGGAGTTCCCCAGCCTCTTGTCTGGGCTTTCCCCATTGAAGCATTCCCATAATCTATGGAGGGAGGTGCTTGAACCCATGGTCTAATATTGTACATGAGGTAGACACAGATGTTCAACCCATGAGAGTCCGTCTTAAAACCTGGCACTCATCTTGATGAATTTTTTGAGAACTTTGAACCCAATTAACCACTGGAAATTTGAGATCTATTCAGTCCAATAAAATGAAAGAGAAGTGTTATGTTTTGCTGTTGATTTACAGAAAGCCTCATTCATATACCATCATCAGTAGACATTAACTTCAAATAATACATACTTGGCTATTGATGAAAAGTCAAAATATACATTCTGGCAAAAGGACATCTCCAACCAGGCCAGCATTTATTATCCATTCCTAATTGGCCTGGAGAAAGTAACAATGATTTGTCTTCACAAATCAATGAGGTTGATGATGCTCCCACTATGCCGTAGGGTATTCTAGGATTTTGACCAGAGATCTAATGGCAGACCATGACCTTTAAACACATTACTCTAGTAAAATTATTCTAGTGACTCTACTCTAGTACTCTACCATATCTTTCACAACGTCAGCCTTCTGTCAGCAATCATATTAGAGGTTGGCCTCATTGAAGACTGGTAATTCACTGTCACTTCAGGCAACCCTAGTTTCTAACCCAAGTTGGGTTTCCTTGTTTTGCTGGCTGCCTAAGGGTTACGATGTCATTTAATCTAACAGCAAAGCTTGTCAATATGAAATGAGGTTGCACAGTTCAGTGGAAGGAATGGAAGTTTGGGTATTCAGCTCATGCTGGTCAAGCACTGACTTGAACTTGTGTTTGTGTTCTGTTTACTCTGGTATTTTGCTGTAGAGCGTGACAGGAAAGCAAGGCTGCATGCAGCTAAATCCACTAACCAGAAAAACATAACCCTTTCACACAATGCACTAAGGGTTGTGTGAAGGTGCTACTCCACTGAATTCCAAGCATGATGCATTTCTCATTAGTTGAGTTACTGATCAGGAAGCCACATTACTGGCTCCAGTTAAACAAGAGAATTTGTGTAATTTATACAGATTTTATTCAGGATCTTGACCCTCTTGGTTGAGTTTCTCTATATCAAGCAAATGTGATTTTGGTGAGATTTTACAATTTCACAATATTCTGCCTGAACTCTGCTGGAATGAGGATTGTCAGGTGTGGACTCTCACCCCTTTTTGTTGACTGATCACACTTCAGTGAAACAATTTGGGAAAGTTTATTATATGTGTGCTTTATCAATGCAGGTTGTCATTAATTAGGACTAGACACGTAGCTTTGCCCAAAGGTTCTTGGTAAATGTTTGTTTGCAAACAGAATAAATCACACTTTGACAATGGATTCATATTCCTGAGATTGGGCTAGTGGAGAAACACCTGCACCTGTAAACATTGTATCATTGCAACATACCTATTCTGTTCATGATCTATATCAAACTAAAAGACAAGAAACTAAAGACAAGATTTGCATTGTCATCAGAGCATCAAGACCTCAGATTTTCCAAATTATTTTACGGCAAATGAATATCCTTTTGCACATACTGAAATGAAGTGCATTCGATGTGGGAAGTTGATTAGATAGACTGCTTATAGTTGAGGGATAAATATTAGCTAGGATACAAAAGAACTCCCTTGATCTTTGAAATAGTGCTGTAGATCTATCTGAAAATGGCAGATGGAGGTCATACCCAAAAGACACCACCCTAATACTGCAGCACTCCTTCAGTCCTGT
>JAUZTB010000098.1:81572939-81583514 GCA_034780895.1 Rhynchobatus australiae | reverse complement strand
TGCCTGGAGGTCGGTGACCAGTGGTGTTCTGCAGGGATCTGTTCTGGGACCCCTGCTCTTTGTGATTTTTATAAATGCGGATGACACAAACGTTGGTGGTGTTGTGGACAGTGTAGAAGGTTGTCATAGGTTATAACGGGTTATAGACAGGGTGCAGAGTTGGGTGGAGAAGTGGCAGATGGAGTTCAATCCGGAAAAATGTGAAGTGATTCACTTTGGAAGAATAAATTTGAAGGCAGGATTCTGATCAGTGTGCAGGAACAGGGGGATCTTGGGGTCCATATCCATGGACTCCTCAAAGTTGCCGTACAAGGTGATAGGGTGGTTCAGAAGGCATATGGTGTGTTGGCTTTCATTAGTCGAGGGACTGAGTTCAAGAGCCGTGAGGTGATGGAATGTAAACAACATCGACTAACTCTCCTTTGTCTATCCTGCCTGTTACTTCCTCAAAGAATTCCAACAGTCTCTCCACAACGTCAGCCTATTCTACCATGTTCTTCCAAGTACCCTGAAACCTCATGCTTAATAATGGACTCTTCCCAACCCCTGAAGTCAGTGGTTGCTGTCTTTTGCCTCCCTCCCTTCTTAAAGAGTGGCATGACATTTGCGATTTTCCAGTCCTCCAGAACCATTCCTGACTCTAGTAATTCTTGTAAGATCACTACTTATACCTCCTCAATCTCCTCAGCTACCTCTTTCAAAACCCTGGGGTGTCGTCCATCCAGTCCAGGTGACTTATCTATCTTCAGACCTTTCAGTTTCCCAAGTACCTTCTCCTTAGCAATAGTGACTACACTCACTTCTGCCCCAACTCTCTCAAATTTGTTGCTGATGCCTTCCACAGTGAAGACTGACGCAAAATACTTATTCAGTTCATCCGTCGTCTCTTGATTCCCTATTACTATCTCTCCAGCATCATTTTCCACTGGTCCGATATCCACTCTGGCCTCTCTTTTACTCTTCATATACCTGAAAAAACTTTTGGTATCCTCTTTTACATTATTGGCCAGCTTACCTTTATATTTCATCTTCTCTCCCCTTATTACATTTTAAGGTGCCTTCTGTTGCTTTTTAAGAGCTTCCCAATTCTCTAGCTTCCCTCTAATATTTGCAATATTGTATGCCCTCTCTTTTGCTTTTATGCTGCCTTTGACTTCCCCTGTCAGCCACGGTTGCCTCATCCTCCCTTTAGAATGCTGCTGCTGCTTTTGATCCTGCATCTTCTGAATTACTCCCAGGAACTCCTGCCACTACTACTCTACCATCATCCCTGCTGGGGTCCCCTTCCAATCAACTTTGGCCAGCTCCTCTCTCAGGCCTCTGTAGTTACCGTTACTCAACTGTAACACCGAAACATCTGATTTTAGCTTCTCCCTTTCAAACTGCAGGGTGAATTCTATCATATTATGATCACTGCCTCTAAAGGGTTCCTTTACCTTAAGCTCCCTAATCAAATCTGGTTCTTTGCACAACACCAAATCCAGAATTGCCTCTTCCCTAGTGGACTCAACCACAAGTTGCTCTAAAATTCCTTCTCTTGGAATCCAGTACCAACCTGATCTTTCCAATCTACCTGCATATTGAAATTCCCCCATGACCACCAGAACATTGCCCTTTCTACATGCCTTTCCTATCTCCTGTTGTAATTTGTACCCCACATCCTGGCTACTATGCAGAGGCCTGTATATAGCTCCCATTAGGGTCTTTTTACCCTTGCAGTTTCTTAACTCTACACACAAGGATTCTACATCTTCTGATCCTGTGTCATTTTCTAAGGATTTGATTTCACTTTTTTACCAACAGAGCCACCCTACCTTCTCTGTCCACCTGGTTGTCTTTTCAATAGGATGTGTATCCCTGGATGTTTAGCTCCCAGCTGTGATCTTCTTTCATCCGTGACTCTGATACCCACAACGTTGGACCTGCCAATTTCTAACTGCGCTATGAGCTCATCTACCTTATTTGGTATACTGCATGCATTCAAATATAACATCTTCAGTCCTTTATTCACCATCCCTCTTCTCAAATTTGTCTCCATGTTGCCTGAAGTTAAATTCTTATCCTTTTCTAAACTTTCTGTCTTATTCTTTATTCTGGAGACTTCAGTAACCTCTCCTGCACTCTCCTTCCCTTTTACTTTATCCATACTTTTGCAATCTGTTGAACCCACCCCTCTACTATTTAGTTTAAAGCCCTATCCACAGCCCTATTTATGCGATTTGCCAGGACCCTAGTCCCAGCGTGGTTCAAGTGGAGTCTGTCCCATTGGAACAGCTCTCTCCTTGCCCAATACTGGTGCAATGTCCCACGAATTCAAACCCACCTCTTCCACACCAATCTTTGAGTCATGCATTTAACTCTCTAATCTTATTGACCCTGTGCTAATTTGCATGTGGCTCCAGTAGCAATCCAGAGGTCATTACCTTTCTGGATCTGCTTTTTAATTTAGTCCTTTTCTCAAATTCCCTCAGTAGAACCTCTTTCCTTGTCCCACCTACATCGTTGGTACCCACATGGACCATGACAACTGGATCTTTCCCCTCCCATTCCAAATTCCTCTGCAGGTCAGATGAGATGTCCCAAACCAGTGCACCAGGCAGGCAACTCAGCCTTCGGGACTCTCGATCCTTGTGACAACGAATTGTATCTATTCCCCTGAATATATTATCTCAGATTACAACTACATTTCTCTTCTCTCCGTCCTTTTGAATGGCTCCCTGAACCACGGTGCCGCACTTCGGTTGCTCATCCTTCCTACAGCCACCACTCTCATCCATGCAGGAAGCAAGAATCTCAGACCTGTTGGACAAGCTCAAGGGCAGAGGCTCCTCCAGCACTAGCTTTTGGATCCCTCTACCTGCCTCATTCACAGTCACACCCTCATGTCCCTGACGACAGACCGAATTTGAAGGAGTTAATCTAATGGGTGTGACTGCATCCTGAAACATAGTGTCCAGGTAACTCTCCCCCTCTCTGATGAAGAGTGTTTGAAACTCAGATTCCAGGTCATCAACTTTGAGCCCGAGTTCCTCGAGCAACCAACACTTGCTGCAGATGTGGTCACCAGGAACCACAATGGGGTCCACCAGCTCCCACATCATGCAGGTACAACACATCACCTGATCCTGCATCCCTATTTTTTTTTAATTAGTTGTAATTTGGTGTATTTTTAATTTAATGACTATATAAAAAAAGGTTATGCGCTGGCAGGTAAATTATTGGAGAAAATTTCAAGGAATAGGATCTATGTATGTTTGGAAAGGCAAGGACTGATCAAGGACAGTCAACATGGCTTTGTGCAGGGGAGATCTTGTCTCACAAGTTTGACTGACTCTTTTACGGAGCTAACTGACATGATTGATGAAGGCAGCATGGTAGACATTGTCTATTTGGACTTTAGAAAGGTCCTGCATAGCAAGTTGGTCCAGAGGTTAAGCCACATGGGATCCAAGCCAAGCTGGTGATTTAGATCCAAAACTGGCTTGGTGATAGGAGGCACAGGAGAGTGGTGGATGGATGCTTTTCTGATTGGAAGTCTGTGACCAGTGGTGTACCACAGGAATCAGTGCTGGGACCTTAGTTGTTTGTTGTATCTAAATGAATTCATATAAAGGTCATTCATACCATTACCAATATAGACAGATGCATATGTAACAGGCAAACTTGTGAGGACAAACTCAGGTAGGTTAATCAAAAATGTTGGTTCACCCTCATCTGCCATGGACCTAGTCTAGAATCCCCTCTTCCTCCTATTGCTGGAGGGCCGCAGGGTAAGATGTAGTTACAAAAGATGCAGAAAACAAATCAACAAAATATCTAATTGTACAGAAGACCACCATTTGGGCACCAGAATTTCATCATGAGGACCCCAAGGGCATTCTCCATGTCAAGACTATATGGCATCAAATGCACTGGGACTAGGTTGATGGGCTATCATTGCCTGGAAGTGAGCTTTTCGTTCATCTTCTGCCAATGGTGCTTTATTTCATTCTTTCCTGGTTTCTTGGGTCTCCCAACATACAGAACATCTTTTCCAATGTCCACTCAGATGTCAAGATCTGCATACTCCAATATCTCTGCTGCCATTTCTATAAGTATTGCTCAAAAGTAAGTTTCATTATGACTTCCAACAATGGCTGGATTCAGTAAATCCTTCCCTTTAAGAAGTGGAATCATGATGTAAATCCACCTGTTAGGCTCAGCTGTTGCAGGGTATTACTTGCAGTTATTATGTGTTACAGGGAAAAGATTGTGATTGGTGTCTCTTAGGTGTGTAAGTACTTGCATGAGATGCATACATGATAAGTGCACACTATAATGGCACAGAGCTAAGCTAGTATGGAAGGCCCAATTCCCCATCATATCAGCACTTTTTTTTCCCCAAGTGCAGTTGAATTTCTAAGTCAGATATATGCCCCTTAATCTACGTTCAATTGTAGTCTTAATATTGGGAATGGACATTACATGTGTCCGGGAATCTCTGGGTCACTGTTTCGCAATACAAAACTGTCAATCTCAGCCAGAGAGGGTACAATATGTAGGAAATGGGGGACAAAAAGTCATACAGGTATAACTGTGAGAAAATTTTTCTGGGGTTGGAATAGATACAGCCTGTGCATCTAACAATACCAGTGCTGGCAAATATCACTGTATGCAATATATTAGTCACCAGCCAGACAGAGCAAATTGGGATTTCAGATGTGGCTAAATGTAGTTTTGAATTTGAGGGATGGATACCACCAACTGGGTATGCTCAATACTTAAGTTCACACTGCATCCATTAACGTTTTTTGTAAGTGGCCTGAATGTGTCTTTTGATTGCTGTATGTGCTTTAGTCCTTATGTACTGAAAGCTGGTAAGTATGTTAACAAAATGCTTTGCCTAAGTTCATGCAAAATTACGTCTGAACCAGAAGCTGTGAATTCCTAAAATAGGAAAAACTTCCACACAATAATTCTTCGCTTTAACAAACTAAAAAATAAACAATTAGGTAAGTAAATTTCCATAATGAGAAAGATCTGCCAATAAATTAGAATTTATTTAGGCAAGTTACAGATATTAATAACCAACTATTAAAACAGCAGCAAACCTGTTACAGAAGGAACATTCATTCTGTCTATAATGTCATTTATAATCTAGAACAATGTGAATAAACAAAACTTATTTTGCAAAGAAATTTCAATACTTCTGTGAGAAGTATTGCATATGTGTATGGTTACCTGGTAATCCACTTCGGTTGCACATAGCTGCAAATACAGCAGACTCCATCTCAATGTTCCGAACTCCTGCCTCATAGGCACAGCGCAGGTAATTCATCTTGTCCTCGGCAGTATAATGGCAGAAAGCACCATCTAAACGGGCCTGGCCTGCAGGAAGTAAAAATAATTATTAACATAATCAATTTCCTCAGTAGATTCAAGTTATGGAAAATTCACAAGGATTGTAGTAAAGACTATTTAAATGTCAGTAGAATATTAGTACAAAAGTTTATGAAGCAACTGTAAATGTACAATGAAATAAATTATTTTTTTGTCAGTGTGTACTATCCATATTTTTTTGATATGAAAATAATAACAGCTCATAGAAGTCTCATAGAACATGTTTGCACACATTTAAGTTAGGTTTTATGCTGCTGAGAGATGCATAGTGTGATAGTTTTTGATTCATTCACAAGTTCTGGACATTTTTGCTGTTGAATTGAGTGGTTTACTGGAGCATTCTGGAACATTGTTAACAGTCAAGTGCTATGGTATGGGTACAAAGTCTTACATAGATCAAAGTGAGTAAAGAATCATGATTTTGTCCCGAAAGATAGTGAATCAGATGAATTTTTACAGATATTAACATTATATTTAAATTAGTTAACCGCATTTAAATTTCTCTGTTGTTGTGGTGCACTTTGAGAATACCTCTGGATTACTAGTTTAATTTCTCAATTAGCAAGAATGCTCATTGCTATCATAATGAAATTCCATCTTTCTGGATCAGTGTGCTGGATGTACAGGACACTTTTGTCACAGAGGAACTGATCCATTCATTCTAGAAGCAATCACAAACTAATTATTGAGATTATATTTTAGATACTGAAACAATTCCCCTCTTATTAAAGATGTGCTTGACTAGTGGATTGCTGAAAGATTCAGAAAGAAAAAGCTCAGAAATAGCACTTTATCCAAAAAAGATGCAAGTAGAAAATGGTTTAATACACCAAGAAGTGGTATTTAGTTATTGCTTAAGAACTCATACTGCTCCGGAGAAGATGTTTAGTCACCGAGCCTATCTGTTACAAAATTTTCAGTACCCTGTAGAATCAAATTCAATTTTAAAAAAAGGAATATTAACTCCCAGTCTAAACAAGCTTTACTAAAATGAACAAATGGAAGAATTACTCATGACAAGAATTAATAACACAAATTGTTTCTCGGCAAAGAAGAGATGGCGCTTACTGCTGAAGGAAGATGAACACTAAGAACAGGAGGACATTTAGCCATTTAACCAGCTTGTACTTCACAACAGATTTGAAGATCACATATATCTACAAAAATATGGCTCTCAAAAGGTAAATGTGAGGTGATACCAAGTTAAACATCAGCAGTTTTGAAATAAGTTATCTTGAAGACCAATCAGATACCTTTAAGCTGTTAAACAAATTCTACCTTTTGCCTGTTTTGCATTGGAATGTTTATATTATCTTTAACTAATCTTCAGAGGATGAATAATGAATTGGCTTACTAACATTTTGGCGTTATATGTCTTTAAGGCGTGGGTTTTCTATTCAGATGTGATCTACGTGGTCTAATGTCTGAGCTGCTCAAATCTACTTTAAGTAATGGTGCTCTTGCTTTACAAAAGCAAATAAATCTAGACACCTGGCTTGAATTGGCTGTAGTAAGTGATTAAGGCAAGTCCTTGCGATACCTATTACTAGCCTGGTTATGACAACTGCTTGGCTATTACAATCCATGGGTGGAATTTTTATATCCTGAGAGGTTATACACCAAGTAATGTACGAAATCCAAAGAGTGCGCTCCTCTGGTATGTCTATGGTTAATTAATGAGTAGCAAGAAGACCAGGAAAGCTCAAAGGTGACTCCTTGGATTCCAGGAAAACAGCAGGAGAATTACGATATTCGTCAAACTACATTCTCCAATTCACTTTGGCACTAGTTTAGGAAAGCAATTGCACTCTTAGTCATTTCCCAGGAATCATTTCAGGCAGTGCTCAGAGAGGACATACCGGAGGGCTCATCTACTGAGGCAATATGGGTGGAACTGAGGAATAAGAAAGGGATGACCATGTTAATGGGACTATATTATATACCTCCCAGTAGTCAGCGGGATTTAGAGGGACAAATTTGTAGAGAGAGAGCAGGCAGTTGCAAGAAATATAAGGCCGTGATAGTAGGTGATTTTAACTTTCCACATATTGACTGGGACTCCCATAGTGTAAAGGGATTGGATGGGATAGAGTTTGTCAAACATGTTCAGAAAAGTTTCCTTAATCAATATGTAGAAAAATTGCAGGGTCCCTGGCAGAGATAGTTAAAATGTCCTTAGACACGGAAGAGGTGTCAGAGGACTGGAGACAGCTAATGTTGTTCCGTTGTTTAACAATGGCTCTAAGAATAAGCTGGGAAAATATAGGCCGATGAGCCTGATATCAATCATGGGTAAATTATTGGAAGGTATTCTAAGAGACAGGTTATATAAGTATTTGGATAGACAGGGCCTGATTAGGGATAGTCATCATGGCTTTGTGTGTGGTAGGTCATGTCTAACCAATCTAATAAGAGATTTTCGAAGAGGTTACCAAGAAGCTTCATGAAGGAAAGGCCATGGATGTTGTCTACATGGACTTTAGCAAGGCCTTTGGCCATGGACGTTGTCTACGTGGACTTTAGCAAGACCTTTGGCCATGGACGTTGTCTACATGGACTTTAGCAAGACCTTTGACAAAGTCCCACATGGAAGGCTGGTCCAGAAGGTTAAGTTGCTTGGCATTCAGGATGAAGTAGTCAATTGGATCCAACATTGGCTGAGCAGGAGAAGCCAGAGAGTGGTAGTAGATGGTTGTCTCTCTGACTGGATGTCTGTGACTAGTGGTGTGTCACAGGGATCAGTGCTGGGTCCGTTGTTGTTTATCATCTATATTAATGATTTAGATGATAACATGGTAAACTGGGTCAGAAAATGTGCGGATGACACCAAGATTGGGGGCATAGTGGACAGTGAGGAAGGTTATCAAAACTTGCAGCATGATCTTGACCAGCTAGGAAAATGGGCTGAAAAATGGCAGATGGAACTTAATGCAGACAAGTGCGAGGTGATGCACTTTGTGAGGACAAATCAGCATAAGACTCTGAGGTGTGCGTTAGAACAAAGGGACCTGGAAATACATCCATAATTCTTTGAAAGTGGCATCACAAGTAGATAGGGTCATAAAGAGAGCTTTTGGCATATTGGCCTTTATGGGCAATGAGGCAACCAGGGCACTGAGTACAGGAGTTGGGATGTTCTGTTGAAGCTGCACAAGATATTGGTGACGCCAAATTTAGAGTACTGTGTGCAGTTCTGGTCACCTACCTACAGGAAAGATATCAATAGGCTTGAAAGAGTGCAGAGAAAATTTACAAGGATGTTTTCAGGACTTGAGGACCTGAGTTATTGAGAAAGGTTAGGACTTTATTTCCTGGAGGGCAGGAGAATGAGGAGATCTTATGGAGGTTTACAAAATTATAAGGGGTATAGATAGGGTGAATGAATGCAGGCTTTTCCCCTGCATGAGACTAGAATTAAAGGACACCTGTTTAGGGTGAAAGGTGAAATATTTAAGGGGAATCTGAGGGGAAACTTCTTCACTCAGAGGGTGGTGAGAGTGTGGAACAAGTTGCCAGCGGAAGTGGTAGATATGGGTTCAACTATAACATGTAAGAGAAGTTTGATAGATACATAGATGGGAGGGGTTTGTGGAGATATGGTCTGGGTGCAGGTAAATAGGACTAGGTAGAAGATCAGGCAGAATGGACTAAATGGGCCAAAGGGCCTGTTTCCGTGCTGTAGTGCTCAATGACTCCATGACTCTATTTTGACTGTATATAATTTCATTGATTAAGGTAACTGGAGCTCCATTGATACATAGGGCTCTACTCATCACAGTCAAGGTTTATTACAGGATACTTAGTTCCTTGCTAATATTAAAAGATGAAAAATGAAAGTTAGAAAGTTTTGAGTTCCACTAATGTAGCTGCAGGTTTGATAGATGAGAGAATCTAAATAGAGATATTCATTCAGTGAATAAACTTGTTGACAGCCCCAGGAGTCTAACTGAAAGGTTAATGCAATCATAATATAAACAGTGGAGTGCTATTTCCTAGTAGGGTACTGTGGATCAAATAAATTAAATTCCTCTAATTTTAGACTAATAACTTCTCCAATACATCTTTCACTGATAATATGAATGATGTCATTATATAAGTTATAGGTAGAATGGGTAAATGCTATGGGTAAGATACTGAATATCACACGCTCTTGTATTCATTTAAACCAAATATTGAGACAATTTTCTTGTAACCTCTGCCAGCCAGGTATTATCTTCGATGCAATCTGCTAATTTTTTTCTGGATCAGTCAGCAGTGAACAGTTGTGATATCAAACATGTTCTTATTTCAAATGTATAAGGGACAATGCAAGAGAATAAAGGGCTTTGAGACATAGCTGTAATAGGGTATATAATGGACATAATTGGTTAAGTCTGACATGTCTCTGAGAAGATGATCTAAACAACTAGTGATCCGTTTGGATGATTTGCAGCAGTCAGATAATCACACGACTATCAGCTGTGAGAATAGCATACTGAGTGAAGAATATATTCAATATGTCACAATGCTGAAATCACACACTTCTAGTCCAATAACTGAAACTTATTCTGAATGAGATTTTCTATTTTCAATCCTTTGCCCCTCAATATAATGCATTGCCTGGCTCTGACTGTTCAAAATATGTCTAAATAGAAAAGGGAAACCATGGTAAGCATCAACTATATCCTTCCTTGTGGTATTCCTTTAATAAGTCTTCAGACGTAATTCTATCTGTCCACTCAGAAAATGAGGAACAGAGACAAAGCAATATTTTATCAACATTATGATCACCTTCATTCCTATGAAAATCTTATTCTCTTCCTCATTCTTCGTAAGATACCATTCTGGATGCTTTTCCTTTAATCTGAATCTCCATTTTGCCAGAATACAATCAGATTGTGCCATCTTCTTCTCCAGAAGTACAGAATTATACAATTGTTACAACACAGAAGGAAACCATAGGCCCAGAGAGTCCAACATGGTCCAACAGAACGATCTGATCAGTACCATTTCCCCAGAGCCCAGCAATGTTTTTTTCCACTTTCAGGTTTTTATCTAATTCCCTTTGAAAAGCCACTGTTGGATCTGTATTCACCACACCCTCAGATTGTACATTCTAGGTCATGACTGTGTTAAAGAGCGTTTTCCTCATTTGACTCCTGGGTCACTTCAACCTAACAACTTCTGAAGTGTGACACTTCTGCAATTCCGTTCATT